>VZRQ01002219.1:474864-615862 GCA_013397975.1 Machaerirhynchus nigripectus
AAAGAAAAAGAAAACCCTCTCATGTTATTGTAGGAACTCTTGGGAAGCTCATACTTCTTTCTTTCATTTATAGGTGTGATGGCAGATTAAATCTATGACAGGAAACAGTGATAATGCCCACTGTAGAGCCGTGTGAGTTACAACAGCTAAATTTCCCATGCCGGTGCTTTTTCTTTCAATTATCTGAAACAGCCTGTTAATTTTTAATGTGTTCATACCCTCATTCTGTTACCAAAACTGCTACCTTTCCCCCCCTTCCTACTTCAGAAATAGATTTCACTAAACCTGGCTGCTGTAAACTCATTATATGATTCTATCATTTATTCTGTCCATTAGAGTAACCAGTGTTAGTGCTTTTCCTCCTACTTGAGTCTGTCAAGTGCTGTTATTTATTCTCAATGGTATTAATATCTCTGGTTGTATTATGGTTGTGCACTCAAAATCTCTAATACAATCTAAGCTTGGCAATAGTGACTGCATCAGCTATCAATAATCAAAAAGTCTCATGCAAGTTGTAGGTATTAATAAGAGTCAAAATTACATAAATATAATTAACATCTTCTGCTCTCCATAAAGAATAATCAGTAGTACTGATGGCTTTAAAAAGATCCTCCTTTTCAGAATCAGAGAGCGTGCCCATATTACGAACAAGAGAATTAAAGATTTGACAGTATGATTTTGAATATTTCTTTTTTTTCGGTTACCCTTGGCAATGACTCTGCTGTAACCTGGCTATATAATGTTATCTGCTGTTTTTAGGTGGAAGAGGGCTTAAAAGTTGATTTTTTCTTTCCCTGCTCGATTTCAGTGGGTTAATTTCACTAACAAAAGGATTTTCTGTTTTTCTGTAACAAGAAAACTCTTAGGTAATTTGTGACCATAGAATTAGAGCAATACAGCTAAACTAATATATATGCAATGGTTTCATTATGCATAAGAGCAGGCACTCTTTACTTTGCAGCCCAAAACACACAAAGCACCCATTAGAATGAAGAGGCCTGTGATGTCTCTTCATGTGCAGAGTGTAAAGGTACATGAATGTCCTTGCTTGTTGGCATTTAATTTACCAGTTGCCTCTGTAGTGGAGCCTTGGCAGATTCAGCTTGAATCTGAAAGACAGGCTGTCATACTGAGAGTCTGCTGCCTACTGCTGAAATTGAGAGGCTTGGCAGATATGCAAACAGTAACTGGGTTTGAGTTGTTTTGATTACAAGTTAAACAGAAAGTCATTGGCAGGGCCAATATAAATCTGCTGAGGTTTTTTGGCAAAATCTGTGGAGGTATTTCTATAGATTCTGCAGAATTCTGTAGCACCTTGATTTCACATCAAAGAATGTCCACCTCTGAACCCATTCTGTGGATAAATGTGTCAGAAACGTGAGTGAACATGTTTAAGTCGCTGAGAGCTTCCAGATTCAGAAATATAGAGCACATTAACAACATGCTGTACCACACCACCTTTGTACAGTTGTTAAATTCTGAAACCGAATGTTTCACTGAAGTTCAGGTGGATTTTTGGAGAAGTAAAGAAATGTTAAGTTATAAACAGCTGGAACAGGAAGGCAAAATAGATTTTAATGAAAGTTTCAGGTGAACAAATGAAAACAAAAAAACGGATTGGACCATGTCCTGAACTCAGTTATGTTGGTTAAAATGCTGAGATGTTCCACCAACACGTTTTTTATGACATTAATCAAGATTTTCTGAAGCTGTTTTCTGCATGGCACGCAGTGCTTTAACAGTGGTTCGACTTGGTACAATTTGGTCTGCAACTGGCTTTTTTCTCCCCTTTTTCAATAACTTTGCCTGAAACACCCTATTTGACTAAACACCCAGACCTGATAAAATCCAAATGCTCATCCCAAATTTATTTCCTTACACAGTTCATTTGTCTCCCTACCTAATCTGCAACGCCGAGTTGATAAAAGTAACACAAACTGACATTGTATAAGCAAAAAAAGGAGGCTGCAAACTAATTATATGCACTTTTACAGTGCAACCTCTGCTCAATTCTAACTTAGTGTTTTGAACACTAACACATCCTTTACTAAAATTGCCTTGCAATTTTAAGGCAAAACCACATTAATTTTGGAGGGAGGGAAAAGAGTACATATAATTGTCGCTCCTATTGTTTCTGTCTGACTGGCTGTAGACAGATTTCTGCAAGGCTGGCTAGCAACAATACATTGATTTACAGAGGCAAGAATATCTCCACAATTAAAAGGGCTAAGACACCTTTATTTGAAAACTGAGAATCTGCAAAATGTGGCAAAGTTCTTGGAAAGGACCCAAATGTATGGAATCTTTTTCTCATCTCTTTTTTTTTTTCCTTCTCTACTTGTATCAGCTACTTTGCCTGTTACAGCTTTCTAGGCAGGGAAAAAAATCTACCTTTGAATTTGTACAAATTATTACATACCTCATGCTAAATTTTACAAGAACCTAATTTGGACAAATTGATTAGAATGTGAACATTGCTATCTAAATGCTCTTTATTTCCAGATCTGACAAACTGAAAAAGCATATTATTTTCCTGTGAGAAGTAAATGTTTGTTTTCTTTGGAAATTACTCCACTGATTTTGTCTTTCTCGTACTGAATGTCCCTTTCCCTTGAGCAAACAGAAAGAAAGAGTTTATATGAATGGACCATATTTCACTCTGGTTAATGCATAACAATAGCATTTTAGGAATCTCATTTTCAGACACAGGTTGAAAATATATACTGGCTTTTTTGCCTTTTTTAGTTGCCTTTCACTGTTCCATATACTTCTCTTCAAAAAAAGTGAATTTAGGAAGGTTTAAACAGCATACTCACCCAATACTGCAACCCGATGCAGATTTTTAAAGAATGCTTACAAATGTCAAATCCCTCTGAAAGTGATATACTTTATTACTGTTCTTTCTTATAATACAAACATTTCAGTGAAGCTCGGATCTTATTTTTCAAAATATACAGGATTTTGATATATGGACAACAGGAGAATATGTATTTTAGATATAATGCCATAAGTGCTCAAAAGTTATTTCTGAGCTGATTTAACATGGAAAATCTCCAGGTAGATTAATTTTATAGGCTGCTTTTATGGGTGTAACATTTCAAGATGAGAAAGCCGTGCTTCTGAAATTTAGTTTCAGCAGATTTCATTGGCACCTCCATCTCCATCTTTTATTACCTTAAAGTTGAAATTTAATCTCTCTCCTTTTTTTTTTTTTTTTTAAATCCCCCTCATTTTTACTTAATTCCTTACTGAAATGGTTGGACCTGTATTTTTGTTCTTAGGTTCTGTTGTGTCTATTGCTGTCTAACTATTTACATTCTGAAGGAAGAAACAAAATAATTACAAAAGAGGCACTTAAATAACTGTGCTTAGAAATTTCAAGAGTTGTGATGTAGAAGTTTTTTACTGGGACAGATAGCTATAGAAGGAGGTTAAGCAAACATCCCCCAAACCCCTCTTTCTAAATGGCTGAGTTAACTCACAGTGGTAAGAGCGAGTTGCCCCAAATCCAGCTGCTATATTGTGGTAAAGGCAGAGCTTGAAACTGCAGCCCTTGCACACACAAAACTTGTGAGACACGACTTCTTAAAGGAAAACCTATCTGTAACATCGCCAGCAGGGGCTGTGTTTCAATGAAAGGACAATGTGGGCTATACACAAGCATGTCTAGTAATGTTTCTGCATGACTCTTAACATGGACTCAGTACACACATCATAGATGTGTCCAGAAAAACCTATGAACAATAGTGCGCATTTGTGTATTATGTGTGTTTGCCTATTTCTGAAACATAGTACAGAACGAGTCGTAACTGCATATGAAAACTGACTTTCAAGCATGTCCTAAGGATGCTTTAATAAACCTCAAAACCTCAGCCATTTGGTTGGTTGTCACTGTTATTCTTTTCTTTGACTGTAGCACAGAGATAGTCAGTATTCTGGCCTGGTGGCCTGCAAAAATTGCTAAAAAAGGAGAAATGTATTTTTTAGATTTCCAGAGTGCATGTTAAGGGAAAGAAAAAGAAGCATTTAAATCAGAAAATGTGTGTGTGTGTCTTTGTGAGTGTACGTGTGTGTGTTTGTGCATGCATGTGTATGTTTGGAAATTCGCAAACTAACACTTTCAGGCTATGATCTCAGTTTTTATGACTGAATTACATACCTTAAAAAATTGGTCTCGCTAATATAAATGCTAAGAAACTCTCAACAGTTGTGGTGCCTACTGAAATAAAATTCTCTGCGAGAGAATGACAGAGATACAAAACACTAAACAATGATGATTTCCTTGCTACCAATGCAATTGCATAAATTCAGTGTGCGTAAGTTCCCAATGATTTATAGCAGTTGAAACTTACAAAAAATGATTACATACGATAGTTCTTTATAAAATACAAAAAAGCTGATGTTTACTTGCAAAGTGGTTAAAAGAAGCAGGAGGTAGATCTAGATTATAGAAGCTGTCTTATAGACATCTTTGTATATCTTTTGTATAAATTATTTTCTGCAAATTTTCCTTAAAGATATATTTCATTAGTCAAACCTGCAGATACTATTTGTTAGTTTGGAAAAAAATCCTTTTATTTTTTTCTCCTCTTGCCTTCCTCACTGCTAGCCTACTAGCGGAAGTGGCATTTTATTGATTAGACATTTAATAACAATATTCTTCTATATTTGCTCAAATGCTTAACTGTTTGCGTCATAGCTGGTTTAAAGGCCCCTAAGAATGGTACAACTGCAATGGGAGAATGAAGAAATGTATTGGCTATGACAAGAAGAAGTAATTGCTTTTCCTCAAAGGATCAGATGTGGTATAGTTGTTTGAAAAACAATCTAAACAACATTTTGTTCACCATTGATTTTAAAAGCATTAAAATTAGTTTTTATGCAGCTATACTCATTAAGCTTTTATGTATACTGTGTAGGGTGAATAGTTAAGAAGCAATAAACCATTCTGCAGTAAAATATACTTTGCCAGTTGTCAGAAGAAATAAAACACATAGATTCGGAATGTTTGTTTCCTGTAGAATATTGCGATATTTGCCATGTTAATTACAATCCAAATAAAGCTATTTTATTTGTGTATTTTAAACAGCCTTGTAGCTGTAGATGACTAATACAACTGTTATTGAAAGTGTTGTGTTGGAGGTTGTGTGTTCATACTGATGAGAAACAATCATCAGCCAGATATATCCCAACAATTCTTGCATTCTAAAAATAAATCTTCTTGTAGAAATTAGTGTTCCAAAGTCTAATTGCAAATTTCAGCCTCAAAAAACCAAATGAAAGTGCCATGCTGTGCAATTTTCTTCTGTACTCCCCTTAGTTCCTCATGTCAATATCCGCATTCATACACAAACTAGTTGCTCGAATTTCACTGAAGTAGTTAACAATTTATTAAAAAAGAAATAGTCTAGAAAACAGCAACAGTTTGGTGCCCAAGGAAAGGAAACTTATTTGGTTATTACTTGGAAGGGCATAAGCTTTTATTTTGTTTCTCAAAAATGAAGAGAGAAGTATGTATACAGTACAACAACATGCCATCAGAGAGAATAATGCATATAAAAATGAATTCCTGTTATTGTGTTCAGGTGTGTTTGTGAATAAAAAATGGAATTTTGAAAAGTCAATTAAAATGCATTTAAATTCTTTAACACCGGAATTCTTTAATGTGAAAAATTTTTCTAGACAGTTTGTCAGTATCGCTGTAAGCACTGTGCTGTGATCAGAACTGGTTTCCCCCACCTGTGACTGTTAGATGGCTCAGAAATGCATTACACCTTCCTCTTTCAAAGGAGGAGACCACTCTCGAAAACATGGAAGTACTTATAAAGTAAATAACCTTTAATTAAATATCACTGTCTAGCATTAATCTTTATAGCTCTGTTCCCCATGGAAATAAAAGTGGATATTCAATTTGTTTTGATTATGCATGAATTTTAACAGAAGCGTTATTTCTACATTGCTGTGTTCTTCAAGAAAGCAGCATATTTGTGTCGGCATAAGCCATTAAGAAGACGGTTCCTCATTAATGTGAAATAAGAGTGACTCATTTCTGTTGTATATAAATAGATTGACATTTAGAAAGATTAATTATTATTTTTAGGAATAAACATCAATTCATATGTGGCTGGTGTAACTTTCCCATTCAGTCTGAAATCCCAGTTATTTTCAGAGTTAACTGTGAAGGGAAATACAAAGTGTTACTATTGTTAAATAGATATTATTTGTGGTACCTGCTGATTTCAGGGATATTTGGTTGCTCAAGTCAAGATATACTTTTCTCCTAAATTAAGCTTTGCATAGTTGTTCTCTATGTACATACACAAGACAGATCAGGGGCACATAAATCCTGCTTCCACAATATCTTGAAAACAAACTCCATTCAAAAGGGTATCTGCAGCCTCATACAATTTCATTCATCTTTTCCATCTTCGCTTAGGAGAATTTTGTGATAGCCAGGTCAGGAAAGTCCACGAAATTCTACCTCAGTGCTAGGTCACAGTGCCAGGGTGCATCCCACTTCATCAGACTCTTGCAGCACTCAGCAACAGGTCTTCTGCATTTGGCAGACACAAGTTAATCTACTCTTGGTGAAAATACACCCTTCAGTGCCGAGCTAATGCTGTCTCCTGTGCTAACCACGGATGAGGGATAAACAAAGAGGAAAAGGGTGGTCTATTCAACTCCTCAGTACTGGAGTACAGTTCTTGCTCTGGCCTCTAACAGTGAAGTGAGGAAGGCAGGTTTCATGGTGAATGAGGAGGTAGACCATAATCTCTGTAATAAAGCTCTGCCTGACATGGTTTGAGGATGCTTGTCCTCCATGTAGTAAACACTGGATTGTTTCGTAGCTGTGCAGTAAGACACACTTTGCCACTCCACTGTGGCTATGCATTTGCAGGAGATGTCAGAAAGTGTTTAAATAATGTGTAATGGCGTGTTGCTCTTTCATCATTTAGGGAAGTGGCTCTCCCCTGTGACAGTCATTATATGCTCAGTGCTGAACCTTGGAAAACACTTTTAATCCTGTCTGTTGTGCCCACACAGTTAGGCAAATGCATACATTCAGCACAGAAGCATTATCCCAATGTATAACATGATGTTTAGTGATGAAGCCTGAACAAAATGAACCAGTGCAGACCCTAGGAAACATCCACTGCAGAGGCAGAGCTGTGGGCAGATGCATCAGGGTAGAAAATACCCCCAGGAGCAGAATTCTCTGCACCAGGCAGGGATCCCAGCAATTCCTCTCACAGCCTGGCTTTCTACTCTCAAATAAGGTGCAAAGATAGAAATAAACAAGAGAAGTGAAAAAACAGATAAAAGTAAGGTCACAGCAGAATGTGTGTTTTTAAGGAGAAAACAGAGAAGCAGCATTCCTCTCATTCTTGCACATATAATCTCCATTCTGGTTATAGGAAAGGCTGCAAAGACAGACTGCTTTTGGATGGCTGTCCTGCCATCCCACTTGTATAATCAGGATCCCAGATTTCATGAATAGTCAACAGAAAGGTGTAGTTTTTTAATGCTGCTGTTTTGAATTTTAATTCAGAAGCTCTACTGACTACATAGGAATCAGCCAGAAGAGAGACAACACTGGTACACATTCAACAACTACATTTTGCTGAGAGTCCCTCCCTTTCTTTCACTTAATGGGAGGTAGAAAGCGGTTGTTGGGAATGTTGGCTGTGCAGTGACTAGGTTGGGAGGGCCACAGCCAAAAGGCACAAGTGTGCTCTCCCACAAGTGTGGGAAGAACTGCAGCAATTCTTTTCAGAAACTAGGTGGACCAAATTAAAAATTTTGTCTTCATATCTCAGGCTATAGACCTTCCCTGGATTAATTCTTGCTTCAAATCTAACAGCTGTGATTGGATAAGTATCACCTTTTTCAACTATTCAATAACACATCTGATAGTTGCAGTGGGGGATAATCCACTCAAAACCTCTCTTAGAGGTTTCAGTGCTGTTAATACTGAGCATCTGGAATACAGCTTTAGTTTTTTGCTGTTGATTTTTGCAATTTTGTAAAAATTTTAATTTTTTTTTCCTTCTGGATGAAGATTCCCCTAGTATTAAGTCCTTGTATGTCTCTAGAGATATGCTTAAACCATAATGCAGTTATCCTTTGCATTCCTCTAAACTAAATAAATAGAGTTATTTATGTCTTTCACTCTAAGTCCTCCTCCAATTCCATCTCCAAAGTCTTTCCTGCTCCAAAGTCTTTCTAACCCTTGTAGGACTGGTCCCACTGCTATTAAAAACAGATGTAACTTTTCTACTTCTACTCTGTATTCCCCTGTTTATTCATCTAAGGACCAAGCCAGTCCTTTTAGCTACAATGTCACACATTACACTCCTGAGAAGGAGATGAAGGGGATTAATGGATCTAGAAGTCAATTTTTAAAAGTTTACACCAGAGTGAATGCTATTATAAAAGCCTTTAATGAGAATGAATCTGTGCAAATATCACTGACTGCACCTCTTCAGCATTTGTTTTACAGTAGAGATAGTTGCACATTAAATGTCTTTTGGCAAGGGACGTAAGGATTCTGTTGGGAGCAATATAACATCCACTTTTTGGTACTCTATTCCTTGGGAGATCATATTGTTTCCTACTTGAGTAAGTCTATCAAAACCTGCCCTTGCTCTGGAAAGCATCATTTTGTTAACACTCATTTTCAATCTTTCTGAACTTGCCAGTAAAATGTATTTCAATGGGCTTGTTCAATGTGGTATGAACACAGACAAGAAGATAGCTGGCTGTGGCTGGAAAAAAAAGAGTAGAAACAGAAGCTGAAAGTTGCCCTGAAAATATTCTGATCTAAAACTCAAAAGGTTGATTATTTGCCATAATTTCTTCTCTAAATTATAACCAACTGGTTCTATTACAGATGTTACTTCCCAGTGCAAGTGAAACTCTCTGAGGACCAGTGATAAGTCAGTGAAAGTGTACGGAGGAGGGGGTGAAAGAAGCACAGTCAAGAGGATGTGGTGAGAGGAAATGATGAAAGGCCATATTAACATAGCAGGAAACAGCAGAACATGTGGCAAGCACACTGAGGACTGCATGCATTTTATGTGTCAAATTACCTCCAAAGAGGTTTTTTGGAATTTAAAGCATAGTAAGAAAGTATATTGCAAAGCTCTCAGGACCTAATTATGTGGGACAAATTAGTCTGCAAGACCTTCATAATCTGTCTAAAGATGTGGGTGTAGAAGTAAGTTAACGAGCGGGTTATTTTGAGTGAGTGTCTGAAACTCCAGTTGTGCCACATGTAAAAGAGCTTATGTGCAATAAACAGAAAACTGCAGGAGGTTTTAATGCATACCTGAAACAGCAGAGTGACGGAAGGGAGATAAGACAAAAGCAAAGTACTCATAGTGGCTGGTTTGGGCAAAATGGGCTCAAACGTCTTTGAAGACTGGTAGAAAACATTATAAACTTATAGTTTAAGTAAGAAAAATCTGCAGATTCTATATCCTCATGATGAAACACATTTTCCATGGCTTATATGACTCATCTACTACCTCTAAATACCTCAAGGTATTTAAAGACCACAACAGAACTAAGATCTGAGAGAAGCTAAAACAGATACTGTACCTGCATTTTCAGCCTTTAGCTGGGAACCAGGTGGCAGCAAAAGTTTGTCTTTTGTCAGAAATTTCAGGTGAATGGGAATAACGATGTCTCTGAGACAGATTTAGCAGGGACCCTCATAGCACTGACAACCTGGTTGAGGGGAGATGATAGAAGCTGTAAAAAAAATCAAATTAAGTATCTTAGTGCTTATATAGGTTATATATTAGGAAATCTGATTCTTACCTCAAGCTGAAAAAGTGTTAGAAACAAACTTTGAATCACGAAACCTTAGATTAGTGATCAAGCCAATCATCTGTGTGGAATATTTAGTATGTTTGAAGTAATCTTTATCTAGAAAGATAGTGAAAGAGAGTTGAAAACCTCTGTTCTCATTGTGTCTGTCTTTTTATCCACTGCCTATTTGTACTGTTTTATTTAGTTTATGCACTTAGAGATGTGACTTAAATGTGATCCTTCAGTTACTCCAAGAAATTTTTATCTGCTGGGTCAAGATGTTTAACCAGCTTGATCTAAAGCATGGTTTGTACTTCAGCCTCATGCATTGTTATATCTCCAGAAAAGCCCAGGTGACATAGTTTTTAAAGAAAAAGTTTCAAAAACAAAGACTAATCCCTAGCATCAGTCCCTTTCTGGCTGGAAGCATAGTAACGAATACAGTCCTTTTTCTAATTAAGACAATGTCCTCTTGAACAAATTATGGGTTTGTGTGAAGCAGCACTGTCCAAAGAGGAGGATGTATCTTGAGAGGTGGACTGTAGTAATTCTTTTTGCCTGTAATTTTTTGTTGTTTTAAATACACAGTTATTCATAATTGCTTTAGAAACAATTTGCACAGTGTGTAACAATGTTCCACTGGTTCGGAACAATGAGAACAAAATGTTCTTTGCTCAAACAAACAAAGCCTTAATCTTTATTCTATCTATTGATCCTCCTCAGTGATCGCCCTTCAGTTCATGGCCACAGAACTGCCTGTCATCTGGGGAGGCATAATTTTAAGCGTTTTTATCTGGGTTTAAAATTAATGTTTATAAGGTGTGTACTTGAAGTCAAAAATGTAAATAGAAATTTTTACTGGAGCTCTTAAACCCTTACAGTGTCAGTGTAATTGCACACTGTGCACCTGTAGTTACAGGTATCAGCATTTCTGTTGTAAGGCCTTGTATTGAAGAGAGATTTGGTTTAAGATAGACAGCAAGTGTTTTTTCATTGTCATATTAGCTCTAAAATTCTAAAATGTGTCTAAAATATTTGGACACTTTTACCATGTGGGAAAACACACATATATATATATATATCAAGTTGCTTGTCTTTTCTTTCATTTTTTAAAGTTGTATTAGTTTAGGTGTCAATCTAGAAAGATATTACGTGTTGAATTTTTTTTTATTTTTAAAATTGTGGGAGATGAAATGATGAATTTAATGAATTTGTGAAGCTCTACAAAGCAGGATCTCCAGAAAGTCTGATAGCACTATGAATGTACTTCAAGCAACTGCACAAGAAAGTTAGTAAATAAAAATGGAAGCTGGTTTTATGAGTGAATATTGAAAATGATGCTCTCTTGTGCAGAGAGCACTAGTGCATGTGAAACCCTATGTGCTTTTTACATAATATGCCTCCCTAGTTAACATATAACATAAAGTGTCACAGATCTTTTAGAGCTTGATTCACTATGAAAGAAACACAGCCATCTGTAGTGTGAAAGTTTATGACTCAATTGTCCACACCTTACAAAGTGATTCAGCAAAGACATATCTGGGCCGTGGAAACTTTTCTTTCCCTTATTCTATTAGTTCTTGCTTTGAAAGAATAAAAAAGATCTTTGAGATGCAGTATGCATTTTAATTCTCACATAGTAAGACAGTGTGCAGATTTAAGCAGGTACTTTTACTTATTATTTTTGTTTCACAAGGCCATTTCCTGCTTCTGAATCATATTTTAAATTTTCAAAGGTGGATTAATAAAATGTGAAAAATGGCAAGTCATTTTCAAAGTGATGGGCGTATGGATAGATTAGATCAGACAGAAATCTGGACAGACCATTGGAGAAATGTTGTTAGACAAAATGGGACTCCTGCAATTATTTCTAGTCCAGTTGTGACCCATTTTGTAGAGCTTTTGCAGTGCTATTTTTTAGCTTTCTTTTTCTTACAAATGTAAAACCCTATGTAGAGCCCTAGTAATATCCCATCCTCATGTCTTCATACAAACTGTAAGGCAGTGTGCAAAATAATCAAGTTTGGCATTATAAATAACATTCTCATTTCCTTTTCCTTCTTTTCTTTCTTTCTTTCTTTCTTTCTTTCTTTCTTTCTTTCTTTCTTTCTTTCTTTCTTTCTTTCTTTCTTTCTTTCTTTCTTTCTTTCTTTCTTTCTTTCTTTCTTTCTTTCTTTCTTTCTTTCTTTCTTTCTTTCTTTCTTTCTTTCTTTCTTTCTTTCTTTCTTTCTTTCTTTCTTTCTTTCTTTCTTTCTTTCTTTCTTTCTTTCTTTCTTTCTTTCTTTCTTTCTTTCTTTCTTTCTTTCTTTCTTTCTTTCTTTCTTTCTTTCTTTCTTTCTTTCTTTCTTTCTTTCTTTCTTTCTTTCTTTCTTTCTTTCTTTCTTTCTTTCTTTCTTTCTTTCTTTCTTTCTTTCTTTCTTTCTTTCTTTCTTTCTTTCTTTCTTTCTTTCTTTCTTTCTTTCTTTCTTTCTTTCTTTCTTTCTTTCTTTCTTTCTTTCTTTCTTTCTTTCTTTCTTTCTTTCTTTCTTTCTTTCTTTCTTTCTTTCTTTCTTTCTTTCTTTCTTTCTTTCTTTCTTTCTTTCTTTCTTTCTTTCTTTCTTTCTTTCTTTCTTTCTTTCTTTCTTTCTTTCTTTCTTTCTTTCTTTCTTTCTTTCTTTCTTTCTTTCTTTCTTTCTTTCTTTCTTTCTTTCTTTCTTTCTTTCTTTCTTTCTTTCTTTCTTTCTTTCTTCCTTCCTTCCTTCCTTCCTTCCTTCCTTCCTTCCTTCCTTCCTTCCTTCCTTCCTTCCTTCTCTCTCACTTACATACACTGTATGTATAGAATTCATAACTCCCCTTTTGCATTTGTTGCAGACAAACAGTTCATGTGCCTAGGTCGAACAGATCAGCTGATACACAGTAAATGCAAAGACTTCTGCATTTTCCCACTTTATTTAGTGTTCTTGCTAAGCCTTGTTCTGTGAAGAACTTCCCTTTAGGACTCCCTGCAATATTTCCTTCTTCCTATCTTTTATTTTGATTGGGGTGGATCCACACCTGACATTGTGAAGAAATGAGCTTCAGTAACTTTTTAAATCCCACTTCAAGTCTTACTGAGTTCTAACGCTTCCTGACAGATTGGGGCAACCCTGTTATATACCCTCTGAAGAAATGGTAAATCTTTTTGCCCTTCATGATAGCTGCCAAGTAGAAGAAGCTGAATGCACATCTAGCCTCACTTTGGAAATCACCTTGCTTCAGGAACATGCTATTTCTCTCATTTGATATTAAATCTTTGCCAGAATCCAACAGTTTCAGATGAGCCAGTTTTTTGAGATAGAAGAGCAAGAAAAAGTCAAAGGTATCCCTCCTTTTTTTTTCCCCCTGGTTGTTTTTAATCTTGGCATTCTGTTCATGGAGAGATCTTTGTTGCCAACATGTCTGCTGCTTCTCCATCTCTCACCCTTCAGGTTTCTTAAAATAGCTAAGAACACAGAGTTTCTAAGCCCGAAAAACACACTTACTGGGAAAAAGGGTATGCATGAAGTTAAAAAAAATATATATTTATACTGTAAGCCCTGCAACCTGGCTTCCTGCCCACGTTTGGGCATCTGTGCTGTCTCTGGATACCTCAACTGACACATGCCAGATCCTAAGAGGAAGAAATAAAGGGCACTGCTGGTTCAGTGCTGAGCCCATGAACACAGTGCAGTATCTTCGAGAGGTGGGGTTTGCCACCATTAGTCTGCTCATTATCACAGGTCTCTGGAGAGTAGGGTTCAGTCTTTATTATCTGAAATTAAAACTTCTTTCATAATACATACTGTCACTTCAAGCAGAATTCATTTATTCATTCTTTTCATTCTTTCACTGCAGAGTCTGGAGTATGTTTTCAGGTGAGTGCATCTTCAAGTGCAAATCCGAAGGAAGGCATACAGGGCATGGCAAAAGACAGAAGATGATAATTTAACACATCAGATAATTTAACACATTAGATGATAATTTAACACATCAAAAGTTCACATATCCAGAGTTGGTACTGAACCCATGAAAACAGAAACAAAAGTTTTAGAAGGGAGCATAGCAATTCCTCAGGTCTTGGCACATAAATCAAATTCTCCTCTGACGAAGGGGATCGGCTTTTAGAAGGAAAAATTCAAATTGGAAGAAAAAATGCTGGCATACAAATGAAGAGGAAAGACAGAAGGAAAAATTCTTGATACATATGATAAGCTTCAGAAAAGCATAGGGAGTTCAGAGAGTTGAAGGAGGAGTGACTGAATTCAGGATCCAAGATGTATGCTATTTAATTTCTCTGAACTACTTCTGTTTTCACCTTTTGAAATTTTCATGGATTTGACAAACGATTTTATTTATGGTCAACAAAGATGAATATATAGCGAGAAGGAAAATGATGGAAGAGTATGACTAACCCTCTTTGTTGCCCTAAAAGACAGTCCTTAAGCACCCAACAACAAATGACACTCTGTCAAAAAGATTTCCAGTAGTACTGCTTGCCCTTGGCCCATCTCTTACTACCTGGAAACACTTGGCTACCAAGGTTTTTTGCCTTCACAGGGTTTATGCAACAAAGAACTGTAAAAACATAAAGACTGTCAGCTCCAAAGATATTTTTATCCTCTCTGCAGGATTCAAGGATATGCAAAGAGAAGTTGGCAGATTTATGGTACTGAGTTAGGAACCGGTTCTGCACCGGCTGAAGAGCTTGTTGAACTTGCACAAAGCATAGGGTGCAGGCTGGGTGGGTTATGCCATCTGCTTAGAAACAAAAAGCAAGGGAGAATTTCAACAGCTGTTTGTTGAGTCAGATACTCATCCTGATTGTTTGTGCCACAGTGGCAGATTACTGCCAAAGAAATGCATCCCCTGTTGCTTAATACACCTGACCTGGATGTTATAAAGTTACACCTGCTGGAAACAAGCCTTATGATGTAGTGCTCATAAAATGCCAGTGATTCTACTAGAGAAATGTCCTGAAATCAGCATGTTGAGCTCATCCTTGCTTTGTAGCTAATAGTGATAAAGCATGGGGCAGTAGGGATTTATTCCAGCTAATTCTACAAGGTGATAAGGGCATGAGCATGATGCTTACATTATATTCAGGTTTTCCCTGAGTATGCTCAGTTTTGTTGGGTATGACATACTGCATGTGAGTCACTCATATTCTGCATGAGTCATATGCTGAAGTGTGAAAGCAATGCTGTATCTCTGCCGTTGTTACCCGTTGCTCAGCTGCTGCCATACCACAGAGCTCAAGCCAATTGAGCTCACCTTCCCAGTTTGAGCCAGCTCTCATCAGCTGCCTGAGCCCCATAAATGTGACCCATAGTGCTGTCCAACATATAACTAACGCAAATGCCATATGTCTTTGGGATTGGGCTTTGAGTTACGAGACTGTGGGTTAGAACCTCCAAGAGTTCTTCTGAAAGGATTGTGAAGTGTCCAGAAAACATGTTGGCATCTCTAAAATGCATTTTAAAAAGGGAAATAAATTAAGTAGTTTTTGAAGTGCACTTATCTGTAGTACTAAGTAGATAAAATGTATTTGTTTTCCTCACAAACCCAACATTTTAAGACAGCAAACCTACTGTATGTTTGATGGTTTGCTTAAAGATCAGGTGGACCAAGAATGCTTCACACCTTCAAGGTCTGAGAAATTCTGGTGCAGTCACACCCTGAAGACCATTAGTCAAACATGGCACATCCATTGTGGACCACTGAGGTGGTTTTGGTTTTCTTCTTTCACTGATACAAAAATAGACCTTCAGTTTAGAGGTGAGTGTCAAGAAGTTGCAGAATTTGTTTTGGCTGCAGCCATCAGGCTGTTCCCTGCTGTGGCTGTGGTCACAACATAGAGCCCCTTTTTATTTGTGGCATACAAATTGTGTTCCAGTTAGGTGGTAATGAATACTTCTGGATTAAAGCTGCTTAATAAAGGATATAAAGAGGAGTACAGTTATATTACACCTGTCATTTGTAAGTGTCCAGTGATTCTCCAACACCGTGTGATTCATGGAGCTGAAATAAATTATTTGCCTAAAAAATTATTAGTACTGATTCTGCCTGCAGAACCCCTTAATTCCTGTTACACATGTCAGCATATTATGACTGTGAGCTGTCAGATTCTAATGACTAAAATTTCATTTTTCTGTCTTTTCATGCTGTGTTTGAGAACTACAGGTCGGAAATAATTCCCTAGCTAAATTCTTCAAATGGTAAACGCAACTGTTTTTGTTCTCTCTCTCTTTGTCTCTGTTACTTTCTAAATTTGTGTTTACATTAGTGACTTTCTCTTTTCTTATGTTTCTATAAAAGAAAAAAAATTGATTTTCTTCCCAGAACCACTGTCCATTTTAAAGAACATAATCTTAGTTGACAGCACACAGATTTGATGCAAAAATATTTTTTTATCCACTGATTTGATCAAAACATGGATTATTTAAAAGAAGAAGAAGGAAGAGGCAAGGTTAGTAGGAAACAAAAAACTCTCACCACTTCATGTGGTTAAATAACCTTGACACTGGAAAATATTTTTGCCATCCTCCTTGAAACAGGAATTTGTTGACACAATGTTCAATAATAGAGATACAGAACTAATGTTAACATGCTTCAAATACTGCACCAAATAGCATCTATTGATCCACCTGTTATTATGCTTGTTACTGAAATGCTGTATGTAAAGCAAAGGAAACCAGTTTCCAATTTAAGTCATTAATAGATTGGTTTTGAAATTTATGTTATATAAGTCCAACAAATCAAGAATAAAAGCATGTGAAAGGCTGTGTAGTCCGTATTGAATTACTCATTTTTTTTTCCACAGTAAAAGCCTTTAGCTAGAGATTGACCAAAGAATTTTAAATATCTCATTATATATATATGTCATTGTTCAAAGTGTCCCTAAATGGGATTAAACAATACTCACTCAAGAGTTTTCTGTGATGCCTATTCCCCACCTCTCACCCCCCCATCCCCTCCTCACCTTGACTTAAACTATGACTAATGATATGTTTTCAGTGTAAGGTAAAAGAAGGATTTTCCTTGAATGACTTTCCAACATTTTCAAATCTAATTCATTATAAGTACTTCTATCAAATGATTACTTATTTCATCTCGTTGTCTTAGAGGATTTAACTCTAAAACACACATGTTTGATATGGATTTAATGACCGTGTTATAAACTGAAGCCAACTGAGGCAGTATTCACCTACAAATTTCTGTTTGTGCTCAGATTAAAATTAATGCTGGGACAATTTTTCAAAGAATAATAGATTTTTTCCTAACTGCTGTTTTTCCCCTTGTGTGTACTAGTTTGTCTTGGTTGGTTGCTGATTCTTCAATAAAAGGTAGGAGACAGCCTCATGAGCTTCAGGAGGAGAGGAAGAAAAGGGCACAGCAGAGGGAACAGGGGAGAGAGGCTATTTTTGCATAAAAGGCTACTTTTGAGTACCAACTCAATGACACTACACATTTTTAAACAAAAGACCTATTTCAAAAACCATTCCCCTTTTCTAGTCCTATGTTAAAAATACTTCCATAACCAAGGGCATAGTAACACTAAATATCTTTATAAGGAGGCAAGAAGCAAATAGTTTTGGTTTCTCACCAAAAAAAAAAAAAGTTGAGATAATTAAGGTAGCGAACATATTGCGCTGCTATATTGGTTCAGTCACCTGATCTGTCTCTCCGATCACTATTTGCACGATATACATGGTTTTGACGGGCTTGTGATAGACTGCTGTCTGAAATTCTTTAATCTGGGTCTCCTGTTTGGCAGTGCAGCAGACTTTGCTATTTTGGGTTTTTGAAACAGAGCCATACTCTGGGAGGATAAGAGATAGCTGTGACTCTGTACTGACTCATCAGTATGAAGGGAAGCCAGGTAAACTCAGACAAGACAGTGGTCCTGTTTGTGCTGCTGCTTGTGCAGATGTGCAGCACAAGTGATCCCACTGAGATCTGTGGTGTTACACCTCTGTGCATACCTGAGAATCAGGCCCAAATAGTTTTATGTTAAGAATACCACAAGAATAAAATAAGCATTTAAGCCTGCAGCAGGTATAAGGGAAAATCCAAACTTTCTGAGACTTTGCTTCAGGAGGCAAAACTGCTCAAGTCCCACTTTGAGGACAGACTGTGTTGTTGCATCAAGGAGCAGCTTTGGCACAGGAGGGTAGATGCTGCTGCGCCTGTCTTTGGCCTGTGTAGGAGAGAAATTTATTAGCCACTTACACATAGCTCAAGTCTCTCTGCTCCCAGATTACAAAAGATAGCAAGGAAGACTGAGTTATGAAATAAAACTTAAAAAAAAAAACAACCCAAATTTTCTGATTTTGTATGAGGAACAAGGATGTGAAGAACAGTTCAAACACAAAAGGTAACCACTTAATCTATTTATAAATCTATATTTTACTGTTACTGCTTGCATTTTGACTTTAAATCATGTTGAATGTGAATTTTGTCTTAGTGATCCTAGGATGTATGTAACTCTCCAGATCTCAGTCAGGACTTAGGGATGGAAGAGCAAAAAATGGGAGAACTCAGGGCAGCATGGCCTTGACCCCTCAGCCTTTTTAGCTGGCTTTGTAGATATTTCCTCAAAACTTTTTTTCTTATCTGGCTTAAGAAAGAAAATTGAGTAGCTGACTTTTTATGCATGGGTTTGAAGAGATGTATTTCTAAAGGCAGGTAGCTGCCATTTCCTGTTGCTTTCATTTTGGGGGGACTTATCAGGTCTTTCATCTTCACTGCAGGTGTTTTTTCATCCAGAGCATTACAAGAGTGTTTTAAAACCTTAACTTAGCAAGGCTTTATTTTTAGGGCATGAAGAATGAATCTGCAACTAAAAGGGCGAGTGGAGTCTGCAAAGTTTATACTAACATGCTATCAACAAGGAAGATCTCTAAAGCAGTCTGAAAATTAACTAAACACTATTTTCCTTTCTTTGGTTTGAGTCTGTTAGTTGTGGTTATCTCCTGCTTGTGTGCACAAGGTATATAAAGAGCCTCACTTCTTTTAAAGGGCAGGGTGCAACTGAAATCCTCAGGGCAGATCCTCTTCTTCAACACTTACACTGGATCTGTCTCTGAAGTTAGCTTGTGGTGCTGCAACTTGACCATTGTCTTGATGGCAAAATCCATTTACAACATTTCCCCATTCCTGCTCTGTAGTTTGCTGCATTCTATATTGAACAAGACCAGTTGTGACACTGTCCCGCGAAGTGACTCTTTGGCATAGCCTGTCTTTAATCCGTCTGCCACCAAAGAAAAGAGCGTATTGTCAAGGCCTGCTTCTTGCTCACATCAGAGAAGCCTGAAAGCAATCGAAATAGGATTCCCTCCCCTCTTAAACAGAAATCAGAAATTTTGGTGCAGTATTTTTCTTACTGTTGTTGTCATACAGGAATGAAAGATTTTCACAGGCTGTTCCTATATAACAGGGGTACTCAATACTCGAACTTCTTTAGACTCCATGGGATTTCCTTCGCAAATTAGGAAGAAAGGTATTAGATCCCAAACCAGATTACACAGATTGTTATCAAAACAAAAACAATGGGAAAGAAAAAACACACACAGATTTTGTACTTTATATGTCCCAAATCAACTGTGAATATAATTGATTTTCTTTTGTAGGAGACACCATTTGCTAGCAGGGAATGTTCAGGACAATTGCCTTGTGTTTCTGAAAGTGCCCTCAAAAATGGAAAGATTCACAGAGTTTGCAATGAATGTTTCTCAAAATTTGCATGAAAGTGTGTAATTTGCCTCTTGCTAATAGTTATTTTCCTTCTTAAAATATTTCAGTCGAGTAACAGCAATGATAGTATGACGTGGGTTAGCTTTACAAATTTGTTTACATTTAGTATTTATATTGCAGTCAAGCGTAGCAGCTCTCCTCAGGGACTCATCTCTATTCACTGCTGCCAGTGCAAATCGCTGAGTGCTTTCGTCTTGCTCTGGTTCTTACAGCAGAGCTCTCTCACACTTGGGGTTCTCTGATGGATGGAAGCACAGATGACCAGGTCTGGGGCTCCTTACCTCAAAGACTTTATAGGAGCTGATCCTCAAAGGCTGCAGTGCAGCGAAGATTTACATGTGTTCTGAACAACCCATCTGAGTTCAAGTTAATCTTTTCAGGATTAAGATCCTGAAATTTAAATGGCAAACTCATGCAGCATGAACAGCCAGTAATCTATATAACCAGTCTGTAAACAACCTACAGGCTGAAAGCTTTCTCCTGGCCTATGAATGAAGTAGCATACAGAGAAGAAGATTTGCTCCACTTAACAAAGAATGATCCACTAATCATAAATAAAATGAGAGCAAGAGAGGACAGGATGGTGATGAGGGCAAGGAGAAACAAATCCTTAGTAAATAGTTTCATTTGCTCTAGTATTTCTTTGCTGTCAGGATGTAATTTAACTGCATGACATTCAAAGTTGTTGAGATGTGCTACAGAGGAAAATGCATGCATGTGAGCTCTGAGGGCAGTACGCAAATCTGTGAAGAAACCACAGCCCTAATGCAAAATTTATAAGATCTTATTTCCAAGTAGGTAATGTACAAATTCCTCAGGACCAAAGACGAGTTAAAGGAAGATGTCATGCAGGAGCTAACTGCAGAAAACCCATCAGCTGCTACCCCACATGACAGACCCAGAGGCAGCTCCAGAGCCATTAACACAACTGCCTAGGGAGTCTGACAAGGAAAAAGATTCTGACACTGGAATAATATCTGCCAGCATGTGGCATCTGTGTCCTGTGATGGCCAACCATCCTACATGGGTACTGACTCCACTGCTGGAAAAAGAAGGAAAAGGAGAGCAGTAGCAGAGAATTACCATTTCTCATATGAACTCATAATATTCACAGAAATTTAGAAATGGGATCTGGAAGGACAAACCATTTTGCCCATGCACATTTGCAATTTTTATTCACAAAAAAAGAAAATATCAAAACTATGTATTTTAAAAATATTCTGAGAACATTCCAAAGCTGACCCTGGGCTAGCACTAGTTGCTGATTTCTAGGGTGAAAATTATTCTTATTTAACCCAAGTGTTTGGTTTTCATACACATTTTTTCCTGTTTTTAGCCAAATCAATAATCTGAAGATCAGAAAAAATGTAGTAATACGTAAGAACTAAATCTGGCAGTTCCTATGCAAACATCACTCTTATACTGGCTATTTAAAACCTTGGTGCAGCACTTAATTCCAAGGGCAAATCTTTTCTGAACACTTTTTCCGTTGCTAGCGAATCAGGCTCTCTGGACTCCCTGAGGGCTTGTGCCCGTGGTTCTCAATGCCCGAGTGACAGACTGGTCTAGCAGGTCCAGCCCCTACAGACATTTTGTTGAGCATGTACTTTCATAACCTTGTTGCACTAACATTGTTTGTGAAAAACAGCAAAAATGCCTGCAAATATCCTTTGAGCCAATCTGCAGTTTTTATCTGAACTCACATATGAATGCCTCTGCAGCAGCAGCATTTGTCCAGCTCTCATCATCCCAGCAGGGTACAGCCTGAAGGAAGGGAACGTGCGGTATTTGTCCTTACTTCAACCAGCATCCTCTTTGCACCTTATGTGTTGAAAATGGCCCTCGCCTCTGCTCCCAAACCATTTGTCTTATTTGTTGCTCATGTGACGCTGAAAAAGCTCCCTGCTCGTCATGGCTGCAATTATGGTTACGGCTGAACCCTCGGTACTGGAAGTAAGAGTCCGGCCCTGGAGAATAGAAGGCTATAGCCTCTAGCATGTTGTTCCAGTCCACTGGCATCTTAACTAGACAGCGTTAGGTTTAGCATAAAATCCATATTCCTAGCCTTATGGAGGAGCGAGGCAGGTTCTGCTTTCTTTCTCCTTTTACTGCAAACATCAAGCAGCCTGACACAAAGTTCAGGAGACAAAAGGCCGTTTTTCTGTCGGCCTCCGCAGATCTGTCGTTTACCTGTACCCTGCGAAGGGTGTGGTTCACTCTGTAACAGCAAGAGGTAGTGAGAGAATAACCCTATCCTGAGAATAATCTGAATAATTTATTATTTAAATGAGATTTTGTGAGGTAAAATGATGAATCCAGTACAGCCCCCTTCTGAGTTTTAAGCATTGTTTCTTCGAAGGCATAAATTTGCTTTGCAAAGGTTTCTTGATCTGCTGTAGATGGTATTCCTACTTATGCTACATGGTGACAAAACCTAAAGAGGGAGTCAGATGTGTGCTCTACAGTACTTGAGAATTTAAGTTAAATCTGTAATTTTCCCCCCTGCATTTCCTCAGAGAAATTAGCTATTCTATTCACTGCATAAATTTTCAGGTTTTGCTAGCACGACACTCAGGGTGTTGAATTTTTTATGACAAAAATGCTGTAATAATTGTTGAACAGATGTAAGTGTTGGAGAGTGGGCTCTGGCAGACCTCATGAAACCTCTATTAGCAATTTAACCCTGTCGTTACTTGAGTGAAATGAAAGTGGAAAAGGACAGAGTTTTGAACTGTTTCATTCAGATGAGCACAAGGGGCTCCCAGGTGAGGGGTAAATGACCTTTAATTAGATAAATTCCTAATGAGAGTAGGAATTTAAAAAAAATCTGAATGAGTACTAACTCTATACAACAGCACTATTAGGACTTTCTGCTGTGATGTGTGGAGCTAAGAACAATTCTGGATGTAGATATCCCAGTCCAGTGATCTCTGCTGTCTGAAATATTCATTTGACCTAATCTCCAGTTTTAGGTCTCCGTAATACACCTCTCCTTCACTGCAGCTGAGTTAGCAAATGATGACAAGACAAAAAGTTTATGTCCAAGAAACCAGAGGTGCTTTAGATTTTCCACACCTGCCATATTAAATAAATGGCTTTTGAAGCCTCCAAGGCCTCAGGAAGGGAATTGAAAGAAAATGGCAGCCCGTCAGTGGTGTAACTGAGTACTGAGGGAACTGCCTCTACATGTAGGTGATGTCAAAAGAAGGTGCTTTTCTGTAACTTTGTACATGAAGCGGGGATTTTGTGTATTTGTGTGTAGAAATAGACAGAAATGTGCAGATAAACAGTCATACAAGCGTAAACATAAACTCATACACATAAACACACCCGTCCTAAAATATGCATGCATTTAAAGCCGGTATATATCGAACTATTACCTTGAAATAATAACCTATGTTTGATGGAAGACAGTAATTAGTAAACAATTACTTATGGAGTCCTAAGACCGTATTATCTGTGTGCTTGTTGGGGAGAGCCATACATACATACAACTGCACCACACAAGGGCAACGTAGAAGTATAGGATTGTTTTGACTGTTTTTTTGATGCATCATATATGGATGCATTCTGATTTTTTCAGTGAGTGAATAGGTTTGCTATGGTGAGTCTCACTTTGCTATTGTAATTTTAGTTAGTAAAGGACCTTAAGGAAAGAAATGATGTCAAATGTTTGACTCTAGAACAGAAGTAAAGATGCAGAAGCCTGAGTGATGCTGTCTGTCTCATAAATTAAGTTACTTTTCTTGGTTTTGCCTTGGTGCACTAAAGGCCAAAAGTTTTTTGGGGTTTTTTTGTGTGTTAATGTATGTTAAAGCTCTGTTTGTGCTTACTCCATCTGCTTTACTTTTACATGCCCCTGTGGTGCTTAGTGAGGCATAGGGAACTTCAGTGCAGTGGCTCAGAAGTTTTGTGGATAAAACCAGGCAAAGTCTAGCTCTAATTTATGACACACATGATAGCATGCATCTATAGCACAAGTTATTAAAAAAATAAAAAAGATGTAATTTCTTTCAAATCTGTGTATGTATGAGATGTGCTAACTGAACTTCTCTGGAATGGCAATGTTTTCAAAGGCTTGAAAGATATTTGAACACCTGGCTATTTCTTTATACATTTATCCAACCAGCTATGTTAGTGAGTATAAACAGAGGTATTTCCAGTGTATCTACATATTCAAGAACATATACAAACATTTGTAGGTGGACTGCTTCAGACACATGCTTTCACAGCCCTTCCCTGTTTGTAGCTTATTTGCAGCTTGGCATTTTTTCTGCTTTTCTTTGTTGTTCTTTCATATGCTGTGCTCTCAGAACCTTATAAATAGAACGATCTTATATAGGAAGTGATGTCCAGTAGAAGTGCAGCAGAAAATAAGATAATAGTCTAGAGAAAATGTCACTTATGGATCTGATTAGCATTTAAACTTGCCTGCTGCATATCACCCATACAGACATAGCAACTCAAAGAGTTCGTTTTGAATGATTTATTCTTGTCCCTAGAACACACAGCATTTACAGTTACATCCTCATTTCAGATTTCATTAAAGAACTGCTGTACTTTGCAAGGTGCTCAAAGTCAAAATGGGTAGGGTGTCTGTAGGGTGTCACCCTGTAAAACTGATGTGATGATGTCATAATTTATGAAAGAACGTATGCAAAATTTGCTCCACCATTAAATTCCTCTCCCTCGAGACAAAACCCAACCCCAAAATGTGACTTCTAACATTGCAAGATATCTTGTGGCTTTTGCAAATTTGGATGCTCAGATCTTCTTAGAAAGTTCTCATTTGTTTTTTATCAATTCATGAGTCAGTACTGAAATGTGGTCTTATTTGCCAAGCTTTGAAAAATGCTGTCTCACCCAGGCTTTGCACATATTATAGCTATTTGCATTATTTGTTTGAATGGGAAGAATATTTGAGCAAGGATGAGATGTATAAGGCTGAAAAGAGGTGGGATATCTGAAGAATGGACTTGCAAGTTTGAAGTTAAAAACCACAGTGTCACTTGCACACACATTCCGACCATGTAAAAAAGAGATGTATTTGATAGTGATCCTGACAGCAGTGACTATTGCCCTTTAGAAGCCTATATATAAGGTTTTTATTACTTAGTGCTGCACTAGAAGGAATAGAAGGAATTAACTTTACAGATATATTTCAATATTTTTTGTTGTCAATAGTCAAACATAAACAATGTGTATTGGTAGGAAAGAGCTGAAAAAATGAAACTAATCTGATATTTATTACCTTTGTATTAAAGTCACCCTAAAATCACGGTTGGAAACTGAAAAACTGGAGGAAAGCTAGTGAGTAAATGTACTTGCCATTGTGGCAAGGGCTGTATAAAGATACTAAAGAACAGATGCTGAATGAGCTTCTGATGTGAACAGATGAAGAAGGGCTTAGTTTTACTCAAAATAACAGTGTCACACAGGTGCACACCCAAAACTCTACCCCATGCTTCCTGAAGAGACTTCCATGTAACTTCTGTTCCCTAAAGTATAGTACTGCCCTTGGACACCTAGATGCCAAAGCAGCTTGTTTGTGGTAGGCTGGCACTCTGGAAATGAATCTTTAGTTAAGAGCAGTGTGAAGTGATGGGCAACATGAGCTCTGTAAGGGAAGGTGTGCTCCAAGAATAGGGAACTATTAAAGAGCTGGAAGAAGACTTTTCACCACTGATACTGAAACCAGAAGTCTTGTTAAGCAACCAAGAGGACTTCAGCTATGCATTCACCACGAGGAACTCTCAGTAGCAAAATCCAGTATTTTCTGTGCGCATAAGCTGGATGCCAAAGTGAGGCAGCCCATCTCCTGTTTTGAAAAGGCTGTATGCTCCTTCCTTGAGGACTGAGGGAAGGGAAATATGGCATAATATGTTCCTGAGACCAGGTCATTACAGAACTGTAGATTAGAAACTGTAAAAATAAGAGTCTTAAGGAAATGGCACTTAAGTTAATGAAAACTAGAAGGCTCTTGTCATAAGTCAGAGAATTAATTTACAGAAAATGTTCAAACTTCATTTTAATCATGTCATCTGCTTATAAGGGTTGACTGAGTGGTTAATACAGAAAAAGAATATATTCCCAGAATTTCAGCTGCAATTCAGTCCAGCCTAACTGGAAACTGATCTGCATTTTGAAAGAAGCCACTGATTTTCAGTTTTTATCTTTGACCTACAGGAACCAAATCAAAGTGGGATTCTCACATGAAAAAATCAAGGAGGGTAGAATAAAATGACTTTAAAACCAAGTCCAGGCCTCAAAGAACATTGTCAGAGAAGCCATATACTGGAATGAAGCATGTCATTGGAAAAACCCCAAGATCAAGCCCTTTTTTTGAGACTTTTGGTTAAGTAATCAGGTATGAGATCCATTGTCAAACACAGCATTTGCATTGCTGTTTGTACCATTATGGTCAAAGGAAAGAACATATAAGTAAAATCCATTGATTTTTGGTTTGGAATTTTAAGTTTTACCAATTTCTTATTCTCACTTATGGTGAGTTTACCATCTCTTTTATTTGCCATGTTAGAAGGCTTGGTTTGTGATCTTGAACTTTGACTGTTGGCACTGCTTCTCACTAGTCATGAACTGACTTTTTCCCTAGGCTAAATGCTTCATTTGATCTAGGCTCAAGGGCAAAAAATGAGCTAATTTTTCTTCAGTGTATGTGAATCATGCCTTGCCTAAGCTCAGTGTAAATCTGGGGTCGTTTGTACCATGTGCAAAGCTCTCTTTATACCGTTGGAGCGTGTCTGCATTAGAAGTTTATATTGCTGTAGTTACAACAGAGTAACTTCACCAGTGCAGGAGTCGGTGTAATGAATGCAGGGGGCACCACGGCCCTACTGGCATTCCTTGTAATGAAGACTAAAGATGGAGCTTTCAAAAGTGCTGAAGTGACTTATAAATGCAACTTTCATTGTACCACAGGTCACAGATTCATTAATCACTCTTAAACCATGTCTACACCAGAAGATTTTATCCCCCCCAGCCAGAGGACTGTAGCCATATGGCTGTATTCATAGTACCAAAGTAGATCCACAATTTCAGATAAGAGACTCTATCAGAAGCTATTTTTATGGGCCTTATCTAAATAACATATGCATCCATATTGCAGCAGTTGCACTTCTTGAACTGAAACAGTACAGCCCTCCATATGAACAAGCACTCGGAGATTTTGATAATCCCACACCTCAACATTGTTGTCCCTCTTGCCAAATAGTCAGAGGTTCAGATCTGATCACATTTTGTTAGTGTTTTTTCAGAGGGATGAGGGAGGAATCTATAAACCACTGGTGTTTGAAAGAAGATCTGAAATCACACGGCTCACTGGTTTCCTTACAGACTAGTGTGCTGTTGGCCAGCTCTGTCCTCATCAGCAAATGTCACTTGAGTTACAGGGAATCCGTATCCGGTTTCAAAGAAAGGGAGAGTTCTTGCAAGAAGATAATTTTATTTCTACATGTTACTCTATTTCTGCTAACGGTGCTAGAAAAGCAAGATTATGGGGGTTGTGTGTTTAATACAAAAAGTAGATTTGCTGATATAACTGTTATTTGCACTGTTTATATTTAAATGTCCTTAAAAAAAAAATCATCAAAATTTACGGATAGTAAGAGCGTGCAAATCAGAATACTTATCTTCTTTTTATAGACTAAAATCAAATTATTCCTCACATTTTTCTCAGTTACAGAATATTAGATTGCAGTGTCTGGAAGTTACTTGCTTTTGTGAGGAAGGTATATTCCCAAACTAAAATTGAATACTGTATCAAGACTTTTTGATTTTTTTTAATTTTCAGCGATTATTATTTGCCCTGCTGTATTAACATTGTACCATTCCTAAACCTACCCATGGCAGCAGAGAGTAGCTCATTTCACAATCAGATTCTTAATTAATTACCTTGTAGCCTGCTATCTTAAAAATACAGGTCGAAAAATGGTATGTTAACCTCTTTATTTTTTTTTAACCTAATAAAATAACCAACTTGTGTTGTGACCTGTAATTCTGAATCTGATTGAGTTTTCAATATACTGTAATTCACAGATTTTCTCCCCTCTAGCACTAGGTTTGTATCTGTCACATGGTTTTCAGTGTTCCTAATGAGCTGTTAACAAGCTGTCAATTACTTATGCAAATGAGGCAAGCAGAAATGGAGGGGTTGCTATACCTAGAGTTAAAGTGTGCTACCTCAGATTGTTACGAAATAAATCATTTCAGTTTTAATAGCTGTCTGTGCCCATGTGGCTTGTGTCATGTAGGCACTTTTTCATTATATTATTTACCCAGCAATAAAATGCTGCAGGGGACTTTGGGGTGATTAAAAATTTGAGGGGGGGAGGGGAACTCACACAAGTGACTTCATTCTTTGCTGCTTTGCACCTTCTGCTCTTCTTGGGTCAGGGCTACGAGGCTACAAGCTGTCAGGTGCCCTTAGCCCTGTGGAAATCAATGACAATCCAAGACTTAAAGTCTGATCCTGCCAGACTATCTAACGAAGGGCCTTGCCAAGGTATGTAATGGAGCCTCACGAATACATAAAGAGTGGAACTAGGAGCTGAAATCTTGAATTTTGGAGAGAAGGGCACATTTTTTGGATGTATTCTCATCCTCCTAAGAGCTTTCTTCACCAACTTCAGGCAGAAGCAATTTTGGACTTTTACTTGTGAAATTCGGAAAGGAATTCTTTCCCCCTTGCTAAAGCCAATGAAATTTTGTCTTCAAATTCTCTTTCCCTTTGCTTTAGCTTTCAATTGATTCTTACTGTAAAACATCTTGTGATATTTTGTAAGAAGGATATTATATAAAATGAAATTGCATTGTATTTATGACCAGCACTATAATAACAGTTTGTCACTGTTTCCATTATAAGCCCGTACTGTTGAGGGCTTTAAAACTCACCCTTAAAAATTCACTCAGGATTGCAGCATGGTCTACAAATGATAAACAAATCCTTTTGCCTATTTTTGCATTAGAATATGTGAAATCAAGACCGGAAATTAAAAGAATGGGAGGTTTCCTCTCATTTAGGTATGTATGTGTGCGTATATATATATGTATACATTTAAAAAATAGGACAGAAGCATTTTTTTCCATTATCTAAGAAAATGTTATCTAAAAGCTCTAGGAAAGTGAATGGATCACATTGTTTTGCTCCAGCCCATACCTAATCAATTGGTGCTTGTTAAATTTGCTGGCAGGATCAGGCTCAGACTCCTGAGATGACACTGATTCCAGCAGGGTAGGGACATCTCATGGGCGAGAGTCCTGTAGACAGCCCCAACCCAAGAGCAGAAGGTGAAACCATAAATAAAGTCGCCTGANTTGCCGAGTAAATTTGCACATTCAGCTAACTCAGCTGAAAGGTCATTGGCATAGGTACTTTTCTTCTGTCCTTATGTCCATTATGTTTAAGGTTCAGGGACCTGAATTTGTGCACACTGAAGCCAGGAAACGTGGTGTGAAGCAGAGAGAAGTGTTCTGGTAGGAAGCCAGAAGGAGAAGAATTTGAGAGATATAATGACATGAAAACCAGTAAATAGAAGTGAATTAAATAAAAATCAAGAATGCCTTTTCAGCTGGGAGAAACCCCAAAGAAACAGTCAGTGAGAGAATTAGTAGGCTAAGTCTTTCACTGATCAATCCCGATGGAAGCTTTCTGGTCAAAATGTCAGTGGTAACTTTATTTTCTGCTGGTATGTACAATAATCCTTTTGTTCCATCTGCAAACACTAGGGGGTAAATTTTTAGCGTGATGCTTAGGGATTTAGCTGTAGGACTCCCATTAACGATAATGGGAATCATGTAGCTTGAGCACTCTGCATCGTGCTGAATATTTACCCCTCAGTTCAGAGCACTCTCTCGTTGAATTTTTAATTATATTTACAGATAAATTCCATAACCAAATATCATCAGCTCTCAAGCAGATTGTTTTATTAAAAGGTGCAGATTTCCAACTTCATTTTGAGCTGCAACCTACAGTGATTGGTTTAGCAGCTGAGTAATTTTTTTAAAGTGTCTATTTAATAATGCCTGATTTGTCAGCTTCAGAGCATTTGGGAGAAAATAAATATTAGAAAGCATCCCACCCTGCATACATGTGCCAGAGAAATGCAAAATGTGAATATTCTACCTTGTAGTGCGCTTTCAAAAGGTGTGTCATGATGCAGCAAGCTCTTTCTGGGAAACACTGCTTTTGCATAAATCTGTGGTTAAAATCAGTAGCAGTATACAAACAGCACTAATGGAACACAGGTGGTATAGTTTTATTCGCGTTTGTAAAGATAAACAATAGGAGTCAAAAAACTTAGGAAATTTGCCCAAGGCCAGAAGGGCTCATGTAAGAGAGGATATTAGAATTCAAAAGTCCCTTGCTTCTATACTTACATCAAAATCTAAAACCAGCATAAACAGGTATAAAGGAGGTGGTGTACCCATGCTGATCTGCTTAGCTCCTCTCTGAGACATGCTTCCACTTGCTTTTGCTGCTCTTAATTCCTGAAGTAGCCACATCCTGTTGAGGCCCTGTTGATATGTCCTGTGAAGTAAGAATGTTTCTGCTGGTTTATTTCATGTTGTCTAGCAGTGACATTAGAGATACTACTCTTTGTTTTAAGATATGGGTGAGATTAATCTCTTTTCAGGTATTTTCTAAAGGATACTTATAGTTAGTGATAGAGGGCTGAGGTGTTGCTATTTTTCTGGTGCAGCTATTCCAGGGGCCCCCATGCCAGGCTTCAGCACAAATTATAGCATCATTTTAGTGCCACTCATGACTGATACGTCCCTCTGGCTTGCACCAGAGAACTAGACTGACACACAGCAATCCTGAGATCAAAAAAGCACTAAGATGTTTTGACTGAGCCTTGTTGTCCACTCCAGTTTCTCTCCACACAATATTTAGGTGTCCTCAGCTGAAACAGCATTTTTAAAGTGTGTGACCATAAAAGCTTGCCTGCATAAGAGGCTGCCTTTGAAGATGTTTTTGTTACTCTGTAAATGGACCCAAGAAATCCATAAACTGAAAATTTCTGCATCAATCAATGCACAGGAACTGTCCTGATGTGAAAGTGCATGTTTTGACTCCTTGGGGAGTGTCGTGATTTCTGCTAAGGGAATACCTGTGTTTGAGCAACTGACTTGAGAACACAGACCCTCCCAGGGTATGTTCATATTTAATCCTTTCAATTCACACTGTAACCACCAAAGTTCAGATAAAAAACACAGGCTGCTTCCTTACCCTTTCCAGTAACCTACCAGTGAGGGAGGCTGAGCTGCAGTGCCTCTGTGTGCTCCTAGAGTTTGAGTTTGCAGTCCCACAGTACCTACCAGAGTGGGACTGGTGGAGTGCTCATTTGACTTTGGTAGAACATACCTGAATACCCATCTCCATTCATGGCAGCACTCTAGAATCAGGACTGATTCCTTTTCAAAGTCAGTGGAAATCCCTATTATGGTTGATAGCCTAAGATAAAATGAGAATATCCTTTGGGGAAAAAAAAAAAGAATAGTGATCAGTGTCTCTTCCTACTGTTAGTGACTGACAGTGCAAGACAATGGCAGAACCTCCACAATATTTTTCCCACGAAAACTTTTTTTTTTTGTATGCTAATCTTATATCTGAATATATACCCTAATCGTAGTATTCATATCGCTGCCCCGGTAATCATCTGCTCATCCCTAATGTTTCTTTTGTTCAGAAAAGGTAAACTCTTCTCACTTTTCAGTAGCAGATTATACAAAGGGAACTTTATGGTATATATTACACTCACAAAGCAGTTTTCTCCATCTTGCAATCACTTAAAAAAAAAAAAAAAAGAACTTTCTTATCTCATCTTCCTTCCTGCATGAATGTCTGAGATAATCAATGAAGTTCCTGTGTAGAGAATAAATTGAGCTCGAATGGCTCCTCTTAAACTGTACAATCAAAGAAAGAGGAGGTTTTTGCTGATGATTTTGATATTCAGTTTAACTTTCTTCACAAGGCTGTCAGCTCAGTGAAAGTGAGGTCAATCTGACCACACTCTTCCTAAAGGATCCTCTTCTGAGCCATCTACTTGAGTATACATCTCCTGACAAATCAATGGCAGAATTGAGAGGTATGTACTTTTCCCAGAAACCTGGGGGCTGATTGTCCTTTGCTGTGCATCTTATGTAGTCTTTTAGGTGAGTTCAGCGTGGGTGTGAGCCAGTGCCTGATAGCAATAGCGCTGTTTAGCATCTGCATCCTGGTAATACAAATGCCTGCCTGAAGATGCAGGACAACAGGGATGCAGACATGAGTCCCACAACACAAAAAAAATTCAGATCATGGCAAGTACAAGGGAATACGGGCACTCACATGCATGTACATATGCACAGAAACAATTTCAGTGAAAGGGTGGTAAATGAGTGATAATTTTAAGCTAAGTTTCTGCAGTCACTGATTCAGAAACCTGAGTTTTTTACAGGACAGGTGTTGGGAAGCAAGCACTAAGCAAATTATAGGAACTTACAGAGAGCAAGAAGCCTATCCTTCCCTCTTTCAGTGTAATTTTGCATTTCTTGACCATGAGCACTTGCTGAAAGCTCTGGAATAGGGGCTGTTGGTCTCCTGTGAAGTTACAGCATAGTGAGACTGCTGCACAACAGCAACACACGTAAGTGTAATGAATGTGATTAGAAGTCCCCCCAAACATTCTTTTGCTAAATATCTAGATCCAAACAATTTTCTCAGGAGTGAAGAACAGTTGTTTGAACCTGTTCAGATCTGTCTCTAGGGTAACTGCCCTCAGACATTTACCATCATGGGTCTTTCCTGCTCAAGATGAGAAAGGAGCTGTAGAGAAGGAAGAAAACCCCAGAGCAGATCTGGAGTGCTGGAAAACTGGTCAGCTTTAGAGAGGTTCTTAAAATTCTTACCTACTGTTGCTGAATCTGTGCCTTGCACTTAGTCCTGAGAGGTTTTGTTGGTGAATCAGATTAATCTGTTCATGAACAAACCCTTGGCCCTCATCCTCCCCCTTTCCTCCCACACGTTCTCTTCTGAGTTTGTCCGCACCCTGACATGAAACGAAGTGATGTGTATGAGAATAAGGACATTACATCCTGGGTAATATCCATTATGTTGCTCTCTATTAGCTCTCATTTCTTGGGAATGCATTACTGCATTATTTCTTTTGTGCCAATGCTATTCCATCAAGGCCAGTGCCGGTTTACTCGGTTGTATCAATGATTTCTTCTAAGGCAGCCTAGACAATTTGCTGTAATGTATATTATACTATGTGATTTTTAAATCAGCCTTGCAAATGTATTCTAAAAATTTTGCAGCTCTTCAGTCAAATGCTATTGTCCATCATTCCTAATGACGACTACTGGCTAGCAGAAAACAAAAAGAAGTGACTTTTATACATATGAAAAAGATCTACTGAGTGGACACAAGTCTTTGGGAAGCTTAGGAATGAGAATTTTGCTTTGACCCATATTTTAGAAAGTTTTTCTCTTGTTTTGTAAAAGGGGAAGCAAAATACATTACATAATTTTGGAATTGCATTTGTTACAATACAAAAGTGTTAAAGAGTTACATGTGAACAGAAAAACGTATTTCCACTTACTCTGAATTACAATTGTATTCACTTTTTTTAATCTGAACAAATGAACTCAAGTTTATTCCTTCCATTTTAAGACCATTGAAACAATTCTACTTTTCTGTTTCATGGATGGAATTTTAGACAGCTAATATCACATTTCTGTTTTAGAAATGCTACAACATTTTAAGATAATGTTGATATTTAGAGGCATTTCAAAGCTCTTTTTAAAAAGAAAATTCTCTCCATGCTTATGTTCTTCCCAGGAAAAGTTGTTGTTGCTGCAGTGCTCTTAAAATTTCTTTGTATCCCAGATTAGCAGTGAAAAATGCTAATGTACAGTTGTTTTTCATAGCAATGTGCATTTTCTAGTCAAACTTTCTATGAATGGTGAGTGATACTCATTAACCTAAAAAGCCTCAAGCCACGTCCAGGGCACAGCCGGATGCAGACGGTGTGTAGCCAATCTGTCACTCGGACACAGAGAGGGCAAGGCCGTTTTGGTTCTCAGCACAACTTGGAGGGGAGTGGAGCATGGAGCACTCTTAGCTCTGCTTGCACCGTTTCCAGCTGCCTGGGGGCTGCTCTTCTTTGTGCTAGAAAACCTGGAGTGTGTTCTGTGGATCCCAGGCAAAGCTGTAGCACACTGGACATTCCTAGAGAGAAAAGGGCCCCGGCACTCTGTGGGTGGGAGTGCTCTGTCCCAGCTGAGTTTCCTTCTCTGGGTTTTCTTGCCTCTGCTCCATGCACCTGGGCAGTGAGTGCAAGGGGCAGGCACAGGAGAGGCGGTACTTCTGAAGAGCCGTGTTAAACAGGGCTGAATTTAGGATGTGCAGGACTCAGGCGTAATTGATTCCCTGTTGCCGGCCAGGCTCCACCCCTGCAGCCTGAGTGGGTGAAATTTAGGAAGCTCCCTGCAGTCAAAGGGTGAGTTCTGATCATTCACTCAAGTCAGCCTAGGCTATTTTTTTTGTGTTTGGGATACCTTTCTACTCAAAGGTAGGACTCACCTACCTTTTCATATTAAATTTTGCCTTAACATTTCACCGTATTGTGGCCAAAACAATGCTGCATGTTTATGTGAGAGATGAAGCTTAAGGATAGAAGCATAGTAAGACAGAAAAGAGGGGTGGAAGAAGAGAGTACTGATGCTGGTGAGGATAGGTGAAGAGCAGGAGGGATGCAGGATATTTATCAGAAAGACCAAGCTGAAAGGCACGTAAATCCAGTTAACAGCTTGAAAACAGGTAGCCACATTAAAGGAAGTGGAAATAAAGTTAATTAGTGTCAGGAGGCATTAGTTGAGGGTGTCAGATAGTGAATGGCAACTAATTTGATATAATCTAATGACACAGTTTGGCTATTTGATTACCAAATTGAGACGCAACCGGTGCTTTTTCCAGGGCAATCACTTCAGAAAAGAGGGTAGCTGGAATTATCAGGAGATCTGATCCATTCTATAATTTAACTTAGTTTTAAATAACTGTATCAGTTACCAAGAAGTAAATAGTTGCTGAAATGTGCTGTGAAATATGTCTATTCAGGGAAGCTGGGGATGCAGGAACAAAGACTGGGGACTATGCTAAGCTGTGAATGTGCTTGTGGAGCTTCACATGTCCAGGAGTGCACCAGGAGTGAGCCTGTAGAGACACTTCCCTGTCTCTATGCTCTTAGTCTCTCTCTCTCTTTCTCTCGACACTCTCCATTGACAGTTGCTCCTATTTGGATGAAATGTGTTGTGAATTCCAAGAATCAGCTCACTTTTTAGTGACCAGGTGGTAGAGATAAATTGATACATGTCTGAAGATTGTATGTGCCTTGTACACCTTTGTAGGAGGCTGGGCAGCCTCTCTAGCCCTCTTTACTATCTGGCATTAGCAGGAGTGGGTGGTTAGGGGACAACAAGAGGAAACAGGAGACATAAAAAGTGATTTTTTTTTTACTGACAATCAATGTTTTAGCAATTTCCTGAATCAGAGGTTATAGCCAGACTTAGGAAGCTATGTTCTACAATTTTCTCTAATCTTTTCAAATCTATTAGTTTTTTTGTCTCTTATAATCATGTTGCAGCTGAAAATTTATACACCTATGTGCTCTGGGGAAAAATGTATTTGTTGTAAATATGGTTCTTGCTCATTTCATTGGGTGCTGTTTCCTTCTGATAGTGTGGGAAGAGGAGTAATCAGTGCCTGTGCTGGGCAGTTTGTGACTTTACACATCTCAGTCAAGCCTTCCTCAATCACCTATCTTGTTCACTAAAAACTGTAAATTTCTCACATATCCTTTGTTCTCAGCCATATGTTCTCAGCCAAATGTTCTCCATTTCCTCTATCTTTTCTAGCTCTTTATATATTTCATGACTGAGTTCAGGCTTCAAGGTTTTCCTGCCTCTGCATCATTTGCCCGTCCAGTCCTTGTTGGTATATACAAAGCAGGAAGAGGAGGGACTTTCAGGGGAAGAGGGCTTCTCTGTCAATCTTGTTGTTGCATCCCCAAAAGCATTTTGCCCTTTTTGGAGCTTATCTCAAGGCTGGACACAGAAAAAAACCTGCCCATGTCATAGGCTGTATTTCTAGGGTCTGTGATTGGTTAGTGGAACACGAGAGCACTGTGTCACTCTTCTTCAAAGGGCCTGTTTGATGCTACACTGTCTGCAATCATGTGGGTCGTGATTAAGCAGGAGGTTACCCATCTTTGGGCAGAGATGCAGCCTCAGTGAGATGCTTTGAGTTAGGCATGTGCTTAACTATGCTAAATTGTTTTAAACCGCTGATGTAAAAGGCAGGCATGGGATCAGAGAGAAGAGAGTTTTCATTCCTGCTTGCTAGCACATATCTAAGGTGCAGATCATGCCAAACTTACACTTTAGAGAAACAGAAAATCACTCCCCAAATGGCTGTATGTATAAGGGAGCTGCTTCAGTTTGCACTAGAGTTTAAATTAAACTTAAGTCCTTTTTCTTTGCAAGTAGAATTATCAGCTGGGAACAAAGGAACAAGTGAAGGAAATAGCCTAGGCAATTTTTGTAAAGAATTTTTTCTTTGGGTTGGTCTGGGGATCATCAGGATTGGACCTTAGCACCAGTAACCTCCAGCAGTCTGCAATGGCTCTGCCTTTAATACACTTCCACCTCTGTGTGTTATACAGCCGTAATACTGAACACATGAGGCAGACAGATGCCCTGAGGCATTCTCCATAAAAACTTTCATATCACAATGGAACTGAACGTACCATTATAACACCACGTCTCCTTCACGGTAAGAAGTTTTCTGAAAACCAGGCAATGTCATAGAAATGTTATAATAGACACATCCAGAATATATGGGTGAGTTAGTTGTCCCCAGTGATATATTTAAGCTGTTCTTTCTACTCTACATAGAGCAGGTTAAATATAATTAATGTTGGTCAAAGGGTCCTTTTACTTTACATAGTTTATGAATGTATTACCTCAATTATCAGGAAGGAAAAAAAAGGGAAAGCATATTTCTTAACATCTGCTGGTATAGGCTCCTCTAAGTCATTTCCGTCGGAACATGCATTTTGCTCTCCAAGAAACATGAATATTTTCTCTGTCCTTAAATCCCATAATTGTTTTATTGGTACATTAAAAAATGTAAATAATCATTCCCCCTCCCTGTAATAAATTAGACGCAACCTGTCTAGCTCTGAAAATTAACATTTCAATATCTTCAGTCACACAATGACATCATATCAATATTTAAAATCATTTTATGCATGTATTCCAGGTTGTCCAACTTCATTAGGGGCATTCATCAGCCCTCCGGCTACAGTGTATTCCCATTGGAGTTGTAGGCCTCAGGCCCTACCAAACAGAAATTTAAACTAACTTGCCTTTTAATTCACATTATTCTCAAATATTCTCTTTTTTAACCCCCTGCCATGACTAAGGTGTTTAGACTTGGCTATGATTTTGTGCACATCAACTTTTAGCAGAAAAGAAATCCCCATTTTTATGTCAAAAACTAGAGTATGTGTAAATAATAGGTTTTCTCCTTCAATTTCCCTCCTCCTTCCCCATCCATCCCTCTTTCCTGGGTGCAGTAATAACTGTGCTTCTTTTAATGCTCTATGCTAACTTAATAATTTGAGCTACAGGTTGATAGGAGTATGGGCTTGTTGGGGTTTTCTGTTTAAAAGTGTACAAACATTTCAAATAGAATAGATTTCTTTCTTTTTCTTTCTTTCTTCTTCCAAATAATATAAAACACCACTTGATCTATTTTTCAGACATCGAAGAATGCACAGCATGAATACATTTCCCTGCTAGTGGCATCAAACATTGTTGTATTAGTAAAAAACTTTTTTTCCCCGAAAGAACCCCCAAATGAACAAGCCAGTCTTCCCATTGTTCTGATCTATAGGGTGACTGTGGATCTGCTCCCCAGGATGTTTAGTGACCTTCAAAATTCCTGGGTAAGAGTCACACACACTACACAGAACAGGAAAGAGAATTATGATATCAAAAATTTTCTTTGCTACTGGGCAGAGAGTGTAGCTTTGGCTGAAGCCTCTCATTTATCCTCCCATATATGTGTGGAGAGCATATAAATAATCATAATTCGATACAAAAAAGAAGCGTGTGGAAGGAGCCAAGTTAATATAAAGTGCAACTGAAGATGGAACAAGCCTGTGAGAGATATTGGTGACTGAAAACAAAATGTTTGGTTAAATATATGTCAGTGTTATCAGCTCTTCTGGCCAAAAAGTTCTGACCAGGTCATAACATAATAATGTACATGGCTAGAGACCTGGTAAGTGCACACTGATGTGTTATGATCCATTTGCCTTCAAAAAAGAAAGATGAAAGAATAAGAAATTAAAAGAAGAGGAAAAAAAACAGTAACTGCAAGACCAGTTTTTGGATCTTTTTTTTTCCATAAGTAACACTTTTTTAAACAACTGTACTTCCTCAATTTCCTTCTGCTCTCTGCATCTCTCCTCCCTCTCCCTCCCTGCCTTGTTTCCATGTTCTAGCAGCCATGTTTTTTCTTTTATCACTCCAAACCTCTTCCTTTTTTCATTTTGTTCCTCTGACTTTCACAGCCCTCTGGATTGAAGACCTCTCATCACTATGGCACAAAATGCAGTCTGTCAAAGTAAAGGAATTTCAACCTGTCCCAGTCCCTTTGGTGGTGGCACAACTAGTCATCATTTACATTTTCTCCTTCTAGAAAAAAGCAGGTGCTGTCTCTTCTGTCGAAGTCCTGGACACCTTACCCATCCAGCAAAACTCTGAGGCTCAGTTTCTGAAAGACACAGAAATCCACAAAAAAAAGTCACCTCCTAAAAACGCTATTCAGGGAGTCATGGGCTTCCATGAAACTGTACCTTACCACAGGGAAGAAGCAGCTTGAAGTACTCCCTCTTCGGCCCAGAAAACTCCACAGTGTTGTGTTTGGGTGTTTTGTTTTTATTTGTTTGTTTCTTTGTTTTTTGTTGTTGTTGCTGCTGCTGCTGTTCTTTTTTTCTTTTTTTTTAAACCTAATTATTATCAGATTACCCCTTCAAAAGTACCAGGAAAATGTCTCACTTTCCACCTATGAGGTGCTCTGAGTCATTCTGTCTCCTGTTCCAGTTGGATTATCCTTATTGAGGTGGAGTCTGCTGTGCCAGGTGTGCCCAGATATCTGCACCTACAGTCTTTATCTTGATGGCAGTCCTAGAGGAGAGTACTGCTGCCAGCAGCCACCCAGCCTGTGAAGACAGTCTGGAGTCTGCTCGTTTTCCATCTACAGTTACCTGATAACCTGACCATGGAAGAGTTGGAGCTGTGGAAAGAGTTTGTGTCCTTTGGAACTCCTGGCAGGTACTTTGCTGTAAGTGAGTTGGCTTTCTTCCTGGAGACCATGTCATGGTGTGGCCCCTTGCTTGCAGACTCCAGGACAGACTGCCTTGAAGACAGAACCTATTCTCCCAACATTCTGACAGGACAAACTAATCCTAACATTTCCATTACCATCCAGGCCCTCCCCACAGATGTAAAAACAAGAGCTAGGAAAGAGATGTTTGAGACAGGGAATGCCCCTGACTGTTTAAACAAAACACTGAGAAGGTTGATGGTGATGGTGGTGAAAACACAGTCAAGATTAGATCTCTGGGCACTAATGCAGTAAATTATATAAATAAGAATAATAACAACAGAGGAAGACAACGGGAATGGGGCATGTGAAATGATCACAGTAAGGAATGGGGTTTCAGAAGAGGACTGAGAACTGAGCTGGAAAGCAAAAAGAATCACCATCACAGGGCATGAAGAGAGAAGACAATGGATAAAGAGGAAGAGATAAAGAGGAAAGGGCAAAGAATAGAAAGAATAGAAAGGAGTGGACACAGAAATACATAGTAATGAAAAGAGGTAGTATATTAGAAAAACTGGAGAGCTACTTAGATTACAAAAATTCCAAAACTGAAGCTAAGTGAGAATAAAGAGGAGGGAAAAGAAAAAGTAAAAAAATAAAAAGAAGAATAAGAAGAAGAAAAAGAAGAATAAAAAATAAAAAAATAAAAAAAGAAATAAATTATTTCTTTTCTTTCAGTAAAGAAATAAATGTAGAAAATATATTTAAAATTAAAACAAAAGAAAAAAAAGAGAAAGCAATTCTATGGAGATACAGATTATGAGTGGGGAGTTAAGATTAGTTTTCTATTTTGTAAAGTACTGGAAACCTGTCCACGAAAAGGGCTGTATAAAAAATTATCATTATTGTTGGTTATTTATTGCTCCTTTCTTATCAGGGAGGCTACACTGATGTAGCTATATCCAGGACTTGGAAGCGGATGGTGCCACTTTTGATACTAGTTGAAATAATAGACCTCTTTATTTTCAGACAGATTCTGGTTTTCCTTTATGGCTGTAGCATCCTTGTAACTGAGACCTGTGTAATGCAGATCAAAGGAGTTTGCTGGACTAATGAAAGAATGTTTTCCTCTAAGTCTTTGGCTCCACGTCTCCTCCCTGCCAGGACAGGTATATCTCACACACATAACACCTGTACGCATCGCTGATAAGTCTCTCCCTCTGTGAGTTGTAGATACCATGGGGAGTAGTGCTTTGGGTCAGGATGGAAGTACATTGGGAGAGGCACATGGGGAGGGTTTCAGAGTGCTAGACTGTGCTGAGCCTGGCTATGGCCAGGCCTTTTTGCTCTCTCATTTTCATGAACACATCATTCATTCATCAATTTTTAAAGGGGAAAGAATCGTTGTTTAATGAACTTTTGTGAAGAAAACTGAGCAAGGGAGAAACGAAAAGAAATACCATGAGCTCCTTACTCCCAAGAATTATGACCTGCATAACTCCGACCATTGTGTTATTTAGACAGCCTTCATCTTTAGCCGACATTAAATTTGTATGCTCCCACATGGTTGAGTTGCTACTTTTTTTTTATCCATGCAGCTGGGATTCTCTGAGGAAACATGATGGGTCAGGAGGAGGAGGGGAGGCGAGGACAGCCATCTCCAAAATGCGGTAGATGTGCCTTCCCGGCTCTACACTGGTTGCACTCAGGCAAGCTGACGGGAATCGGTGGTGGCAGCCATGCGAATGAGGTCAGAGTTGGTTCCTCCGTGGCTTTTTTATTCTTCCGAGTACTCTGAAAATGTGGGTGTGCATGTTAAAAGTGCCCTGTGAGGCAGCTCTGACATGTGGGGCTGCCTGGCACAAACACAGCACATAATAACACAAAGTATTTGGCAGCGTTACAGGGCTAATCTTTACGTAACTGTTCCCGAACAACTTCTCTAGTGTGCTGAGCACAAACAAGCTTTCCATCAGCCTTCGGCTGCATGCAGATTGTCTTGTGTCACCTGCTTCTCTGCTGAGCAAATACTGGCTCTGGTTATGGCAAGGAAAACCTTCTTTTGCATTTGGAGCTGACTCTCTGTAAATTGCCTCCTCGTTTTCCAAGACTATTCATGAACCCTAGGCATGTTTGTCAAGAATGTCCACTTTTACAGAATTTTTCTTCTGAAGCTGGAAATTATGTTGTGGCCTGTTTTTAGAAGAGCAGTGGGAACACAGGGCCTGATTTTTCAATGGTTGCCCCCCTGTTAACTTAAGCTAGGAGGAGGGATGTCTTTTATAGTTAAGCCACTGGAGTGAGACTTTGGTAACCTGAGGCTGGAATTGGAATGTTTCATTCCTCCCACCCTTCGCCCCTCTTGTCAGATTTCAATGTAAGCTCTTTATGATTATTTCTTATGGTTTTGTTGCCTGGTTCAATGGGGCCTGGTCTCCATGAAGACTTTTGTACTACAGACAGCACCACCAAGGCACACACTGACAATTACAAAACCAGGGAAGGAGAGTAAAGGCTAGATCTTCCCTAGCAACTTTGATCAGTTCTGGTAATGGGTCTCCTGCTCTTGCATGACGTCAGTCAGGTGCAAACCTTTTCTTTGGCTGGCTGAAGATGAGTGTTTTTAGCTTTCTTCCCCAACCTCAGGTACCACCATCCATCTGCCCAGTACCACCCAGTGCCACCTCCCCACCCACAACACTCCTTGATTTGGGTGCTCTTTTCACTCAGCACTGCGCAGCCACAACACATGTGCTGCTGCGCAGCAAAGCCATGTGGCAAATATATAAAAGTATGTATGTTTCTGAATGCTGGAAGAGAGCCCTAATTCTGTTGGCAGCGAAGCTGACTCTCCGTCTTTCCTCGGAGCAGGGCCCGCCGCATTCCTCGGTCCCACAGACATAAACCCTCTCCGGGTTTCTCCCAGGGCGGCGGCAGGCTGCCAGCCTGTGCCTTCACCCTCGGCACTCGCTCCAGGAGGGGCAACGCCTCTGCCTCGTTGCTCAGGGAGCCTGAACTCCCTGCTCCAGGCTCATCTAACTCTCTCCAATCTGGCTTCAGTCTACCCAGAGCCCCTGTCCTGGTTCTTGGTTTAATCTTAGCTGCTGAGGAAAGGTTCCATACCAGGAGGGAGGCAGAGCAAAGGGAGACTGCCAGACCCAAATGTTCCACAGTTGCAAAGATGGTTTCTAAATACTGCACTTTAAAAATAATTTGGTTTGCATGTGGAGTGGTGAGAAAGGGGAGATCTTTCAATTTGCCTGCTGGGATTTGGAGTCTATAGTTTTCTGGGGACACATTTCCAAGTTTTTATCACCAACTATAGGGGCTAGAAAACACTCTCATGTTAAACGAAAGCTGAAATTCCCCCTAGTCCTACACACTGACGATCTGGAGCTTTAACCCTGACTAAATGACAGCAACATCTTTAGAATCAGCCCATGCAAGATGTCTCTCACCAAAGAAAGAAAAATCCATACAGAAAGAGTTGTTTAGGAGTCCTGAGCAAGTGCAGCTGTTAAGGGAGCAGTCAGAGATACAACCAGGAAGGAGGAGAGGCATTTTCTGTGATGTGAAGGAAGTTCGTGCAGCCAAAGGTGAGGAGATAGGGTCACCATGGTCTATTCCCAAGACCACCCTATTGCTTCAGCAGTGTATTGATTTGTGGATCTCTGCAAAGCACACAGACCAGGTCAGAGATGTCCCTACGATTCTTTTTGCTCCCTTGAAGGTATGGATTTTTTCTTCTCTCACCTACTTTTTTCTCTATTTCCCTTTCACTTTTACTGTGTTTCAAAGCAGGAGGCTGTTAGTGTTATTTTAATTATTCTCCTTTTGTTTTAAATAGGGCTTAATTGTTAAATCATTTGTGAGTTTGCCTACAGTGATAAAATGCTTTTCGATTTGCTTCCAAAAATAAATATTTGCTAAAAAAAAAAAGAAAGAAAGAAANTTTTTTAATAAGAGCACTTCATTTTGGAAGTGAATAGGGTGCTCTGGGCACGGGCACTGCAGATCAATTTAGATTTCCTAGATTGCTTCAATAATCTGAAGAGTACTCCAGTAATTTTTAACTATTCTCTACCACATGCCTTCACACCCATTCATTTTTTAACTGAAGTGACTATACTTAGGACAAACTCTGCTGTTCATTTGAAATCATTCTATTCTGCATATCCATAGACTTCAAATTCCAATATAGAAACTTAATACAATATTTTGCTGTAAGACTGTGTTACCACTTGATGCCATAACATTATTAGTCAACATTTTTTATGCACTGCTCCTTGTCTGAAGCAGGGCCATGTCACCACAACCAGTTTGCTGCAGGAGACAAACCTGTAATTAGGCAAGACAATTTTGCATTTCAGATTTTTTCATCTCAGTCTTTCTCCTGCATTTAGCCTTGACATTCAGTTTCTTTTATGGCTTTTTAATCTGAAGATCAAAATATTTTGCAGCTAGTTAAAACACCCAGTACCTTTATGGCAGACATATTTACAGTTTGGGTAGGGAGTGAAGTGCATCACTAAAGATCTCACAGAGCATCATCAGTGGCAGAGGCAGGAAATAGTAAAACACGAGCAATTTTAATGCTTTTCTTCCTTCCTGTTGCACACACTCCACTTGTGTCATAAAGGGTACAGCCCTTCCTGGCACTTTTACTACTGTATCTAGACTGTTAGTTGTTGCTCTTCTTCAGGGAGTAGTTATATCTCAACCACCACCCAGAAGAGAAAGCTCATGAGCTGTCTGTTGAGAATTTCATGCCCTAATTCCTCCCACCTTTACCTTGCACATAAAAAGTAGTTATCCTGAGTTCATGTTTCTATAAAAGCATGTCCGCATCTCTAAGAAATACAATCATATTGTTCCAGGGAGGCCCTATGCTGCCTTAACTAATTAAAGCTTAACTGTAGGGCAGTGCTGTATACTTTGCAGTCCACCTGATGTCTTATTCAATCATGATCAAGCATTAAAATTATTGGAAGGCTGCACAGTTTACACTGATCTGCTTCTGGCATGTCTTTTTGCTGAATGAGTGCCCATCTTTCACAAAAGGTATTAAGAGGGCACAGAGGATGCACAAACATGCCCTGGACTGTGACCTCTGTGGCACTCCCCTGGTGCTTCTGGGGAAACGGATGCCCTAAGGCTGTTTTTGCAGTGTTTTTACACTTGCAAGGAGTAGTTTGGTGATGTGTTAGCAACAAGGTTCCTGAGACACTGTAGCTAAAACCATGTTTTTTGGTCTTACAATTTTTAAATGAAGGTGCTGAATACTGTATATGTGGCCTTAGAGGCCAAAACTTGTGGTATGCATTAAGGACTTTTTGGGATTGCTATGATATGACCCTAATGATGAACTAGACCTGAGACTTAGACTCCAGAATATGTCCTAAGTAGTTTTGAACATATTTCGCCATTTTCCTCAGCTGAATTTTGCAGTTTTCCACTGCTACTGAGAATTTCAATTAAAAAAATAGACTATATACTATTAGTATGAGTAATTGACAGAGAAAAATATTGCAAACATAAAAATGCTGTTACCATTTAATAATTACTAATGCAGTCTGAATAGGAAACTCATGCTTTTTTCAGGAATTTTGTAGACGTAGATTTGTTCTGTACTAGGTATTTTATGTTCTTGTCTTACAAGACTTTTTTTCTGAATTTAATGTTTCAAGGTAAGAAAGAGCTCTAGAGGAAAGATAGATTGAGAATACAGAACTTGAACTTATGCGGTGTCAGGATTACAGCTGCATACTTCCCCTGCCTGGCTGTCCCTCCTTGTTGGGAAGACTGTGCTGTCATCAATGTAGCACTTCCTGAATGAAATGCTAACTTGGTCCTGTCCACTTACAAAAACTAAAGATCTCCCAGCTTAAAGAGTGGTATCTTAATCAGTTTCTGACTGGGAGATTGCATTCTCCCTTACATTCCCTGAAATTTCAATTGGATGCAATCTTTTTCTTCACTTAGTGCCATCCTTTTTTATGTGTTAAGTGCTTGCTCTGTTTCAACTCTGATGGAGCTGATTTTCAAGAATAGAAATTTCATCATCTACACAGACCTTTGTGCTCTTTTGAAAAAAAATCTCATATCTATTAAAGATAAGCTCTCACTTGTTTACTTCAATATAGTGGCATTAATAAGAGAGAGACAGAACAATGATTGATTTCACATAGTTCAACTAATTTTGAAGAAATCAAGTGGGTTATAGTTGCTCAGTCAATTTCTCATATAAATATCAAGATAATATTACTGTTAAATTATATTTTCTATCCTTCTTCTTCTAAGATTGAAGACATAGATTCAGAAATCAAAACACAATATTTTTCCTGTATGATTAGCTTTGCAGGACTCGATTTTCTTGTAATTTGGCTTTTTTTTTTTCAGTAATGTACCTCAATGGACATCAGTGAAGTACTGTGTATAACTCCAAAGTAAATGAAGCAACTTTATAGGCCAGAATTTCCTTTTGAAAGTTATATGTGAAGGCGGCATTTGCTAACATAATGCTGTATTATAATTCATCCTTGCACCTGTCCAGTTAGCCATAGATCCATCCAAGCATACAATATAATGTAGGAGGATTCCATTCTGCAAGATTAAATCTTCAGTTAAATGAACCTAAAGTGGCTCAGGGTGTGTATGGCAAGATACCTCATGGAGAATAAGCTGAAGAGAGGGAGGAGGGGATGAGCGTGTCTACAACCTAGAGACAACTCTGTGTATTTCATACTGATTTCCTAGTTATTTCTAAGTCATAGGTGTATTTTTAACCTAATATATAAAATAGGAATAATCTCTGTCTATTCTTTAGAAGTACATGACTCTATATCTCAAATGCAAAATAAGAGTTAGTCCTTCCTGCTAGACATATTCATGTCCCCTGAAGTATCAGTAGATTCAGAATTATTAGGGGTCAGGTAGCAACTTCAATAAAAAGAAACAGACGACACTGTCGTCCCATTTCTCAAAAATAGGTACAAAGACAGAGAAACTACAGGAAATTAATCAACTTTATCTCCCCAAATGATGCCTGATTTCTAAATGTCTGCTCTAACTGTTTCTCTCCACTTACAGGGTATTGAAACTAAATGAGAAAAACCTGATGGAGTCTGTAGAGACTTTTGAGATGTCTTCCATAGGGGAATGGTTTAAATGATATGGGTTCCAATATGGATTTCCTCATTGTCTCCATCTTTGAAAATACTCCAAACCTGACTGGACAAGGTCCAGAGCAACCTGCTCCAATTGGCTCTGCTTGGACCATGGGGTTGGACTGGTTGATCTCCAGAGCTTCTTATCAAACTCAACTATCCTGAGATTTGGTGACCGTCAGTGGTGAGAAGGACGGAACTAAAGGATAAAATGGAAAGTCTTTCCTTGCTTTCATTTTGTTGTCATTTTGACAGGGTGTCTCACAGTTTGCACCAAGGTTTCCCAATCAGACTCAACCAGAAGTGCTGGGAGATAAGAGATGATCATATCTGAGGGACTCTAGTCAGAAATAGTCCCATAAAGAAGAGGGGACATATGAGGTGGGAGGGGGCAGAGAAAAAGTGCCAGAGAGATAGGAAGAGGGACACAAGGTGGAACTAAAGCTCAGTTTGGGGGAAGGGATCTGGTTGCAGGGAGGTGTTACACATGGCCAATTTTCTCAAGCAAGGATTGCTAGAAAATTTGGGAATCACTGGTCCGTGATGCACAGGCTTTGTTGGCTGAGTTGTACCAGAGGAAAAATATACATTGGCAAAAGGAGTCTTTTTTCTTCAACTACCTTTTTGAATGGCATAAGCCATGCCAGGAAGGGGATTCTTACATCTATACAGAGGGTGTTGCTCGCATATCTATATCAATTAAGGGTGTGATTTTTTCATGCTTGTGACTGAAACAGCTTTGTCAACAACACTTTATAATTTGGACCTGGCTTGAGAGCTGTCCTGGCTCTCAAGCCACTGCAGAATGTTGGGAATTTTAGAGTGAACTCCTACATTGTTGGCAAAGAAATAAAAGGACACAAATGCAGCAGAGTAATTTTGAATAGATTTTTTTTTACATTTTTATTCACAGCACACAGAGAATTTCTTTTTGTTTGGAAAGGTGGTGACTGAAGAAGCAAAAATAGCAGCTGTGCAGCTTCATGGCAGGACACCCACTGAAATACAGGCTTTCTTTGTAATCAAAAGCTGAAAGGTTTCTGTTAGGACCATATCCTAGCTAGAAAGGGCTTGTAATATAGCTGGACTGTCAGACACTTCCATTGGAAGCTAAGTTTACACTGGTACAAAAAGCTGATAAACTGATACAACTTTCTGAACAAGATAAGTATAGAGCAGAAGTACTCTTTTGTAGATAAAGTGGCATATACGTCAGGGGAGTTGCAGCCATAGCAGTGCTGGTTAGGAGAGGAAAGTGTGGTTTGCTTGCTCTTTGTCTTCTTCACAATCTTAATCAACTGCCAGGCTGGTGTATGTCTCTGTGTAATTTATTCCACCCTGAAAAAACCCAGCTGTTTTTGTGCAAGTCTTGTCATTTATTCTTACCAGAGATCCCTGTATTTTGGTCAGAACAATAGCTCTGGCATGGCCAAAGTGATAACTCCAAGTACAGTGACATAACAGTGTTAAAGGCTTGATTTCCCCAGAGGACAATCCTAAAATCCTGCTGATACAGAGAAGAAAAACCTTCCTTCCTCCCTCCTTCTCACGCTGGCTCTGGAACTTGTTTGATGCCCCAGCAAGCAGCTTCAGCTTACTATACAGAAAACGAATGCAGCAAATACCAATGCAGCATTTTCTGCCAGTTTAGTGAAATAAATTGGTTAGCTTAGAGATCAGGTGAACACTCAAGTGCCTCTGCAGAGCAAGAATCAGCAGTGTATAGCTGAGAGCAGAAGAAATTATTGGGAAAATGCAATTTTTTTTTTCTCAGTATTAGACTGATTTAAGTGTCTTGCCAAACTTCCTAATGCTGGCAAGGTCACAAAATGATTAACCAGTTCAAGAATGTCCATCCACACTGAAGTGTGCATTTGTTTAGCTGATTCTGAATATCAGAGCTCTAAGGCTTGTCTGCACTTGAAAGTATTTCTCAGTGTGGCTTGACTGGCATTCTCCCATTCCTCTGAAGAGATGCAGTTTATGAGAGTCACTTGCTGAGGCAGCTCAAACCCAGTTCCAGGAAAAGGCCTTCCTTTTGATATCAGCATTACCAAGTCTGCCTTAGGCTCCTTGTTGCCACAGCCATTTTGATCAGAAAAGTTTTTTTTTTTTTTCCAGGCTTGTAATCAACAGAAATGCTTATCATACTGGTAAAACAGTGAAATGGAGACCAAGTTAAAAGCAGTGTACTTGGAGTTCTGCTGGATAAGAAAATAAGCATTTCCTTGATCACACAGGGAGTTGTCTTTGAGATGGGGTGCTTAGCATTTAGCAGCGGACTGGTTACTTGCAGAAACTGATGCAAGTTATTTTGTTTTTGAAAAGCTATTAGCATTTTTTTTTTTTGTAAACTGATAGACTGTCAGCCTTCAGATCAGTGAATACTTTGGGATTTTTTTTAATTGCATGCATTACTTCACTGCTACCTTGTATGTTATATATGCAAAATCAAACCACCCTAAATTTTAATTTATGAAAAAAATGTGTTTGGCTACAAGTCCAAATGGGGGTGAAACAAACCTTAACAAAAAACAGTTTGGAGAGTAAATGCTGGAAGGTTGTTTCTTTTGTGAATCACAAAAAGGTCTTTAAATAGGAAATATTCAGAGAGCTGCCCCATGGCAGGGTAATAATTTGCGAATGCTGAAAGTTACACAGATATTATTACAAAGCCGTATGAGGAGAGGCTGAGGTCACTTGGTCTGTTCAGCCTGGACAAAAAGGAGACTGAGGGGAGACCTCAGCAGTCTACAGCTTTGTCATAAGGGGAAGAGTAGGGGCAGGCACTGATCTCTTCTCTGTAGTGACCAGTAACAGGACCTGAGGGGACAGCCTGAAGTTGTGTCAGGTTGGATATCAGGAAAAGGTTCTTCACCCAGAGGGTGGTTGGGCACTGGAACAGGCTCCCCATGGCAGTGGTCGCAGCACCAAGCCTGACAGAGCTCAAGAACTGTTTGGACAATACTCTTGGGCACACGGGGTGACTCTTGGGGATGGTGCTGTGCAGGGACAGGAGCTGGAATCAATGATCCTTGTGGGTGTTTTCAAACTCAGGGTGTTCTATGATGCTATGATTCCATGATTCACTGTACATCCATTGCTCATTATTAGTTGCCATGTAATATTCATTCATCTAAAATCATCCAGCACAGGAGAGTTTGATCAATTTCTCTGTAACAGCGGTGACTAAATTTAGTGGATACTGTGCCTGTTATGGAGCAGAGGTTGGGATATTTCTTACCTTTACCTGAGGGGCTCTTTTAACAGCAATTTCTGTGTCATAAATACCATGTGCTTAGAGAATAGGAGTGACTAGTGAAAAGCTGAAGCAAGCAACCCACAAGCTGAAGTGGCTGGATGAACTATTCAACAAATACCTATGAAAAATAAAAGCAAAATCCATTTGCAAATTATTTGTTAATCAAAATAACCTGAATCCTTAACTGGTGTAATTTGCAGCTAATAGTTTGTGAAGCTATAATGGGTAAAAAACACTTGAAAGGAATGAAATACCATGGCTGATTTTAATTGGTTTTTTTCTTACTATTAATGCACCCAGAAATATTAATTTGGTTCTCATTATGAGCGAATTAACTGAAAAAATATTAGGCAGTGAAACTATATATATCTACATAAATATATATATGTGTGTATATATATATATATGTGTAAAAAATATGTATGTGTGTGTATATATATATATATATATGAACTTCTATTTTTTGTTTAGATACTTCCAAACCTAATGGCCCCATTAGCTGGTACAGCAGAGATTTATGGTTCCCAGGCACTTAGAGCACCTCCCAAAGTTCCTCAGAGATAATTTATGATCACACTTCCCAAAGCCCTTTTCCCCTGTCAGAGCTGGCAGATTGTCACTGGTTCATATACCAGGGCAAAACCACCCTCTTGCCTGTGCCTTCAGCTGTGTGCATCCCAAAGCACCAGTTCCCAGGCTGTAGTCAACCCCCAGGAGTTGTGCACAAGGGTATTGCAAGAAGTCTGCAGAGAGTAGCTGAAGATTATCAGCTTACTACATCTGGGTGGCAACTCTGAAAGTTGAGTTCACAAGCTTGGGAAACACTAGCTAGAGACCTGTTTCTCAGCCTTCCTGAAATTTGAAGAGTGCTATCACAACCATCCAGTATGGGTATGCATTTAAATGCTTGCATTGTGAGTCTTACAGATATATTAAAGGAGACAAAAAAATGCCCTCAATAACGACTGTAGGTGCCATTTAAGCAAATATTTATGTGGTTGTCTGGCAGATGAGATCTTTAGAAGTATAATTACCTGCTGGCTGTGAAAGCAGAAGTTTTATTGAGGTTGGGATGTTAGGATCAGAACGCGCTCACTCAAGGTTTATTGAACAGTATGTGAATCACTGTATTCCAGTCTTTAAGATTTGCCCTGAACCACTATTGAAGTAATAACCAAAATGGAGTAAGCCTCATTGTAAGCTGAAATTGTTTTATTTTTCACAGTCTCTTCAGTTTCATTTAATCTGTGTTTGCCTGTTTGGTGTAAACCCCCACTGTCTTTATAAGATGAGTATGGGAACTGCAGATAAGAATATGCATGCCTTTTTTTTTTTACCTTCTTAGGGCTGCTGTGAAGTTACAGTCGCAATATAAAGATGACAAGAAGTTCAAGAAAAGATAAAGGACCCCAGTGAGATTGGACACTGAGAGGTGCACCAGACTTCCTCCTTTTGCTTGGCACTTCTCCTTTTATTCTTTGATTAAAGTCTTTTTCCTTTACTTACATCCTCCATTAAGATGTCTCAGTGTCATTTAGGGTGTTAATTGAGAGGAGGTTTAAGCTCATCAAGGCGATTATAAGTGATAGTTAAAAATTTCTATATATGGCCTATGCTGGAATCAGCACAGTAGGATGCCATTTTTCTTTTATCTAACTGACATTGGTAATAATAGATGAAATTATTACTAAATCGCAGCTGCAGAGATGATATCATGATTTTTTTGTGTAATCTTTGATGAAAAATTAATTTTTGAGAGGGATAATTTAAAATGATTTAAATAGTATTATACTGAAGTCCTTACTGGTAATTAACACCAATCTTGTCAGAAGTGAATCCACTTTTGCAGCTGTTTCTAAAGATACCTACAGTATTTGTAACTTTTCTGGGAGTGAAATTATAGTGTTTGGACTTTATTTTTACTGCATAAGGACCATTAAGAGAAAAAGATGTTAATAGAGAAGGCTTTGTTCCCCAGCAGGGCCAAAGTCTATTTCGCATTTTCAGTGTTTCTCTATGTGTGTATTTAATTAGCTCTGCTCAGCATGTAAGCAGAGTTCAGTGTATGCAAAGTAGACTTTACATGGTATTTATATGTATGTATTCGCATGCCAGTGTACACACAGATATGTGTATCTTTATGGGTTAGCTATATAAGTATACACAACTTTATTTGCGAGGGTTTTAATTGGTTGAACAGATGGCTGATCAGAAATGCTTCTTCATCTTCATCAGTGACTCGTCTTTCTTTCTTTGCATCGACTTTCATCACAGTGGCAAAAAAGTGCTCTAACGAGAAACAGCTGAAAATAGATTTTTCTTTGGTACTTTCATCATGCTTTAAATGACAGAAGTGGATTTTTTTGTCCTATATATAAAGACCTGCAGGAGAAGGTTAAAAAAGGAAATATAGTGAAATCTAAATAGAAAAATTTGAATGAGAATATGGGAGAGCCTCAGATTATTCCTCTTATCTTCATATTTTACTTTCTTCTTTTTTAAAGTACATGCTGATTTTTGACAAGATATATAGTCGTGGTTATTCACGCCAGCTACAGTACCTGCCAATCAGTTTTTCTTTTCCTCGAGTTTGGTGCAGAAAGGGGGAGGGAGGGACAGGAGTTGAAAGATGACACAATGGCTTAGAGGACTGTTACTTTAGGTATTCATTAAAAAAGGAGTTACATGGCCAGCTTCTGCTGTTTCTGCAATTTTATTATATTCAAATCAAAGTCTGACTTCAGTAGGCTTTATAAAGGAAACAATGTGCCTTATAAACAGAGTGCAGGGTTCATGTAGGAGTGGTTCACTTACAAGCAGATTCATGGCTTGAGTTTATGTATAGATATGTGAATAATCTATCCCATTTTTAATTTGAAAGAATAAGTTACCTGCCTTTTTGGGTTTTTTTGTCACTGCTGAAGTCTTTTGCAAACAGCTGCTTTTATTCTCTGAATTCCTGTGGATATATCACTGTTGTATCCACTTTGCAAATTGGTAAACTGAGGAATGCCTTGACTGAGGCAACTGGGAAAATCATACAGCTAGCTGAGAGTCAAAAGCAGAAGTATAACTTGGGGATTCTGCTCTCCTCTTCTTTTTCTCCAGAAGCACCCCAAAACCCCTGGAAAGGTATGGTTTGCAAAGGAGAAATTACTCTTTGCGTATTTAGCCCTGTTTGAACTGATTATGAACGAAATACTCTGTGGTTTCAGTGTAATAACCTGACTTTTTTTCTTAGTAGGGCCTAGTTTTCATAGGCTTTCTCCTCCTAAACAGAGTCAGCAATCTGCCTTTGTGCCCAGTGCAGCTGTAGAAGGACCACAGTCCTTGCCAAGTGTATGGGGGGGCCCAGAGGAACAAAGAAGTGGTGAAGCCTGAGGCTGCAAGCAGAGGCATTTCATCAAGATGGGAGTGGCAATAGAGGAAGACTAACATTCTTCAGTCCTGCTGGGATGGGTCGATCCAATGCAGATACTTTAGAAATGAAAGGGGAAAATATATAAACAAGAAATTTCTGAAAGTTAAAGATGTATAAGGTGCAGTATGTCTCTCACAAGAATGAGATATGGCAACTTCTAAATTCTATTATTAAAAGACATTCTGAGGGGGAGATTGAAACTAGAATTCAAGCATAAGTATACATGAGCACCATCTGGCTCTTTAGTTTCAGTTCTGTAGACTGGGACAGTCTGGAGATAGAGAAGACATTATTAGGACTATCTCCTCACAGCTTTGATGCAGCTGCTCATGTGTTTGAAACAGCAGTCAAAAGTTGTACTGGAATTTTCTTTTTCTCCCAGAACAATTACTGCAAGTTAAGGATGATGTTTGTGGGCTGGAAGGAGAAAGAAAAGATGCTGGGAATAAGAACAGCAGCTTCAGATTTTTTGAGCCCTTCTTTTCAGATTGTGACCCCTTGTTTGCAGGCTTTGAAACCCTGATAGAAATGGTGTGGGTTTGGGAGGAGGTAATCTTGGCTCAGGAGGTCCGGCAGATGGTGTTGGCAAATGGCACTGCAGGCTCCTGCAGCGTGGTGCAACACTCTGGAGGTGGGTAGGGGAGCAACGAGGTTGTGGGAAGCAGCTGGTGGCAAATACACTCAAGATGGCTCCAGTGAGCAACCCCAAACAGCCTGGTAGCATGGAGAAGGAGCGGAGTAAAGCTCACAGCAAATGAACCAGAGCTGTGGTTGTGTCCCTCTTCAGGAGGATGTGTGAGATGTGAAGGTCATTAGCTGACAGAAATTTGGGTAATCCAGTGCTGTCCTTCTCACCCTTACCCTTTGTGGGGTAAACCTTTCTTAACACAAGCCCAAGGTCCTAGAACCCAGAAAGGCTGCCATTAAAAAAATCTATCTTCATGACTGGAGGAACTCAGTTCCCTTTTACAGTGGAGCAAATCCATACGCTTTCCAGTGGGGACCGTGACACATCCTTATGAACCCAGGTACTTGGGAGGTAGTCAGACGTCTGAGCTGCTTTTCTTCTCTCCCCCTCTCTCTTTTTCCCTCTTTTAGCATTAAAGATGATGAAAATAACCCAAGACATTAATATCAACCTCTTGTGTCTCAAAACAGATTAGTAGCATGGAGGAGGCAGTTTTTTCTAGTCTACTGATGCTGATAGACTTCAGTGAGAGAGATTTTTAGGTGGTACTTGAGGATAAAGCAATAGCATAAAACTAAAACAGTCAAGAAACGTATGCTTGCATCTGACTTGTTCAAAGCACTAAAGGAGGTAAGCATAAGGGATCTGCAGCATTTACACATCAGGTAGCACCAGCTCGGAGCTAGACTATCATGGGTGTGACATTATGCAAAACAGCTTCACACAGTTTTGCTCATGCATCTTGATCCAGAGCTGTAGTATTTTTCAGAGCTGTGGACCTTTATCTGCAAAGCCTTAAAAACATGATTAACTTAGTTTTGTATCTGTATTGCAAAAAGATTTTCTGCAACAGTGAAAAAAAGCAAGAATGACACTTGTCTCCTAGTGCATTTCTCTGAGGCTCATGATATCGCTGGTTATTTACCTTGCCTCTCTATCTCATCGTTATTGTCTTTCACTCCATAAGTGCATCATCTTTAGAAGTGGCTACGAAGCAAGTGGCTGTTAGGTATTCAGTCCAGACATGGGGAAGGTAGACAAAAAAGCACTCTTGGTTGGCTGAATAGGACATCCTTGTTGCAGTCCTTGAACTGGAGTCCATGCCAAACATTCTATGATGTTCCTTCCAAGATGGACAGATGGGGGCCTTATCAAATAAGACAAGATTCTCCTTCCTTGCCAGTGTCTAAGCATGCTGCCTCCATACCTATTCCAGGTGTTGATGTAAAGGAGCAAGGTGACTCTCTTGCACATCATGCATAACATGCTTGGTTAAAAAGAATTGAATATGAATCGTCACATCTTTTGGTGTTGGAAATCAGTGCCATGATTTTTCAGTCCATTTATAATTAGAAAGAAGGGCTATTGGTTAAAAATGTCCTTAAAACTGAACTTTCTGAGATTGTATCTCCATATTAGGAGGGTTTGGGGGGAAGAGGGTTTAAAGGGTGATTTAAACATAAACAAAAAGTGAATGTGAGTATAGATAATATTTTTGATATTTTATTAAATGTAAGAAGGTTTTACAATTGTGGGTTGGGTTTCCCCCCCTCTTTTTGTTCCTTCTCTTTCCTGTTATATATCTAACTCCATTTACTATGATCTATGCCTGAATTGCTGGTGAAATTATGATACCATAACAGTCAAAAAGATAAAGGGAGGAATGAATCAAGGAAAGCAAAGGAGTTTTAGTGGTAATTCATGTTACATTTTCTATTTTTCTTTTGTTAATGCTACTGAGATGTACTGCAGTATAGTAGCATAACCTTTTGGAGAGGATAAGTTTAAAATCTTTCTTCTTTCCCCATCCTCTTCAACCATGCTATGTATTTTTAAGTCACTAATCAGTTCAGTGATTAAAATACAGGAAAACCAAACTGAAATTTAAAAATATCTCAAAAAAAAAAAAAAATCCCCAAACCTCACTCGAGTAACTTGAGTAACTATTCTTATTTTAAGAATAAAACAAACATTTTGGCATTCTTCCTTCATTTGTCATGAAGTATATGCTTTATAAAACTAACTCTGGGTAAATTATTTGTAGGTCACCTTTAAAGAAGTTCCTGAGGTAGTAATGCATCCCCTGAAATGAAAAGACACATAGATTTTCTATTCTTTATATGAGACATGCTTATAGTTTAAAAATATTTTTGCAATGGGTTTAAAGAATGATAGAGATGTTTATGTATGTTTGGAGCTACAGCACTTTCCAGTGATCTGAGCTGCAGACACACAAAAGTGCAAAAACAACCTTGAAAATACTTTGGCAGACTTCACATGTTAATCACTGCAGAATGGTTTCAAAATTAATGAACGGAGTGCAATTGTTTCTCTATAAGTGCCTCACTCCGGGATGTCAGTGAAATAGAAATTTAGTGTAGTATTTTTCAAGGCAATGATTAATATTTACATTTATCAGCTGAAAAGCCCCAAAATGTTATAAAAAGATAACTTTTACAAAGTAGAGTACTCGTTTCCCTGCTAATAGGCAGCACTTAGCCATCTAAAGTCAGTCTCTTTCACTCTCCCCTTCCTTACCAGAACAATTGCAATGCTGACAGTAATGCCAAATTTGTGTGTTTTTCTTCTTGTTATGCCATTAAGATGAATCATTTGCAGTTAGATTATATTGCTTCCTCCTTTTTAAATGTATTTTCTTATTTCACAGTTGTACTCCACTTTTTAACATAAATTTACTTTATTTGTATATTTTTTAACTTCAGACATAGTGCGAAAAATCTTATTTCTTCTAAGCTGTTCAAGAAGAGATTTTAAATGCATGACAGGATAGGTAGATGTACCCGAACACTCATTGCCAACTACAGTCCAAAATATTGTTGTTCATTGTTGTCTTCTACATATTCAAGAGATATTTGATCAAAATGTATAACAAACATGAAAACATATAAAAGCTTTGAATTTTCTATGAGGAAAAGAAAATATGGAAAAATAGTATGATATTGTACTATGCTTAGGGGCACTGGTTAGGGTATTTATGCTGGAGAAAATAGCAAAATGCAGAGAGTCTGACTAGTTTCTTGGAATCTTATGTTTAATACTTCTTCAGTATGGAAATCATTCAAAATTACTTGAAAATGGCTGTCAAGTGTTTGATCGTAGCAGTATAAAATCCCCAAGAAGAAAAGGAAAAAAAATCCTAGAAAAGTTTTGAGAAGGTTTGAATATCAAGTAACAGACTGGGCTGCTGTCTTCATACTTCTGGTGCGTTTTTAACTAGGCTACCTTGTGTTCTTTTCTTTCCTTTCCAAACCCAGTATTTAAAAGTCCCATATGGCAATAGATATTGCTGGAATAGAATGCATACTGTTCTGGAATCAATTTTATCTGAGTTAAATTTCTGTATTTTAGAATGCAGATGAAATATTTTGCCTTCTATACATTTTCTTTTGACCTGGTCCTTGTCCCCTCTCCATTCTCTTCCCTGCAGCCCTCTGAATGGATGTTTATGTACTATACAGAACTTTCTCTTTAATCCTGCACAGATGTAGAAGGGGCGGGGTTGTTCTGCCCAGTGGCATATATGCTTAGATAACAGACAAAGGAGGATTGAAGGTGACATATTCTGTGTGATAACACCAGACCAGACACATTAGGTATGTACTCTTCATTAATGGGACAAGGATGGGAAAGAATATGAATAGAAAAAGCAGAATCTTGCTTGGAACTTGTGGATGCCAGAAGCATTATTTATCTTTTGAAGAATGAAGTTAATGTTTAAACTTAATTTTCCCTTGTGATCTGAACTGATGACTCTGCCTTTTACTCAAAGACCCTTATCATAGGAGTCGACTCTTGCTTAAGGTCAAGGAAAAAATCTGAACAGGGATACTGTTAGGGAATAATCCAAAAACGTGCTTGTTTTACTTCATATCCTGCTTAGCAGAGACTCCACTAGTCGTGACTGACAGCTCCTTTCAACCATTAGAGATTTTGTGTCAATAGGTCAATAGATTTAATATCCTGGGGATATCCCCTTCAGATTGCTGATCGGCACCTTACAACAGCCAAAGGCCTGACCTCGGACCATTTGCAGATTTAAACTGAACCAACTGGATGTCAAACTAGGACTTTGGGAGACTAATCAGAGCAAGGTGCATAGTCTGGTAGTACAGCCATGATCTGAACTGGGTAGATGCTGAGTTCACCTTCTGCAATAAAAACTACAGAGAAAAGAAATCATATATTCTTGAGCTGTTCTTTGCTGAGCAAAGGTGTTTGCAAACCTAGACTAATATCTACAATTGTGCCAAAGCTACATGCATTTGGAAAACAGATTATGGGCAACCACTTATTTGTTTCTTAATGTATTTTTAATAGTGATTTTGATTTATATGGAACATATGCCATGTGAATACTCTTACTGTACCTGGTGTCATACGGAAATTAGATGCAATAATATTAGTGACTAATGAATCATAGAAGTCTGAAATTTCCTTCCTATCCATAGTTATTTCAAAATATTTAAAAGGTGATTATAATTTCCAATTTTGTTGAGAAATATTTAGTATAGCCAGATTTTAACTGGAATCAACACACAAGTACAGACCTTTGTCAGATTCCCTTTAGTATTATCTGGGGTTTTTTGTTTGGGGATGTTTTTAGGTTTGATTTACTTTGCTTTTGGCTTTTTTCCTCCAAGGTGACATTTATCTTTCTGGCTTCTTACTGTAAGCCAGCTGATGGTGATTTTGAGATTGCATTTCCACAAGTTTTAGGAAAATAAGTGGAAAAGTAGAGAGGAGTTACCCACATCAGCTCCCTGCTGAGAAAGATACATTTCTGTAAGCTAAAGTACATTATTAGTCAACTGAGAGTACACATGAATTGAGACATTACCAATGTCCCAGCTACAGTAAAGGCTTCAGACTCAGCTTGAACTCCATTAGATGTAGATAATACAATCATGAGTCAGGAAGCCATAAGCTTCACGAGTTGTATATCACATTGTTTCTTTTCCTGAGTCCGAAGGAAGGTCTTGCGCAGGGTCACCAGAAGCTCAAGGGTGTGTCACTGACAGCTTGAGGGGAATTGGAGCTGTTAGTATGAGTAGCACTGTTACAGGAGGATGGTTTTTTCCTGTTCCCAATGGATCTCCAGAGCTTCCACACACTAATTAATGATGGAGGCTGCTGTTGTGGGAAAATAATATAAAGGCCCAGATTTTCGCTGCAGGCAAGGAGCAAGGAGTGCTAATTGGGAGGGAGGTGTGAGCAAAGATGCCACCTTGCACTGACTGATCATTAGCCAGCTTTTGTCCCTTGCCATAAGTTAGAGCAATCTGAGGGTGAGTGTAAATTACGTGGACTGATAGTGGCACCATAGGGCCATTATGTTGGCTGGGCCAAACTGGTGTGTCACATATACTTGCCAAAGTCTGTATTTTATCCGCTAGGGAGCAGAAGTGAAGAACATCATACTTGGGTTTTGAGAAAGGGCCAAGGACTAGTTTGGACAAGTGGGAGGAAACATTAGGTGAAAACCTAAGCCCTTAATAGGGATTTCTGCATTAACTTAAGTCTTCAAATGTTTAGATGCTTAGAAACTAAGGGCTTCTTGCAGAAGGAATTGAATGGAAAAGACTCTCTCTCTGAATATGTATTAGCACTTCAACTTCTGCTACTACCAGTGTAGCAGGTTGTCCATCTCCAGAATATCCTGTGCAATCCATTAGGCTGCAGCTCCAGAGCAAATCAAACTTCTCAGATGATCTGAAAATCTCTTAGATAGAAAATGATAGAAAATCTCTTCTGACTATCTACAGTGTCCTTTTGACAAGTTCCTTTATGCCCTGGTCTTCTTCCTGTTCAGCTTTCTCACAGGGGTGACAGGATTTGACCAATATATATGACCAAGATATATAGGTCAAGGATAACATGAGGTAAAAGGCAAAAAAGGAAGAAAAAAACCCAAAGGCCAGTCAAAGTTCTCACTTCAAGGAGGATTTATGAGATCTAACAGAAATGTGAGCTGTCCTGTCAGCTTTGCATTTGATTTTTTTCCTGATCATACTCTATTGCAGAGAGTCAGTGCAGAGACAGAGTTGTTACTGTTCCTGCACGTTATGGTACTTTGGCACTAGGCCACTCCATGCATACATGCCAAGATGCTTTTATAAAACCATTAAAAAAAGCAGTACTAATTAGATATTTAGAGGACTAAAAATCCTGAAGATTAAAATACCAGTAAAGCAGTTATGACCACAAGTGTGTTTTACATAAGTAAGCTCATAAAGGGTTTTCTTCACTGGTGAAAGCAAAAATTTTGAACCCCATGTTTCTTTCATAGGTTCGACTTTCATAGTCGAACGGGGTCGACTGTTAAATGCTTTTTATGTGTGCTACTATTCCATTTTTTTTGTCTATTATCTTTTCTCACAGTCATATTTAAAGGCCCCACCATCAAACTTGTTACTGCACACACAAAAATACAATCTCTACCTTAAATTGCTTGCAATCTCCTAACCTTCCAGTTTAAAAACATGTTGCAAGGCACATTTTAAGGAAGCAAATAAATACTGTCAAATATGTGGCAGAGAATGAATGTGGGCATGATCTGAAAAGTTTTATTTAAAATTGTTTGTTTTCCTGGAAGTTTCCATATACTGCAAACTTCAAAGTTCACTAGGTGTCTAAAACTGAGCAAAAGAATATGTCCAAGGTGAGGAAGCCTACTGTGTCATAAATGGCTTGGAGAAGATAAAGAAGGAAGAAACATTAAAAGAGGAGCTAGGGGTCAATCAATGAAAGGACTTGGGAGCAATTTAAAAACAAAGAGAGGACAGCTACTTGTACTTTCTCACTAAATTTTGACTGAGTGCTAGAGAAAATTGTGGGCACCAATAGGAAAATTAGCTTCAAAAAAGATTAGACAAAGTCATGTAGGTCAAGATGAAGTTATTGTGCCCTCTTTTTAGGATTATCAGGCAAGTTGACTTGATGTAACAATCTAAAAGGAATCTGTAAGTTTCTAAATGGAAGCAGGGAGAGAACTTTAGGGAACAACCATTCTATTACATTTCATCCCTAAACATCTGATACCATCAGTAGTCAAAGGCAGGATACACAGGCCTTTTGTCTGGTCCAGTTTAGTAGCTCTTAAACACAAGATAAACACAAGATGCTGATCTCAAGTATGGTTGTGGATGACAGCCTGTGTAAATAGAGGCAATAAGGTTTGGTCCTTTTGTGCACTTTGGATGCATTTCATAGACTCTAGTCCAAAGCTGAGGAGTGGTCTGAGAATGGAAGTGCTAACCTCTCACTGCAGCTAGGAGGCACAGCAAACAGTTGTGCCACATGACATGAGGACATAGTCAAGGATCTGTGCCATCCATCATCCTTTCCCCATTTAAATTTTTTCTATATCCACACTCGCCTTCTCTGGTTCAGAGTAAATGTGACTTCCTTCTGAAACATGACAGTGAATCCAGGAAAATGGACAAAGCATTTCCTTGCAGCTACATTTGGTCACAATCTGTATTAGACCAGTCTTACACTTTGTGTAGAATTAACAGGTCCAACAGGTCCAAGATTGGTAGTAGATCATCTCTTGGCTTTTTCGGACTCTGTTTATTGTATGTTACCAACTAGCTTATTTCAGAAGGTGGTGAAAAGAGAGGCTGTTTTTCCAGTTGAGTGCAGAGTACAGCAGAGAAACAATGGTGAGTATATTTCTGGTATGTGTCCTGATGTGCCTCTGTGCTGTTTGATATTCTGACCCCACTGTTCTGTTTCCAAAACAGCTTGAGACTCCCCTAAACAGCTGCAGAAGGTGTCATAATCACTGGGGGGGAAAAGAAAAGTATAATGCACAACTAAATAACCAAAATGCAGGGCGTAATTTTTGTCTGGGCTGTGGTGATTCAGCCTTGCTGTGTTTGCACTTCCACACTAACAAGTGCACACGGACACAGACACACACAGACACACATACAGCACAGAAGTGGCAGGGGGAAAGGAGGGAAAATTACATAATTACAAGAGTAACAGAAAACAAAACCATGGGGTTGTGATCTTTTACCTACAGTGGTGGCTGATTCAGAGGCTCTTTGCCTTAAATTATGTTTATCATCAATGTTATCCTGTGTGGATATCTCTCTATTTTTGTTCCCAAGATTTTGTAATCCTCTTTCAGTTGGACACCTTGTTTTCTGTAGCTGCCGGGTATAATATAATAAAAATGGTACGCATCCATCTGTAAGTTGCACTTAAGCTGATATGTGCACTGTGTGTACATATACATAATATTTTTAGATAATATATAAATGTGATACATATAGCCATATATATATATATATGCATACAGAAATTAATACTTTGATGTATTTAGCATCTTCAACTAATTATACCTTGCAGTCTCATGTTAATTCCCACTTGAAACATTTGGCACTATTCCTCCTAATTCATTTATATTAATGAGGGGAGGATCCTCTGAGCAATAATCAGTTAAAAATCATGACTAGCTTTGTTAATAAATACCAGATTGGTACATGATACTGTATTGGCTTGTCCTTAATTAGGAAGCACTGGAAGGAGTACCAAGAGGGAAATACTCATAAATTTTTCTTTTAAAGTCTAACTGCTCTCTTTCTGGTATTTGCATCTTTGAAACAGAGAGGAAAAGGATAACTTTGAATTTTTTAAATTTTCCTGCACTTAAAACAGCTTATATTTAATTAAGATATACATTTGATATAAAAGTTTTTCCAGCCAGGTCCATGTAAGGAAAGAAAAATCAAGAAAAACATCAGCAACATTGCTAAGTATTAGGTAATTGAAATACTTAATTTAAATATTAGAAAACTGGAAGTTTTATGAAGCATTTGGGGAGGCTGGATGGCTCAGGGAACTAGTAATGAACTAGTGAAGTCCTCATTTCTAGATGATTGATTGCAATTGCATCCAGGCAAGGCTAGAAAGTCATTCCTGTCAGCCTGTGTGCAGCAGTGGCTGTGCTATCAAAGCCAGGTCTTACCCTCAGCCGGGACTCCAAGATTGAATGGACACATGTTAGTGAGGACAGGCATGCAATATCCGTGGAGTCTGAATTTTCTGGAATGGTAGTGGGTAAGTTTCTCATCTAGTCAATGAATTTTTCCTGAGTTTTTAATCTCAGAATCCTTCTAAGTGGCAACTTTTTCTGGCATCACTTACAGTGACTTTTTTTCCCGTCGCATCTCCTAAATACTTAACATCACTGTAGGCTTGCCAAGGTGCAGTCCACTGGTGCTTGTTTATGCAAAATACCTCCAGCATATGTGTGCTTATTTTATCAGTAATCAGTATTATGAGTTATTAATACAGGAAAAGCGTAATTAGCGATGCTTAATTTTTCAGATCTCCTGAACAACAGAATGTCAGGGACTGACAGCCTTGTTCTATGCAATGGTGAAAACTGAAGTCATCACTTCTTTGTATCAGAATCTTTTGAATAGGTTAGCACTTTGAAGCCCGAATCATGACTGTGCTGATCTGAACTGCATCAGCACTGACTCTGCTCCTGCCAGGACAGAGCTGCTGGAGAGACTATGGCAATGTAACCTATTATGTGTTGGTCAGATGGGCTTGAAGGTGACCTAACAGGGAACTGTGATAATACACTCATTTGATCTGAAACTCTTTTCCAGTCCACCTGTGGCACACCCTTGCAGCCCTTCGTTCCTCCACCCACTTGTTCATGTCTGTACATCCAGAAGACAAGCCCCTGCACTCTGACATTCATGGGGGTGGGGGCAGTGGGAGGGTTTGTTCTGGGCAGGCATTTGGCACAGTGCTTACTCTGGCTAAGCACTTCTGATCTGGAAGGCAAGACATCATCCTGTAGTAGGGCTGTCAGTTTGTGAAGTTGTGCCTCCTTTTTTCCCTCCAGCTTTCATTTTTCCAATCTGTTTATCTTGGATACAGCTCAGAACAGACATTGGTTCTTACAGTGTATTCGCACAGCTTCTGGCACAGTGAACTGGACCTCCCTTTGGACCTGAAAGAACTGCTGAACAATAAAAAGTCCTGACATGGCAACAAGAAAAGAGAAACCTTGAGGGCAGTGTGTGGAGAGGGGCACCTTGGGAGGCACAGCACCTTGCCATGTGAGTGAGAAGAATGACGTCCAGTGGCAAGTCCGTTGGGAGGAGCGGGGTGGGGACAATGTCTTCTGGTGTAGCTGTACTTAATTGGGATGGACCAAGACCGTGGTTGGTGGCATGGGATGGCAGGCCCTGGGCACTGCGGGAACGAGTGGAGGGCTGTGATGAGAAGGCAGAATATACACAGTGAAAGTAGTTTTGTTTTGAGAGACTGATTTTCAGAGATTTAACTGCATCAAAGTTTCTCCAAATACTTCTTAGCCCCAACTACACCTACTCCTGTTATGTCTTTTCAACCTTTGTTGCCTTTACTCACCCTCTCTTTTCCCTTTAAGAACTTCCTACCTCTTGAATCGATAGTTTGGAAAGGCTGCTCTGTTTAGGATCAGAGAGGCCTGAGAAAATTTTTGTTGAAAGCAAAGGAAGTTTTTATAGGACTAGGTTTTTTTTCCTGATCTGACCAAGTCTGATGTCCTGCTTGTCTCCTCTTTTTCTGGTGCTGAGACACAGCATCAGTTTTCTTTGTGTTGTGAGGAAATTGGGAGAGAAGTGCCAAGGGATGAGTGAGAAGTGGGATTGTTGGAGCTGGACAGTGCAGGGTAGTTGCTCCTCTGAGCACTGCCCAGCCTAAATATCTACCTGAATAATCAGTAGTGTTTATGACTAAAGAAATAAACTTCAATACAGTCCCTATTTCAGACTCTTCTTTAGCAGTCCTGAGCAAAAAGTCTTACTGTTTGTCAAAAAAGTGTGAGGGGAAAAAAAAACAACCTGGGAAATTAATTACCTTTGACTATCTTTTAATTGCTCATACAAATGATAAAATATTTCTAAAACAATACCCTCAAAGCTGTTTTAAAAAATCGCTTGACAGGATCCTTTTAAATTTACCAGTGACAGAATGAGTGCAAATGTATATAAAACAGCTGCTTTCAGATGCAGGTAAGCTCCTATTGAAAAGAGATAAAATCCTAACTGTTTATGCCTATGTTTGATGATAGTGCAGTTGAGTATTGTGTTATTTAATAATGTATTCAAGCACCTGTTTAGAGAAGGTATATTCCACTATGGTCCAAAATTAAAACAACCCCATTACTTGTCGGGGTTTCATTCATAATTCTTGTATCATGCTCTGATTAGAGTATACATTGAACCTCAGATGAGCATTACCTAAGGCACATTCAGTTAAATGCACTGTATAAACTAGGCACAAACCACAAAGCTACCTTTAACTTGCACAAAACAGCAAGTGGAAATTGATTAAAATATGCATTCTACTAATATAACGGCTGGTCTCAGTATAAAAATTAATTAATGCTAATAGTACACAATCAAAACTGCTTTTAGAAATCTTCTTAGAACATTAACTAAAATGTTCATCTTTTTAATGCATTTGACTGAACCTCTGAGACTAAAAGCTTTGCTTCCTCCATGCAAATGTGAAAAAAAATCACAGCCTGAATTTTCAAGTGGTTATTTTATAGCAGCCTCCCCCAGCCATTTGCTTTTGGATTTCTTGTTAACCTGAGCCTGGTCCCAGGCCATGTGTGAGGTTGTACTATTAGCTACTACAGATTAAGGTGGCAGCCCTGGGAATCGAGGCCAATAACATATGCAGATTGAGCCACAGAGCAGAGAAGGAGATAACTAAATGAAAAAAGGGGAAAGGGTATTGTGTTTAAAGAGGCAGCACAGCAATATTCTAGGCTTTCAGCTCACAGATATTCTGAGCATAAGGAGTGAATATTCGTCAAAAGAACCCCAAAACCAAAACAGCCAGCCTCCTGGGCACTCTCTTCCTCTTGGTTTGTTTGATCAGTTTTTATATTTGGGCAAGATATTTCACTTCATTGGGATGAATTTTTCTCAGCTTGTTTAATTTCCAAAATATAAAACTTTAAAGAGTCAGTTCTGTGGGCACAGCAAGGGTCTAATCCTCTGGCTCTCACAGGATCTTATGTTGTGAGAGGTGCTTTGGTTTGGCCTCAGACTCTGAGCTTCCAAATCAAGAATTCCCTTTGGATAGTGTCAAATCTGTCTGTATCATTGGTGTATATCTCCAAGAAATAGCCTTTAGTATAAATTATGAGTTATTTAGTTTTAGAAGTGGGTTTGATACATCTTTTTTATACATATATAAATAGATATATGTATACACACACACTGGCACACACATATAGGCATAACTACATTTGTGTATGTAACCTCTTTATTCACAGGTATGCAGGTGTAGTCTTTCTCCTGTTTGTCCCCTCTCCTTCCTATTCCATCTGACTTCGCTCTATTTTTTTTTTCTGTTTCTCAGAATCCCCCTCAAACCTTTCTGAATTTTAGGTCTGCTTTTTCCTCATTTCCCCAGATACCTCTGCGTCTTTTTAAAGGTGCCTAAAACAAAAAATGTCTGGCCTTAAAAGATATGCTACCAAAGCCTACAGAAACAGCAACAGTTTATGTTGTAATAATGTATTTGTCTGGACCTTATCTGCCAAGAGCTTCAATGAGCGTTCTCAAGATCCTGAAACCTTGACATACATGGTTTTTCACGGTTGCAGCACCCAGCAAATTTTTCCCATTTATGTTTTTAGCAATGGTGGTGATGAAATTTGATGAAATCACTAAAAAACACAGCCAAACAAAAAAGTCTTCCTTTTAATGGTGCAAATATAAGCAAACTTCTCACTTTGTTGATGTATTTAGCAACCTGGGCAAACAGGAACCTTAGATTCAGTTTCCAGCTACAACAAAGGTTGGAGAGGGTTGCTTGGACTCCTCATTTTTCAGCTTCTCATCTTCAGAGGAAGGAACCACAACGTGTTTCTCCTTTGCTCCTTCTCTGTTTGTGGAACTAGTTTTGGTTACGTTTTACATTTCCCGGGGGAAACTTAGGGATGTGCATCTAGAACAAACTACCTTCTGTCTTCTGCATCTGATCCCTTGTGCTTGTGTACTGTGTCAGCTTCACAGTGGCCAATTTGCCATCCTCTCAGTTTTGCTTTGGGTACATATTTCATTGCCCTTTACTTTCTTTACAGGTACAGCATATTGTCTTTGTTCTGTTCTAGGCTTACAGTGACCTGGGCCATCTGAGCCACAAACATCTGTCACTGCTGGCACAGAGATCCAAAGTCGTCCTCCTCTCTGGAAGGAAACTCTCAGGGCAATCACTGATGCTGTCTGTTCCAGGCTTTTTTTCCTCTCCTTATACATTTTAGTAACCAAACCATTAACATAGAGAAACATTTCTTCATACGCCAGGTGAGAGGTAGCTAGATTTTTTTTCATTTGCATTTGTTCTAAATTTTAAAGAAAACGTAAAGTTTCAAAATCTCAACAGATGACTTAAGGAGATATTATTAATGGAAATATTGAACAATTAAAATAAAACCTTTAATGTAATTGAACAAAGCATTCATCCACCCTGCCAAATGGAGTGAGTAGTTATAGGTTTTGAGAGGACAAATGGATATGTGCTAAGCCATCTAGCTTCCTCGGTAGCTCAACAAATCAGTAAGCTACCTAGAAAGACATGGATAACTGGACCTCTGGGATACTCAGGGCTAAATGATCCTAAAAGGAAGACATCTTTCTTTCAACAGTATTTACAGTCACACATTAGAGAAATTGATAATCATTAAAGAATTATCTTCAAGGAGAAAATACAATCCATGGTTACATACTTTACAGATTCTGGCTGGGAATGATGAATTATTGGTAGTCCTGAGAAAGGCTCCTTCCTTTTCATTATTTCAAAGCAGACAGAGATGAAGTTGTAGGTGATGAACGTGGCTAAAAAGTTGGTGAAAGCCCACTGTGACAGGGGTGAGCAGCAAGGGTAGCTTGAATCTGTTTGACAGATTAAAGGGTTAAGACACTCACTGCTTGTTCCAACTACATTAACCAAGATAGCTAATAAGTACCTCAGTTTAAGGAAAAACTCTCTGCTTTAACAGAAGTGCCCACCACAGCACAGGTTCAATGGAGCAAACATTTGATCCAGGGAAACTTTATACAATGTGGATTCTATTTGAAAGTCTTCCTTGATCATATCACAACAAATTACATAAAATCTAATGTAGGAGTAGATTAACAGGGAAAATCATAGGTCCATCAAATCTAGTATATTGTCTTTTAGAAAGAGCTTGCAATGGATGCTTAAAGAAAGAATTTCAGAAAAAATCCAATACAAACTCTTCCCTAGTATAGTATTCCAGTTTCTGGTAATATGATGTGCAAAGGGATTCTGAGCTGAATGCGACATCTGATGTCTCGAGAGATTTTTCTTTCATGGTTTCCTACTGTTCTCTGAAACTATTTATACTAGTGGCATCCAAAACATGTTCTGCAAGGACTTCCACTGTTACATCTAAAGATACTTCCCTTAGTTTTTTTTTAAATCTGATTTTTGATATTTCACTTTGGACAGGTAATCCAAATTACATTGTTGTCTTTTTTTTAATGCTTATAATATCTAGGATAAGACCTATGATTAGTTATCTTTACTTCAGGGTTTTTCCTTTGGATAGACTTGCATTTTATGTCACTTGCCCTTTCATCACTCAGCTACTCAACATCATGTTCTTCTCATCTAAACTTAACTCTCTGAGTACCAGATACCTGGTCTGAGCTAGTTCTGCCCTACAGAATCTATCTAGTTGTACTCTACAGAATCAATCATTGGCTGGAAACACTGTTTTTTCACTCAGTGTTTTATACCATCTCCATTAATTCATTTCTCTATAAGCCTTCTAATTCTGGGTTTCTTTTTTTGATATTTCCAAACAATTTACTCAGTAGAGAAATTAGGTATATTGCTCTATGGTTTCCTGGGTCTCCCTCCCCACTACAAAATGCTTTAAATAATTTCTGTTGTATTTCTCACCTCCACTCTTTCGGTACTGAGGTCAGTTTAAGGACTAGGTTACACACCACAGAGAGGAGTTTGGCAGTTTCGTATCCGAGTTCCTTTAGAGCTCTTGCATGATCTGGTCCTGATGATTTGTCACTATTCATTGTATAGATTTGTTCTTAAACCTCTTCTACTGACACATCAATTTAAGACTGTTCCTTAGATTTGTCCCTCCATAAAGAATAGTTCCAGTGTAGAAACCTCTCAAAACTCCTCTGCAGCAAACATGGATGCAAAGAATTCATTTAGCATTTCTGACATGGCCTTATCTTCCTGGAGTGTTCTTCTTACACCTACATGCCTGGTTGACTCCCCAGCAGGATTCCTGCTTCTGAAATATTTGAAAAAAAAAAGAAAAAAATTATGTCTTTAGTGAGCTATTCTTCAAAATTTCCTATCTCCTGCATTCATTTTGTGTTCAGGCTGCTACAGGTTATATTCTATTCCATTTTCTTTGTCAGAAAATATAGCACATGACACAACAAATAAAGGAAGCAAACAAGTAGGATTTTGGGGACAGGGCAAGAGAGCTACGGTGACAAAAATACAAGACTTGTCTATTCTTAAGCAAGAACACCACCAAATATCATTGCTTGTCTAAAGATATTGTGAAAAGGGTGAATTCTACTAAAGAGTGAGAATGATAGCTAATATTTTACAATTCCACTAAGGATCTTGAGAAAAAAAAAAGTTAATTTCCAATTTAAATATTTTTATCAGATTTGAGAGAAGTTGCCTGATATTTCTGATGTCCACAGTTTGGGGGAAAACCACAAGAAAGGGCAGTACAATTTTTTTGTTTCATTTTAACCATGAAGTGGTTTCAGCACAAAGAGTTATTGCAATGAGCTTCATAATAGTATTAGTAGAAAAGTTTTATTGGTTGGCTTCAAATATTTTCATCCAGCTTTCAGTTCAAATTTACAGTTCCATTTGTTTGGTCCCCCTTTCAGTTCATTGTCATCCTAGATTTTCAAGAAGTCTTCATTAATGTCAGCATCTTTTTGTTCTCCCTTTCTTTCTGTGTTTTATTTGGAGAAACAGAAAATAGCTGAGTGTAACTGTAACTTTCTCCTCCCTTATCTGAATTCCACCAACTAGGCAAGAACATCCATTAGGCAAGGCAGAGACATGGACTATGCAACATCCATATGCAAGGATGGACAACATCCAACTATGGACAGCATCCATAGGCAAGGACTTCTGCCCATAATGCCGTTGTGTATTTGCTAATGCAATGACTTAAAGATTGCAGAAATAATGCAAAAAAATATATATGAAATGGAGAGGATGGTTGAGGAAAAGCTAACTGTGGGTTGCCTACATACAGATCTTGTTTGCAGTCAATATTTAGGAGCAGGCTAGAAATTTGGAAGAGGAAGAGAAAACAAGAAATTTAAAACAGTTGTTTTCCAGCAGCTTTGTGCTTATGCTGCTCTCAGAACTCATTGTGATTCCAGGCCAAGGACAAAGACTCAGGACAACACGGTAAGGCACACAGATAAATCTTACCCTCCTTTTCCCCATGGTCAGTGAAGATTAAAAAAAAAATTCAAGTAGTCTGAGCCATAAACTTCTAAGAGGTGGTCCACATCATCAACACCAGCTGTAGACCAGTGCAAGAAGAATGCTTCTGTTCTCACCTGAAACTGTGTGTGCTTTTTGACATGGCAAAACAGTCCTTTTTCAGTTTAGTGCTTACAGTATATTTAAAAAATTAAACACTAGATTTCATATCAGGAAGCATATGCTCTTGATTTTGTTACTTTATTTTGCTTGAGAAAGCAATTGACCTGTTCGAAAAGCAGATAAGGTATATGCAGTATATTGTTGTTATTGGCCCTATACTGTCTAAAGTTCTAGAGAACACTTTATTTTTAATTTTACTAAATATGTTTCCATATGACATAGACTGTTACTTGTGCTGCAGTGTACAATATCTCAGCCCATATCCTTATGGCTCTCATAGTCTCACAGCCAGGAGAAGCAAGCTTATGGATTCTATACCATAATATTATTTGCTTTAATACTTCATCTCAGACACAACGAACTGTTTACAGGCATCTTAACTTGGCATTCTACAGATAGCTGTTTCTCCTGTTTACAAACAAGTTACATTAATGTAATGATTCTGCAATTACGTAAAAAGATTACCAGGCCACTTGAAAATCCCCTACTAACATTCTCATTTATATTAGCGTACCGTTCTCAATTAGAGTAATATGTGTCTGATGATTCACTTTACTGCAAAACTTAATTTGGATTTCTTGTTAATCTACATTGTACCAGTATTTAACACCAAACATAAATAAATGCCTCTGATTTTTTTTTTTTTTTTGCCAGAAACAAAAAATAAAGTTAATCAGACTGCTTTGTAGAACAATTTTTATGTACCAAAGCTTATTATTTGATTGCTGGAAAATAGCCCACCTTCAGTAGGCACAGCACATCTGGTTGATTTTCTGAGAGGGAATAAGTAAATTTCTCTGAGTCGATGAGTAACAGTGATGGTGACAGAGACATCTCATTGCAGAGCAGAAAATAAAGAACAGAAGAAAGTAAAAGCTGCCCACATTTGCAGAAAGTTATCTTTTCAAGTTGACCGTTAGCTTTCACTCAGGACGAGCTTTTCCTCTGCCCTCATCTGCAAAGCCAAGTTATTATAATGGAAGCCACCAACAGGCTAAGGAGGGAAGGAATTTAAAAGTTTGGTAGAAATGTATGTTAAAAATCTGTTTAAGATCATATGAAAAACTTCTCACGTACATACAAATAGGTGAAAATTCTTTTTCAGCTTTATTTACCTGAGAATGAATTTCAGTTTGAAGAGGCCTTTATGTCGTTTCAGGCAAAGCACCTAAGATATAAGCAATTTTCAACAAGAGTACTACACATTTGTCTTTATAACAATTTGTATGTAACAGCTTTTATGCAAATGATGCTAAAGTGGCACCTTTTTTCTAAATTGGACATTTTTATGGTTATAATTTTCTTCTGTAATAACAGCAAAAAAATGGTTGTCCCAGTGGAGTTGAGCATTTCATCTCTAGTGCTGTTTTGTGAAGTTGGAATGACAAGTTTCTTTCATTTGTGCAAAGAATGACAAAAAGAAGTATTTTTTGTCATTCTTGTCTGACTGGGTTGAGGCAGTTATACTTGGAGGCAGCACCAGTCCCCTGACACCAACCTTTTCTCTGCCATCAAGAATGGTATCATAAAGTCATAATAATATTTAAAGGATCTAAAAAATATTGCGTTCTCTCTGTATCTGCTCTTTGAAGGACATAAATCACTTTGTTAGTTTAAGTAGTTGCTGCTTTGGTGTGGTCTTTGGCATTGATTCGCACTCATTCTCCAGAGGTCAGACAGGTGACTTTTACAGACCATGGTTTTGGATTTAATTAACTATGTTACAAGAGAATTTATGTATTTCATGCAAACATTCCAAGGCATTAGTATAATAAACCAAGTAACATAGGCAGGTTCTTGTTGCTTAATTGACTATGCAGTTCTGCAACAGTGATGTGAGAAATTCTGGGTCTTTAACAACGATTAAATTCTATCCCAGCTACCAATTAATTAGTGATCTGTAACCAGGAAACTTTATGATGGATGATTTTACCCCCATAAAGTGATAAATTGGTAGACTTTAATTGAGACATACAATAAGGTTAACAAAATCTAATTGAAATCTGATACTTCGTCTCAAAGTAAAATCTCATAAAATATAATTAAATGTACTATTTAGTAAAAAACCCACAAATTTTTATTTGAATGTGAACAGCCAATAAATGCTGAAGCCCCTTGTGTGTCTCTCTCTAAACTATGTAGGTAATATCGGTACACCTTCTATATACAAACTATAAATTCAAAGTCTATTTTTAACCAATATTCTGTTAGTACTGATTTTTATTTCTGCGACTCACACATTACCAGTAGTGATCCTTGGCATTTCTGCACATTGGACTAGTGTGCTGTGTTTGCTGGGCAGAGTTAATTTTCTTCACAACAGCTAGAGCTAGCATGGGGCTATATCACCGATTTGTACTGAAAACAGGGTTTATAATACCAAAATGTTTGTGTTATTGCTGAGCGCTGCCTACACGACATCAATGCCTTTCTGCTCCACATCCCACCTCACCAGTGAGTGGGATGGCATGCACAAGGAATTGGAATGGGACACAGCTGGGACAGATAACCCCAACTTACCACAAGGGGACTCTTTGCCGTATGACAGGATGCTCAGAATATAAAGCTGGGGAAAGAAGAAGGAAGGAGGAGGGCATTGGAGGGATGGTGTTTGTCTTCCCAAGCCACAGCTACATATAATGCAGCTCAGGTTTCCCAGTGATGGCCTTCCTGCCCATGGGAAGTGGTGAATGAACCTCACTCTGTCCGTATATCCAGGATTACTCCATCCCAGGTGCAGAATCTGTCACTTGTCTTTGTTAAACTTCATACAGTTGGTGACTGCCTGATCTTCTAATTTGTCGAGGTCTCTCTGCAGGGCCTCTCTGCCTTCAAGGGAGTCAACAGCTCCTCACAGTTTTGTATCACTGACAAACTCATTTATGTACCTTTGAGTCCTGTGTCCAAGTTGTTTATGAAGAAGTTGAAGAGAATTGGCCCTAAAACGGAACCTTGCAGAACCCCACTAGTGACCCATTACCAGCTTGATGTCACCCCATTCACGCTTGGGACGTGTCATAGAGCTAACCTTTATTACTGTAGTAGTGAACTGAAAGGTTAAGTTCAGCACTTCTTTTTATTTTTCAGAGTGCTTACAGCCTAGAATGGTTTTCCTTAGAAATAAAGAAGTCCTCTCTGCTCAACAGTTTCTGTCTTTAAAGTTCTGTGTTTTGCATTGTACCTTCTATTTCAGCTGTACAGTACCTATACATACAATTGCTGAACTGCCAGAGGAAAGAATGACTTGAGACATCCTAGAATTTTAGCCAAGGCAAAGCTTCAAAGCAATTAAAGCCATAACTGTGTATGCAAAAGGAATTTCCTGAAAATAATGACTGGAGGAGGAGTTGATTATATTGATAAGTATATTAGAATGTTAACACTGAAATTTTGCTTCCACATCCCCAGAATAAAACTCTGTTCCATCATTAATATTCTTATAAAGACATACTGGCAACCTGCATCCTCCTATCCCTGAAAAACTAAAAAACAGTGGATATAGCTGAGTAGGTGAAATGTTTTGCATGCTTGGGGCACTCCCACAGAAACCACATCTTTTATTTAATCATTTGGATTACTTAAATAATTTCACAGTATGCCATCTAATTTATAAATATCTGCTTATGAAGAAACACTTCTGGTGTTATGGAGGGGAGGGAGTGGGTTAATACATTATTTACATTTTAGAAGCAGAAATGTCTTTTTCTCGGCATAATGTTAATTAATAAATACATCGTACATTTAATAGCGCCTTTCATCCAAAGACCTCAAAGCATCTCCAGATATTTGCAAGTGGGCAAACTGAGGCACATAACTACTAGGCAGCATTTCCAAGGTCACTCTGTATGTTCCTGGTGGAGCTGGCAAAGGATACTCTAGTGTGTTGACTAAGAATCCTGAAACCAACCCCTCTGGCCCACTGCACTGCATGAGCAAATCTATGTACACTAGAAGATTATTAATGTTTTGACAATCTAATGGTTTACTTAGTTTGACATACCTTTAGGGCTTTATAATTAAGGAAATATGTGTTAAGATTGCTATTAAAATACTTTTTTTGTCAAATATTCAGTGGAATCAAGTTAACAGATGCTTGCCTTAATGTCCCTAAAAACTAAGTGACGGAAATAGCTCTTGGGATGTGGAATAAAAGGGCTGATTTCACATAAAATGATTATTATTGTAACTCTTCTAAATGCAATGTTAAGAGTTTGAAGCATATATTGAGTATCACTCAGCAAGCAGGGCTGAAAAAGAACCCAAGCTTTTAAAAATATTTTTTTAAAATTTATTTTGAAAGTCCAAATCACCTCAGGCCTAATTGACATCTGCACCATGGCCTCTTTGCACTTTTCTGGTAACATAAAAGAACCTGAAAATGTGAATATATGTTAATATACTCTTTTGTGATGATCTAAGGAGATTTAGAGTCTGAGAAAAATGTATTTCTTCAGTGTTTCCTTCTATATTTGCTATTAATTTAACTCAGTAGGAAAAATAAAGTGATAAGAGTTCTGATAGTGATTTTAGTTTCATACACTATATTTACATCTGACTAAAAGACTTTTTGGAGCAACGTCTGCTAAACAGAATGATCACTGCATCGTGAATTATCAAATGAGGTTAGCCAACTATGCCCAGGTCCAATTGTCCCCTTATTGTCTACAGAAAAAGCATCCTTTGGTTTTAGACTACTTTATAGTCCACTACCATAATCCCTGATAGCCTATCACCAGAAAACCACCCAAATTCCTTCCTTTTTTTTTCTTCAAATATTAAATATTCTTTATCCATTGTTCTTTATCTGCTGGCTGCCTGTAGCATGCATGACAGTTCACTGTCCCTGTCATCCTGGTGCGTTTTGTGCTTCGTTAATTATGAAAATCACATGGTGATTACAAAGCCTTCATGTGCAAATCAGAAAACATGATGCACACAGTTACACATAGCCATTTACCACACTCATCAGTAACTGCAGGATCTCAGGAAGAACGCTCACAATTCCCTTTGCAACATTTTTTCTCAAAAGCATTCATTTCCTATAGCAAGGTAATGGACTGAAGGAGGGACAGATCCTCATCTCCCTAACCTTGGTGTAAATTAGGAACAGCTCCTCTGAGATCAGTGCAGCTGCTCTGAATAAGCAACAGAGATCAGAGTCTGACTCAGGAACTTTGCATATTCACTATTAAACTTGGAAAAGGGAACCCCTATCTGTCTCAGTTTCCCAAGTGCTATCTGTCTGTTACAAGGCACACACACATTAATTGTGTGTTTTAAAACTTTGTTTGGTTGAACTTGTCATCCTAGGCTAAAATTGTGTGACCTAACTTGTAGTAGCTTTTGCAGTGAAGGTATCATTTACTGTTGAGTATATTTTACTGTGCTGTTATAGATCTTTTCACTCAACCAGCTGTCTAACATGTTGAATAGTCTTTCATCTTGTCAAACACTTCCATTCCCCTTTCTACAGCTTTCTCAGCCAGCATGTACACACCTAATCAATCTAATGCCACTGTCTCCAGACTTTAAAACCAAAAAGCACTGCCCAAACTACTTTTTTAAAGAGACAGTCATCCTTTTCCAGTAAATTCATCATCAAGAGGACAGATAAATTGTTAAATGAGAAGAAACACATCTCTGAAACTGTTACTCTAGGTCCAGCCTCAGAGCTTGGGTTCACTCACTGAATCTGTCATTCAGTAAAGGCTGTTGGGGACTTCCCTTCACACTGATCATGTATATGTTAACGTAATTTAATTTAATAAACATCTTACACATGGAACTGAGTTTAAATCCTCTTGCTTTTGCTTACTTATACTTTTTTTTTTTTCCATTTTTAGACAAACAAGATTAGTCTGTCTCAATCTGTTCAATGCCATTTTTCTTTTTTTTTTCTTTTCCTTATCTTTCATAAATGGGAACTCCATTAGTAGATTGATATTTACATCATACAGGAAGCAGGTGAAAAAAATCTATTGGCATTGCTTTCAGGTGGCCCCTGCTATGTGATATAGTATATACCTTACGTGGTATGGAGTATTCATTAGGGCTGTTTTTATTTTTATTACTTTTATTTTTATTAGATATATTACCTCCTGAGACTGTATGAAGTGAACCATGTCACTGGGTGAGATTACTATTCAGTTAATAGCAGTTCTGAAATCAGTCAATTGGGAATAGGCTATGTTGCAAGAACCTCTAAAATGTGAATATATGCGGTGGGGGACAGGGTAGCTTTCCAAAGGGGAGGGTTTTTCTTCTGTTGATGGATTCTCTTGTGGAACATTTTTCAACTGCATGCTCATTTCTATATGTGCTTTTAGTTAAAACAGATAACAACAGCTGAAACAAACACTTTTATAGCCGGCAGGTACACATGAAATAGAGGCCTGAACAAACAGGTAGAGGTGGATGCTTTGTATTTTCAGTCTGATTTTGAATTACTAAGGATGGAGGGAGGTAAAGACACTTCAACCTTTAAGCCCCTTTGACATTCACGAAGTGCTAAAAGTCAGCTGGGGTCTCTGCTCTGACAAATTTGCATCTCTTTGAATATGACGCTTGAAAAGCCAAGCCGCTAGATTAAATTTTGCCATGGAGAAAATGAGAAAGGCTTCCATCTCCCAGGTCTACTGGGAGGATCTTTATGGTTGATTTACCTTTTTTAAATAAATGTTTCTTTATGTGTTTTCTCTAGTTTGTGTCCAGCCTTCCTCTATCATGCATGCTGTAACTTCTGCCAGTTATATCAGCCCACAGTAAGTCAACCTGGGCAGAGCACAAGGTGAAAGAATATTTCAGTCTAAACTGCGTACCCCTTCTGTGTTTTCTGATTAAAATTTGCAAGCAAACCTTGAAATAAACTGTACCTGACATGACTCCTAAAATAATTTACACAGTTTATAAACCGTGGGCTAAATCCTACAAACCCTCCCTATGCCATTTGTATGCAGAAGGCTGCAGGTTTGCAGGAGCAGGCCCTGCTATGTAGCTGAAACCTTACTGTAGAGGACAGGCAGAAGAATGATTATAGTGAACCTATAAAAATAATAAACTGATTTCCCTTTGAATAAAATCCACTAAAGTATGAATTATCTAATGAGCTGCTGCTGTGCTTCAGGCTGACTTATCCTGCATTAAGTTAACAATGACCCCACAGACTCCTGTGGACCTGCCATGGGGAGGGTGAGGGCAAGTTTGGCACTCATTTAGGTGTAGAACTGTTTCAGCTAATGACAAATAAAAAGGTGCATGTAAGGCAAATATTTCAAGGTTTATAGAAGCTTATAATATGGACTCTATTTATTTGTTAAGTATTTATGGCAACTCCTGAATTTATAACCATGTCAGGAATGTAAATCAAGATGTTGAATGTAAACATTGTTTTAATGTTCATTGACAAAATCCCAAGTACACTGCTGTTATCCTTGTGTTATTACGTAAGGCTAGTGCTTGAAATCGTACTAGATTTTACAACAAAATTTAATACCGCTCCCTTGTATCTACATTTGCTACTACAGAATACTCATTATTTTTGGAATTTCTAAAGCAGAATAAACATTTCTTTTTGTGAGCCAAGAGATGACTCCCTCAATGCTTTACATTACTTTGTCTTTGTTTCCTCAGTGTATGTGAAACGTGTATATAATAGTATCATACTCAGAGCCAGTAGGAGATACTGTGTGTGAAGGGTTTTTTTTCCTCTACACAAAAATTGTTTGCAAGTTCTGTGCACAGCAAAAGCTATGAAAAATCACGTATAGCTAGTTTTCCCTTTTTATTTTTATTTCCTTGCTGAGTTCTTATAATTTTCTGGCAGATCACATTATGCTAGAATGAAATGTGGTCTGTAGTTAGGACTTAGCAAGGCATCCTGCAGCTTTAACTCAGTCACTTGGGTTCCAGTTTAGCCCAACATGTGTCTCTCAAAATAACTCAGGAGAGCAGATTGATGATATACTTAGCAGAGCTATAACAGCTTTGGAGACTGCCACTACTAAACAATTCAGTTATTAAATGTATCTAAGCATCTGAAGAAAAAATCCAACTTTCTGGAAAAAAAAAAAGGAAAATATTTAGGAAGCCAACAAAGCCTCTGTTGATATTGACAGGAACAGTGAGATATACAGAACATTTTTCAAAGGACTTAAACTGGACTTGAAAGTCCAGTTATTGCAAACTGATCCTGGGGATCTTAACCTCAGAATCTTACTGTCATTTCAGTGTCTCATTCAGGTCTGTTTTCTTCAGATGTCATTACAGTGGCATTTTAGTTCAGACACAGAGGTATTCTCTCTTTAGAGAAAGCAATCCTTTCCAGTAACTAAATGGTTTGAAGCTTTTATATAACATTCACTTACACACCCAAATGTTCTCACACCTTTCAGTGTCTATTACTTTTGCTAGTTGTATCTTCTCCTCTCAAATCCAGCTGTTCTCCCAGCAGTCACAGACCAGCTCCCATGCTGCAATCACCTCCGGGACTGTAGGGTATGAGTAGCAGTGGGACCTGCCAAATGCATCCTTACTGAAGGAAGAAAGATACATGAGTCCCACTCAGGTATGCAGCTCCACAGAGCAGGCATGGTTTGGGGTGCAGCAAACCCCTTGCTCAAGCCCCAAGCCAGCTATTCTGGGATGGTGACTCAATACAGCCTAGCAGATTGAGCACAGCCTAGATATTTTTGTTCTGAATTAGGCCCCTAACTCCCAGGCAAGTCCACTTCCCAGCCAGGATAATGACTCAGATGCCTTTTTCCAGAGAAAGAAAAAAGTGAGTGATCTGGGAGTCTCTGAGAAAAGCACTTCAATACCTCATTTGAGTACACCCTTACGCGGTGTATTGGAGTTTCTAGGACAACTCACTTACAAATGGATCATTACAGCAGTAAAAGTCAGTTTATTATTTAACCAATTCAAGCTGAGTGGAGACTGGAGAGTATTGGCACTTGCATTGATTGTAAGTAAGAGTCAAGCAATTAATGAACAGAGTTTTCAGCAACAGTCTTGAGGAGAGAGTGCAGTGAGCCCGAGTAGGTGTGACTGAGGAGGTGTTAACTGAATTAGAATAAGCCTGAAGACAAGGGCAATGAAAAGCAGGACATTCCCAGAACCCATTGCCAATGTCCACACATCAGAAGTATTTTTAAATGCATGTGGATTAAACTTAACCTTTTGATCAGGGCTGACAAAGTAGTTTTCAACCCTTATATACTGCTTATCAACAGTAGAACATTTTACAGAGGAAGGCAAATGTCTCAAAAGCCTCCTAGGAATTTCTGTGAGTGGTCATAAGTCATACTAAGTGGGTGAAGAAATGTCTCTGATAGCTAGAGTCTGGAGGAAACACACAGATGTGCCTAGGAAGGGCCACTTTTGTGTCCATCCTAGTGCAGAGCTCTGGTCACAAATGGTCATGCTTGGTGCTAAACTAGTACATATATAGATGTCCAGGGTGGAGAAGTCTGGCTTAGAAACAGCTCTTCAGTGCACTCTGTTTTGAGGGGATAGGCTAAATTCTAAAGCTTATGGATTTACTTGGAACATTTCCATGCTTACAGCACTAGGCATCTTTATTTATTTTAATGAAACTAGAGACAATTGAAAATTCACATGATTCCAGAACTTTTACATATAGGAAATCCTCCTTTTTCCTGCAAGAATATGTTCTAAAGTGACACACACATTTAGGGCACATTTCATCCACCCTCTGACAGTTATACAGCTGTCTTTCCTTATCCAAGACTCTTTTAAAGATTAATTTCTTCTATAATCCCTACAGCACATGTCAAAAAGAATAATAAGTAAATAACTAATAAAATAATAAATTTATAATCCAATTAAACAACAACAACAACAACAACAAAAATCCCTCCAGATCCTCTTCGTGATTGAGCTTTTAACCATGTTATATATTTTCTGCATTTGTCCTTCAGATGGCGTGATCTTCAGAGTACTGGCTTAATTTCTGATTCATTCAGCTAAGGGTACATGGTCATCGTATAGCAAAAGAACATATAATAATGCAGAGATTAGTGATGGCTGCAGATATACACACCACGTGCACTACTCAAATCACTGCAAATCTGAAGGCATATATGGTTGCTCACACATTTAAAATCACACATGTAAGCAAATGAGGATAGACACATGCACGTGTAATGCTCTCCTTATAGCACCCATCTCGGGGTTATGCAAATTGATCATGTGCATGTGTGTCTGAGTGTGTGTGAGGTACAACAAATACCCACAATTGTAAATTAACTCTTTCCAAATAGTAAAAATCTTGCTATTAACATGACATGTTTAAATCCAAATGGACAAGTTTGTGTTCCCTTCTGCCCCATTCTTCCTCTTTCTCACTCCCTCACTCTGCCTCTCCCTCTCTCTCTCTCTCACTTTACCTTCCCAACGGCACTATTTTATTTCAGAAGAAAACTTATGAAAATTGTTGAAACACACACTACAAAGCATTTGCTTTTTTTTCCTCTCCTTTTTTTTTTATTTCAGCAGATAGCCCCCAAAAAAGGCAGGGATGTCAAAGGCTTCGAGTCCCCCCTTTGACATTCACGCAGTGCTGAGAGTCAGCCGGGGTCTCAGCTCTGACAAATTTGCATCTCTTTGAATGTGACGCTTGAAAAAAGCCGGAGCTGCTAGATTAAATTTTTTTTTTTTTTCCATCGAGAAGATGAGAAAAGCCTCTATCTCTCTGCCGAGTCTACTGGGAAGATCTTTATTCTGATTCTTGTTAGAATTGTTTATCACCCTGACAGACCAGACTCGGACGAGATAAAGGCGCTGCTCCATCACGGGGCCTGACAGTGGTAGGACATGCAGAGAAATGAAAGGAGCAGGGGAAAATATTATTAATAGATGCCGACTTGATTTGCCTCTATGGCACGTCAAGGAAGGAAGGGAGGGGGGAGCTACGGCTTGATTGCAAGCCTATGAAGTTCTGTCCAAAAAAGAAGCTATTTTTCATTAAGTGATAGAAGGGCTTTTTTCATGTTCTTTCCTGAGGAGCTGATAACTTATGCAGTTTATTCTAACCCTGCTGATTTCTGTCAGGGAAAGAAAACTCCTGAAAGATGGCTCCAGCTCGTCCTTTTCAGAGAAGAAGGCTGTCTTGTCAAAAATGGTAGCAAGGCATTAAAGCCCCAGCCTTGACTCCTGCAAGGTCCCTTGGATGTGATTGGGTGTGCATGTGTCTGTGAGCATGGGAGGTGGGGAAGGAGGGTGTTATTATGTACCCCCTATGGCCCGCTGAGAGAAAAAAATAAAAATATATATGCAGAGCAGTTCTTGCACATATGCACATGGACACACACATCACATACACAGAGGCTTTGTGTGTTTGAGCATACATGCAAAACACTTGTTTCACTGCTTAATTACTCTGCAGTTAGTAAAGATTTGTCTGATATGAGCATGTGCTTATTTGAGAATTGGCTGTAAAGTTAGAGCAGCTTCATTCAAAATGAACGTTAAAAAATAACCAGCTCCCTGCTACCTCCTGTATGTCAGGTCTCACACAGAAACATGACTGGCAATGCAAGCCCAAGAGCTCCTGCAGTGTTGCTTACTGTACTGTGACTGTCTCGTTTTCTGGGGCAAAATTGCCTCTACATGATCATTATTTCTCTTAGGTTACATTTTTTTGGATAGGGAAAGTAGAAGTGAGAAATATTCTTTGCGTGCATCATGGCTGTGCTATTGTTATTCCTGGATCCTTCGCATTTGCAGCCCTGATCATTTGGGGCATTTGCTGTAATCATAGTGCTTCATGAACACAGTTCCTTTTTTGTAATTAACTTGTTTGTTTCCTGAAAGGATTGTGTTTGATCGCTATCCTAACTGAAGTTTGAATTTGGTATAAATTAACTACTGGAGAAATGCTTGCCTTAGGGCAATAGAATAGGTCTGTTTCGGTGAACCTGCTCTTGGAGGTTGCTTCCTGATGGATCCATCCTACAACATGTTGAGCTTCTTGAGAGGAGCTGTGAATGATGCTGAGCTCTCTCTGCTTTCAGTTGAAAGAGCTCAGCAGCTCAAGGGAATTACTCAGCACTTTGCCACTGGAAAGGCTACAGATTTTTTTTTTCTGGAAAGCTCATGGATGGCCTCAGTGCTAGGCAGTTCACTTTCTCTTTATTTGTCAGATTTTTCTAAAGAGTTTTTCTTTCTAGTAAGACCAGTAAGTGCTTTTAAAATGCCGGATCTTTTCCATTCAGGTGGCATTAAAAGAGGAATTAATGATGGAATTGTTTCAATACATTTTAAAAAGACCTCTGCTGTCTATCTTGCTACCCCTACCAAGTCTCTCCTGTACTATCAGTGGCAGTCAAGTCATTAACTGATTCATTTTCAAATTCAGGTGTAGATGATAAAGGATGACTGCTTGGGGAAGTCCAAAATTAGGGACTATCCAGAAGCTTAGGTTAAGCTATTGCCCACTTTGGGGTTGAGAATGATTTTTACCACCTACTGTTTCAAGGATCTTCCTCGCCTCTCCAGAACATTACACTTTAGCTTTCCTATTAAATATCCTAACTCTGCTGTAGATCATCAAGTATCCTGATGTTCCTGGCAGGAGGATTATGGACTGCTGTGTGCATATGTGGCATAGTTATCTGTGCGCTGATATGAGATTGGGTTTGAAAACCCAGTATCCAGATGTCTATTCCTTACCACATCCTGTCAGAATCCTCCTGCAAATCAGTTCGTATAAGGACATGTTAAACTACTTCTGAATGTTAGTCTAGTTACTGTGGCATAATAGCAAAGATTAAATCACAGAATTACCAGAATACTTTTGGTTGGAAGGAACCTTAAAGGTCATCCAAGGTCCAACCCTCCTGCCATGGGCAGGAACAGCTTCCACTAAACCAGGCTGATCAAAGCTCCATCCAACCCGGCTTTGGGAGAGCACCATCTTTTCTCGGTTCGGACTTGTGCCAAGTGGTGGAGATCTGCAAGCTGGGAAGGGGAATGCAGCTCTTGCATGTTAAGGATCTTACATGCAAAGACACTGAAAATCTTCATCTCATGACCTTTCTGCATTTTCTATGTTGTTTATTTACTGGCCTGATTGTGAATTCCCAGGAATCTTGTGCATAATGATTAGGTCTGACTCCAGAGGTTACACAAACATTTACAGAAATCATATGTTGTCTCTGTATGAGGAGTCTTCTGGTAAAACATAAAGAACAATTACAATAGATAACTTTATTTATTCATACTGAAATTTTAGGAGTGTTTTGTGAGCTCAGGATAATGTTATGTATGGTTCTGTACAAAGCAAAAGACAGTCTGCACACATCACATGGGAGAAAAGAAGTAAAACAACTACCTTTTTATAGCTCAGAATCTGAAGGCTACTGATACTGAGCAGCCCAAGATCACACAGAAAGTCTGTGGAAGGGTTGAATGTTTGAACTGAGGTCTTTAGTCCTAGTTCAGTTTCTTAACCACAGCACAGCTTTTACTCAGACCAGCTCAGTCTGTTTTGGCTGAGCCAAGCTCTCCATATCACATTCTGCTGTAATGTAGACACAAAAAGCAATTTAGAAAGGCCCCCTTTTTTATGACTACAACCAATTTTCCAAAATTCCATGAGAAAGCATCATGACGTAGGTAGGGATTTGCCTCTTTTTTTTTTAACCGCAGTTGTTTACATTGCTTCACTGACAAAGAGGAATATTGTTAATGAAACTTTGAGAAGGGAGGTTGAGTAATGCATCCCCAAAGTCCTCCATTTGCATAGTTTTAGAAAGTCGATATATTTGGCAAGCATTCCTTTTATTCAGCCATGGGCTTGGCACATGCCAGATTACAGAGGCTGAGTGAACATCATGCAGCAATTTAAACTGAGAAAACAGATGTGGTTTTGCATTTTGTTATGTGTTGAGTCTCAGGCTACCATGAAAATATCTCTGGGTAATCAGCACACCCAAACTGCACAGTTCACATGTCGATACCTTACAGCTATGCTACGAAAATAAATATTTTCCTTTTTTTTTTCCTTCATTTACTTATGCTGCCTCAAGTTATCTGAGTATTGTGGATAATTATAGCTTAATTTATCAGATTCATTTTATTTCACATATTCATCCTTGAGTTTGGGTCCTTATATGCATTATTCCAGTCCTTGGGCCTACAAACCAGCAAAGAGAGATGGTGACATCGCAAGATTATTTATAACAATTTCGTATGAGCAGAGTGCAAAACTTCTGTTTCTGAATGGGAGCCTACACAATGTGCAAAAACTAATGAAAATTACATAGCTAAGCAGTATTGAACAGAGCAAAAAATATTTTCTTAGAAATCACTTCAAATATAGACTAAAGAACTGGTGACTGCGATGCAAATTTAACATAAGGGATTTAAGACCTGGTCCCATACCACTGCCAGAATTCACTTGATTTAAATGCATGTCAGTTCAGGTCAATAAAAGGCAATTACTTTTTTCTATAATGATAAGTACGAAACCCTGAAGAATGTCTGGAATGTGTTTATTGCTGATCTTTGAATTAGATGGAAAAAATAGCAATTCTTGCATTGTTATACAGCATCTTGCTAGATCGTGTTAAGTGTGATGGTTTCAAGTTGTTAAAGTAGGACGTTAGGGCTATTAAATCATGATTTCTGTGTAATTATGGAAAACATACACATTTGTACTTTATGATAGCTATTGGCTTGTTAGATTTTTCACAAGATTATGTGAAAACTACCACTAACTTGTTCATAGCACTAATTTTACACTTCAGGGCAACCTGCAAACAAGGCTTAAAAAGTAAGAGCGAAGGTAGCTGTAAAGTTACTAGCTGGCCAAATTAAATGTGTTCATCAAGACTGATTGTCCAGTCTGGCTGCAATTGTGAGTGCTTCTTCTTTGGTTGCTACTTTAATCAATCCAATTTGTTCTCCCAAAGAAAGTTTTGCATATGTAGTTCCAATTTATGGATGTGACCCTAAAGGAACTGATGAAGATGGTACTTTTAATATCATCTGTTACTAGAAGGGAGTTAATACTTCATAATCATTTCTCTTTAAATTTGACCTCTTATTGTCTCCTTCTCAAAAAGTCTGCAGTCAGTCTGAAGGTTTTTGCAAAAAGCTGTGCCAGAAGAAATGGTTTAGCAGACTACTTTGCCTGTTTCTGATACTTGGAAAGCAAATTTCCAAGTATCAGAAACATACATGTATCAAATGTACATGTATCAAACATACATGTATCAAATGTACTCATCCATAAGAACTGGCTGCTTCAGCTCCAGTGAAGGCCAGGTTTAACAAGAGCAGTTTGGGGAAATATGTTTACAGGTCCATCTATTTCGGCAGAGCCTACGAAGAAGTGCTTTTGGAACATCCTGAACACTGACAGGATTCCAGATAAAAGCTCATTCACATCTTCAAGAACTCTGTGATTTAAACTTTGTTTCTCCCCACATATCAAGGCATGGAGAGCTCATTTCCTCAATTCCAACAGGAAACATGTTAGGGTAGCTGAAGTGGCTTCTTACCAACAGCCACAATATGCAGCCTGCCACTCAAAAAAAGCCATGAATAGAAGAACTGAAAAAATATCTCCTAAAACAATTTATTATCCAAGTAACTCAATTTCTTAAGTCATCAACTTCAAGTGAGGAAAGACTGACAATATGTGTGCTCTTCATGTGGGGAGCAAAAAAGTGGGGGAAAGCTGTCCTTTGATTTTGGTTCATATTCAGGGAACAGCCTGGGTTAATAATTTAAAGGTAGGAAGTTAATTTATGCATCCCTGAAATCCTCCTTTTGTGCAGTTTTAGAAAATGCATACATGTGACAGGATATCTCATTGTTCTCAGGATGTGTTATCGTGTATATGTGGAGTAGCTTTAGTGCGATATGAAATGCAAATTTGACTCACTTTGTTCTTGCCACTTTTATGAATATTAAAAATATGGATAAAATAATTGTGAACACTTGGAAAAGGTCTTTAGCTCCTAATTTCAGTGCTATGAAGTTTTTATATTGGTGCAGTAGAAAAAAAGAATTGAAAATTTTACCAGATTATATTGGCATGAATGTAGGAAATTTAATTGAAAATTTGCATTTTGAGTGCACTCTGAGTGGAACGTTATGATGACCTGAAACCCTAATGCCAATACCACAACAGCCTCTCAGGCCAAAACAATATAGTTTATTCATGTTAAGTCAAACAAAATGTTGTCATTCGGGTGACTTTACACCTAACACCTTTACACCTTCACACCTGACTAAAGGGGGGGGAAAAAAAAATTGTAATAAAGAAGGGGTTAAAGAAGAGCTTATCCTCACCAGACAAGGCAGTTAGCAACACATGGGGCACCACCAGTGCCACCCCTCTGTATCCCTCATAACACCAGTCCCTCTTGATCCTCCCTGCTAAGTGCACTGGCTTGATGAGAAGCCTTTAAGTAACAGTTTCCACCCTGACTAGCAGATTCCTGGTAGTAAGGGTGGCTCTAAGACAGCCAAACCGTGCCTTGCTTAACATTGTTAAGCACTGCCTTTGCAAGCCATCCCTGATTGTGGATATATGCTGAGCAGTGCTCCAGAAATTGAAGCTATGTTAAATCAACAGAATAGACTTGTTTAAATTATTGTGGGAGACCAAAAGGGCAAGTCATTACTTTATGCATATGATTCTTTAATGTAAAAATAAAAAACCAGATACTTTGCTTCCCCAGCATTCATTGATGTTATACCTGTGCATTAAGTGCAGACTCCAATACTTCATATTGCAAGACTAAGAATTATGGTGTAAGTACTAGAAGAGACTATTTCTCTGGTCCTTTAATTTAATAGCACTGTAGCTGTGAAGCTGTGGACACAAAATAGTTGGTCTTACTTGTTTAGATTATTCAAATAAAACATGAGTAATAATCACAGATTGGGCTGAGATTCTACTTTACTTTAACTCTTCTAAAATCTGGACCTGTTTCAGGAATTAAACATCTTTTCCTCCATGTGGCTTTTTAGGCTGCAGTTATAAAGCTCTTCATCAGCATGTAGCGACTTTGCTCATTTCTTTGACAAAAGGCTGATAATCTGCACTAATGGCTTTGGCTGACTCATATGTTTAGTTCCCAACTGACTTTGACTGGCATGCTGAGGAATATTAGCAACATGGAAATGAAGGTTGATCACGGAAGGAGATGGACAAGCATTCTGGCTGAAATCCTACATATCTTTACTTTTATCAGAGTTCATTTCTTTCTGTGGTTAGACTGATTTTATATTACATTCCCTTCTCTGCTAACAGAAATTTTCAGGTCCTAGACTGTCATTCCTGCACTTAGAAGTTCCTCTTTAGAGAGGTAGCACTTTGGATGATGCCTCCTCACAGGTAAAGTTTCTCTTGATTATGAACTGTCTCTTATCCCTAAAGAGGAAGGTGCGAAAAGTATGAAATAAAAAGAATCTTTATTTTCCTGTGGAAATCATTCACACACAGTACCTGGAATTATAACCACTTGGCAGTTGACCCACTTCATGAGCAAGGAGGGGGTCATTTCCAGCTTGGACTGAGTTCCTTATTTGTTTTGGTTTGGGGGTAGTGTTGTGTGGGGTAATTCAGTTCTGAGCTACTCTTCTACACTGTCTTTTATTCCATATATCAATATAAGAATACATATCCTGACACGTATGGATGGTGATAAATTCTGTACAGAAGAAATTGAAAATTGTATAAGCCTTTAGGTGACAAATAACAGGATAGGATTGAATAAATAGTGATCTAAGATGCATTTACCCATAAATTCAGAAAGATAAACATTGTCCAAAACTAAGCCTAGCACGTGGACTGTCCTTGAGCAAAAGGATTGGAAGTTGAGGTGTAGGTTTTACTATTAATTTAGACAGCCTTAAAATAAAATTTGGCAAACCCCACCCTAGAAATGTTTTACAGGGAAAAGTGACAAACATGCAAGTTAGCAAAGGTTTTGAATTAAAAGAATCTTTCCTGTGCAGAAGTTAAAAACTTGTGCTTGATTTGTTCATCACTTACATTCAACAAATATGCCCCTTTTGTTTCTCAGCAGGATCTCCATAAGCACAGGTGGGAAGACTATTTTTGCTTTGTAGAGACAGAATGATATAAATCCTTTGTCATAACCAGGAGAAATGACTATTAGTCAACCTGAATGGAACTTTTGGATTTTTGCATGGCAGAGGCCTCCAAAGCATGCACATTTGGTTATTCCAAAACAACAGTCTGAAAAGTCACAATGTGAAATGTTTGTTCCTGTTTAAAAGCCAATTTCTTCCTGGAGGAAGCTTTATGTTCTTTCACATACATGAGATTCCAGCAGGTGTTTAAGCTTGACACAATTACTGGCAGGTGATTTTGAAGAACAGTCACCTAATAAAGGAAGAAAACATTAAAGAATTCCCACCTGGAAATACCTACCTATCTTAATAAGATAGCTTTGTATAAAGAGCTGAAGCCTTTTGAGATTAATGAGGTCTGTTTACTTTCCATTTCTTTCTGAGCCCCCTCTACTGCATGTGTTGAATCAAAAGGCTGAGAATTTTGATACAGGAAACTGAAAAAGAAATTGATAAAATGTAAAAAGTCAACTGTTGTGCTGGATTTGAAGTCTGTCTCTCTCGTCATCTTTGCCTGGAGCTGATCAGAAAGACTGGAAGACAACTGTTCTCTTTCACTAACAAAAAATTTTAAAAAGGAAAGAAACGCTCTCTGTGCCTCTGCAGCTCCAGACACAATCACATAGAGGTACACACAAATATAAAATACATGTGATGTTACATATTGGTTTGCAGTGGTGCAGTGGTATTGTATAGACGGAGACATAAACCTGTCAGTTTGGATTTTATTGCCAGGCGTGCCAGATGCACTGTCCAGGAGCCCAAACATACCAGTCTGTGCCACCAGCCCAAGAGGCCATGTCAGGGCTTTCCTCTGCTCTCACAGATTTCTCATTTGATAGACTCATGTTCCCACACTGTAAGTGCCATAGCCTCCCCCTGTGAGCTTTTAGCTTTTGTTAAAGATGGTATTGTGAGTAACAACATTCATGTTTCTTAAGAGTTCCCATATCGCCTGTAAGAAACTCCTTAGGTGCTGACCTAAAACAGATGCCATGAGCAATCTTTTTCCTACCCTTTAAACTTTTTAATTGTTTGTGTGTTTTAATTTTACCAGCCACTTAGCCTTCTCATTATATCCTGCTTCTCTCCCAGCTGTATACAGGAGAGACATGGAGAGATAACCCTTCCTTTTCTCTCTGTCCAAATGCAACATTAAAGAAAAGCAAAAGAAATTTTACACGCCATGGTGTGGCTGTGGACACAGCTCTGCTTTGCCAGGACCTGTGAACTCTGTTTCAAAGGTTGTTCACACATACACAAGAGTTTTGCTCAGGCTGCCTGGCTCTGGTTTGGGAAGTGCAATGGTCTCTGGTTCTTTGGGTGTCACCACTGAAGTGGCCATGAACAAGGCTTGATAGGATGACCTAGGACCCAGAAAGGTGAATGTATAAAGATCTCAGGACAAAAATAAAGTTGAGATAGATTCATCTTCACTATAAGACAGTTACAGAAAAGAAATCAAATTATATTGCAGAGAGACTGGAAAGCTGGGAGCCCTGTAGCCTAGATTCCTGACACTATTAAATATTATCCTATGTTTGCACAGTTTTTATCACCTCTCTGCAATGTTTTTGTTCAATCATGGAAAATACAATGAAATAAAAAACACATGTTGAGATCTTAAAAAGCATTCCTGTTTTTTTGAGACTCTCAGCTAAAAGTTGCATTGACAACTGGCTGGTAAAGTTTGACATGCCATAGCTCAGTCTTTTCGAGTCACAGAGAATCCACAGGAGTTATTCTCCCATCGGAAGAGGGTATTACACCTACTACAGAAAAGAAGAACAAAACAAAGCCTGTAGACATACTCAAATCCACCACGCCATGAGAATTTTGCTTTGCCTCAATGACACTTTCTGAGACTGCGGGCAGCAGATTGTGTTTGGATTGTCAAGGAAACGGTCAGGCCATTATTGTTGTTGTTTAATTTTTGGTGGTTGAGGGTTTTTTTTCCCCCTCCTAGTCAAAGTATTAAAAAAAAAAATAAAAAAGGGGGGGGAAAAAAAAAAGAAGTTGATTTCTTCAACAAGCAGCTGCAATGACAGATGGCTGATGAATGCACTACCAGCAGTTCCGATGGAACTCGACTCCGTGGGAGTCAGGGCACTGCGCACCTTCCAAAGGGCGCCACGGTAGTCGCTTGGGAAGGGGAGTGAGAGTCGGAATTTCTAACCATGGTGAAAATGTACTGAAGGAAGAGAACATGATGACAAGGGGTGAGAAAGGGAAGGGAGTGATTGAGATCCATCCAGCTGAGTCTTTATCCCCAAGGATGAATTAAGATGAAATAGGGGCCCAGAGCCATAAAAACTTCAGGACTACTTTAAAAATAATGCCTCCTCTGCTAAAACATATCATCTTAGCCACACACTTTACTTTAGTCTTTGTTGAGCTTTCTTCCTTAGACCCCAGATACGCTCCTCCTCCCTCTATTCTTTCCATGCACCTTTTTCTTCTCTTTCCTGTTCCTTCTTTTCCCGTAGCTATCTCTTCCTACCTCACGACTGTGTGTGATTGTAAAGGAAACAGATAGGCTGTTGCTCTTCTCAAAGCTGCTTCCCGATGCCTGCCAGATGTCCCCCATGAGTCTTTCTTAACACCCAGGGTCTGGCAATCCATGATCAGCCCTGCATCAGTGATTTGTGGTGCAGTGTCCTCCCTTGTAGTGCTCGGACTTGAAAAAATTGTTTGCCCTGGCCAGTAATCACCTCTTTGTCCAAAGGTGCCCAATTTAAATGGATAGTCAGCAAAATTTGTGACCTTCTATTGGGAGTCCTGTGTCAGGTGTGAAAAATTTTTATCCTAATGCCTTTGAGTTTTAGCACACCATGGAGGCAGAAACACAACAAGGAAGGAACACAAGCCACACTCTCTGAAAGGAATTTGCAGACAAAAGTGAGGAGTCAGTTTCCTGCATCATGCAGAATGTCATAACCTGAATAACCCCCAACTTCTCATGGTCCCTGAAACAGTGCAGCTCCCCCTTTCTTCACCTCCCTGTGTGAGGTGAGAAGAAAAGAACTGGTGCCAGCTGGAAAAGCAGTAGGGGTTTGCAACAGGGCAGTGAGTAAACGAGGAACAAAACTCCTCTAGCAGTAAATGTACTGTGTAAACATAAACAATAGCAACAAGCAAGACACGTATTCCAAACCTGTCTCCAGTGAGAACCAATTATGTTATATCCGATGAATCAGGGGAGGGGGCTGGTGAGAGAGAATGGGGGCCTATTATTATTTTCAAGTCAACCAGCCAAGTCTGCAAACAAAAGCATTTTCTGTCTTTTTCTCCCTGTCTTGTTGATGGCCTCCCCTTTTCTCTCTTCCTTGGCATGTTTCCTGCAGTTCCCCCACCCAGCAGTAGTTTTATACATCTGAATAACACTGCAGTTCAAACACCAAAAGAATTGTTTTCCTATGGTTTCTAAATGTCTTTTCTCTTTTCTTGTATTCATAATCTTGGTATAAGCAGTGCTTATTAAGGGGAGTTCTACATCAGAAAACTCAAGCATGAGACTACCTACATGTGTGTGTGTATGCTCACATGTACATGAACACATGTGACCAAGGAGGCAAGAAAATACTGCTACATATCATTAATGAAATAATGATAGGTATTTCTTTTACACCTGTGGTTGTAAAAAGAAACAAGAGGTTTTATTCTTGTATCTGCACATCACTAACTAGTGCTAACACACACAGAGAGGTTTTTTTTCTGTATCCCCAAAATCAGAAAATGGGAAATGAAAAGGGGAGGAGGAGAAAGAAAGAATTGCTGGAAATTATTGTCTCTTAGGGCGTTCTCTAATAATAAGAAAGAAGCCCCACTTTGAACTCTTGATTCTTTGCCAGAGAACAAAAACCTTAAAGCATTTTGCTACCTTTAATTGTATTACTCTTCTAGTAATCAGTAAAGATAAAAAAAGATCATTCTATGTACAATATGAAATCACAGTGTCTGACTATGTGGAGAGAGATTCCACTTATCTGTCTCTGGGGGTAGCTTCTCTTGTAGAAGAAAACTCAATTTTTATTTGGATTTTAAAAATGTTTCAAATTATTCAGTCAATGCTACATGCATATTAAAAGATTTATTACCAAATATTCTCATCTTGATGTACTGGATCTGTGCACCCAATTCCCACTAATGTTAATGGAACTCCATCTGTAAATCCCTGCACATCAAAGCCAGACAGTACCCATAAGTATTGCAAATACATAGGTAGCTGGAAAAATAGCACAAAGATTAACCACCTCTGGCATTACTGTTTTTTATTTCTTTATGTAAACATTGGCCTCATCTTTCTAAGGACACGAGATGTAAGAAACTAAATGCACGCAGGCCAACATCCCCCACTCTTCAGCATGGGTGTTGAAGGGAGACACCTGACTGCTGGGTGGTGGCACCCACTCTAATTGAAGGGGAGGGGGAGAAAGGTGCCTCCACAGGGTGACTCAGATTTTAGGTGGGCTGAGTCATCCCCACAGGTGCCTGTTTCTCTCCACTGACTGTTAACTGGGGGTGTATAAAGAGATAGTAATTTGAGCACCTGAACAGAGATAGGTTACATCAGGCCTTAAAGTATTAAACCCCAGTTCCTGTCCTATGGTATGGGGTGATGTGAAGGCTCCTGCTCAGGAAATAGGCTGCTTGCTCCATGCTGGGGTGCCTATTAGCCCTTCATGTCACAGGTGTGAAGAGAGATGGAGAAAGGGCAACCATCCCATCTCCGTCATTCACACCAATATTAAAAAACCCACACTTGTACATCAAAGCCAAGATTTTCAAACATGGATTCCTAGAGTTTAAACCTTAAATCCCTTGATGGAATTCATAAAAAGTGGCTTGGATTTCACTGCTCCAGAATTTGATTTGGGGTTAGTTATCTAACCTGAGGCATCCGTGCTTTGTAACTTTTGGATCATGTTTTAAACTTAAGAGTAAACGAGTGTATTATTATTAATAATATTATTAATGGATTTATTAATTTCAAAATCAACATATATACTAATATAAACTGTAATTAAAGTAAATTAAGTATACTAACAAGAAAGTTATATACAATTGCACATACCAGGTTGGAATTCAAAGTAAACAAATGCATGTTTTAAAGTGAAAAAAAGGATGAGATAGAAAAAATAATAATCACAGGGCCAATAATTATATTAATTGTCAGAAGAGAATATAGCTGCAATAAAATTACAAGGAGTGTGTACAGTGAAAGATGAGTGGGATGATTAGAGCACAGACAGGCTAATAAATGTTAATTAATAATACCTTTCTGAAACTTCCATTTCTTATCCCTAGATTCACAAGTGCCTTACAAAGGAAGCATCGTTAGCCCCATTAAGCAGAGGAAGGAGGAAGAGGCATAGAGTAATGAAGTAGTGGCCAGCATCACCCAAGGGTACGGCTGCACAAACAAGTTACAGCAAGTTAAATTAAGAGGATATATTAACGGAGTCAGATGCTCTGCTCTAACTTCCTATTTGTCTGCTCTTGGCCTGCAGAAAATGAAACCCATCTTACCTCAAGTCTAATGAAAAGACTAAGCCTCTTCTCCAGCTGCAGGAGGGAAAAAGTGAGTACCTGATGTCGTGAAACCATGCTGGCTAACTTGCTCTAATGCCACCTCCTTTAAAAACCTGGCTAGTCTGTGAGATGGCAGTGATAATTTTGTGAGGTTCTGCTAGCATTGGGATGAGTGTTGTATATAAATGGAAAGGGTTGACGGGAAAGGAAGGTTCCGGGGGTGAGATACATCGTGTAGTTCAGCACAGAAAAGTCAAAATCTGTTGCAGATCTGTGATGTGACAGTAGGGTTCCAGGAAAAGCAGGTGGTGTGGGAACGCAGCTCCCCATTAGGGCAGGGCTCAAAGAGAAGGGGATCAGTCATAGCCAGAGCCTTTATTACTTAAGGGTTTAAAATCTGAAAGGGCCAACTTAAAATCAGCCTGGCACTTCGGAGGCTGTCAGCGTGGAGAATGCAGTGTGGTGTAATGTGTTCCTGCTGGCTCACAGGGCTGAGCACACGTGCTGCCGTGCTCAGAGCGAGCAGTGCTGAGCAGCCTGGCTCTAAGCTCCACTAAGAGGGTATTACAATAATTGAGCTTGCTGGTAACAAGGTCTGTGCTGCTATATTTGTGATAGGCATGGGATAAACTGAGCACGCAGCCGGTGCCTGTAGCAGAACTGGAGGAGGGGGGAAAAGAACCTCTTTGATACCAGGGCTGGAAACCTGGTCTCAACTTAAGCAATGACAAAACTCCGTTAACTTCAGCTTGAGCCTGTGTTTGCCAGGTACTTTTCATGGAACACAGAGGCCTAACACAGTGCCAGCACACACCCAGCCCATGACCTCTGAAACACAAGTCTTCAAAGTGCAGGGCAACATAATAGAAATAATTCCAACTAGTGCCATCACCCAACACATGCTTTTACCAACTCAGAGAAGAAATGTCTCCAGCTGCAGAACATCCCTCTCCTCCTCATGGCTGAAATAGACATCAGGATAATGACGGCATAGGATTCTATATAAATTTTATTAAGATATTCAGTCCTTATTTTATTGTTCATCTGTTTTGATCTGTCCCAACTTACTGTCTTTCTCACACTGTAAAATCTGGGAGAAGATCTGGCACAGACTGCATTTTCCCACATGCATTTTCCAGTGGCTCATTCTCATTTTAAAAACCTTCTTCATCTTAAATCCCAAATCTTTTGTCCCAGTCACAGCTAATAACATGAAGTTTGTGTGAGAAATCTTCACTTTTTAGTGCTCTCCTATGAGTGTCACATTCTTCCATGTTCCAGATGTTCTCCTTTTATGACCAGCCTGGTGACCCGCCTGGTGAATGTGGGAAAGGCTGTGGATGTTGGACTTCAGCAAGGCCTTTGACACTGTCTCCCACAGTAAACTACTGGAAAAGCCATCAGCCCACGGCTTGGACAGGTGCACTCTTTGCTGGGTTAAGAACTGGCTGGATGGCCAGGCCCAGAGTGTGGTGGTGAACGGTGCTGCATCCAATTGGTGGCCAGTCACCAGTGGTGTCCCTCAGGGATCTGTGCTGGGCCCAGTTCTGTTTACTATTTTTATTGATGACATGGATGAGGGTATTGAGTCTACTACTAGTAAATTTACAGATGACACTAAGCTGGGAGCGTGTGTTGATCTGTTGGAAGGTAGGAGTGCTCTGCAGAGAGACCTGGAACGGTTGGATGGATGGGCTAAGTGAAACAGGATGAAGTTTAACAAGTCCAAGTGCTGAGTCCTGCACTTTGGCCACAGTAATCCCCTGCAATACTATAGGCTGGGGACAGAGTGGCTGGACAGTGCCCATGCAGAAAGGGACCTCAGGGTACTGGGTGACAGCCGATTGAACATGAGCCAGCAGTGTGCCCTGGTGGCCAGGAAGACCAACGGCATCCTGGCCTGTATCAGGTATAATGTGGCCAGTAGGACCAGGGAAGTCATTCTTCCCTTGTATTCGGCACTAGTGAGGCCACACCTCAAGTGCTGTGTCCAGTTCTGGGCCCCTCAGTTCAGGAAGGACATTGAGACATTTGAACACGTCCAAAAGAGGGCAACAAGACTGGTGAAGGGCTTGGAACACAAGCCCTATGAGGAATGACTGAGGGAGCTGGGCTTGTTTAGCCTGGAGAAAAGGAGACTCAGAGGTGACCTTACCACTCTCTACAACTCCCTGAAAGGTGGTTGTAGTGAGGTGGGGGTTGGTCGCTTTTCCAGGCAACAACTGACAGAACAAGAGGACACAGTCTTAAGCTGCACCAAGGGAAATTTAGGTTGGATGTTAGGAAAAAGTTTTTTACTGAAAGAGTGATAAAGTACTGGAATTGTCTGCCCAGGGAAGTGCTAGAGTCTCCATGCCTGGATGTGTTTAAAAAAAGATTGGATGTGGCACTTAGTGCCATGGTTTAGTTGAAGTGGTGTTAGGGCATGGGTTGGACTCGGTGATCTTGAAGGTCTCTTCCAACCTGGTGATTCTGTGTGTGTGAAATCAGGTAAATGCCTGAACTTTCATTTGCCTGTGGAACCTGCATGGGCACTGTCTCTTCTGGCCCATTTGCCCTCCCTGATCCTCCTGACTTTGTTTCTGTTGTTTTCTATTGGGGGCTTAATGCAGTAAGTACATTTAGGGAAATCCAAAGGGTTTTGGTTGCTCCGAGGAAAGCAGTTAGAGGGTTATGCCAGGGCAACACTATCCTGAAAGGCAGTTCCTCCCCACAAACATCATAATGGCCTCCTGGGTTTTTTCTTACAGTGGGATCTCTGAACAGTCAGTGTGAGGGCCAGGCACTTCCAGAGCCTGGTGAAAGTGTTGGAGACCTGTTATGCTCTTTGCCGATGCCCACTGTGCTCCTGAGAAGCCCTGGAAGGATTCTCAGCTATCAGATTAGCATTAGGTCATGAAACCAGGGATCCATATACCTCTGGTGGCTTAAACTGGCACTCATGAGCTTTGGTCTTGCTAAGCTTAGATGGTAGTGAGCTAGGGATTTGAAGATCAAAAGTTGAGTGTTAGACAGGACTTAGGTATGCAAGTCTTCTCTGGATTGAGCCCTTATTCTAACCTTTTTGGCTAACATCATTTACTGCTCAAGAATAGACATCCTGAAATTCTGTGGTCTGCCATGTCAGCCACAAATTAGTGATGGTAAATGCATGAAAAAAATTATCCATAAATGAGTATATTATGTAAAATATCTTGTGTGTATGTGTGTGTTTGTGCACCTTGAGCAAAGTGAACATTTTTTGCACAAATAGAAAAGCATTTTTTAAAAACTAATGTAAGATACTCTATGCAAAGTCTACAGTCATAACAGGAAATCATGCATTTTCTGCAGAAAGATTTTATTTAAAAAAGCAGAGTGCATCTCATTGACCTACATTCAGCTTCCCCAGAATACACTGTACCTGCAGAACTTTTCTGCAGAGATACATTGTAGATACAGATCAAAGGAGAATGCTGGTGTCAGAATTGTCTAAATGTCCCTTTTTGGGCCTGAAATCCTAGATCATTGCCGTGCATTTGCACTGACTTTGTAACTTTAATCAACCTGTAAACTGTTCCTTGGACTGCTGTCTTTAAAAGCTAGGTAGGCTGTTCCTGGGGATAATGAATGTCTGTATCTATAGAGCAGACAAATGAAGGTCTCTGTTCCCTCAGAATGAAAATACCTGTATTCAAAGAGCTATCTAGATACATTGCCATGTATAAAAGTAACAAAATAAAGTTAGAATCTGTGTTAAAAGAACTACAATCCAAACAAAGTTAGATTCATCCTGTTCAACATATACCCTAATTGCTTTGCAGAACATTTGGTCCCCTCTTTAAAAAAGGCCATGGGGGTGCTAAACATCGCCTGTCAGGGTGCTGAGTTTTATTACATGCACATCTGCCTATTCTGACTTAGCCTGAGACCTGCCAACTCATTTCTCACACACCCACTGCAATGGGCCTGGATTCACAAATGTGTCCGTGGGTGTATGGGGAGCTGTAGGGTGAGAGAAGGGAACTGCAGGGGTTAACACTGACCACTGCTCTGCTGAGCTTTTAGGCACCATTCTGCCTGGCAAGGGTAACACAGGGGCATGGTCCAGCTCTCTTATCCAGTGCCTAGCTGGGTGTTTTAAAAATGAAGCTGACCAAGGAAAAATGCAAAGAGGGGAAGGACCCTTTAGAAAATAGGAAGGATGTAAAACACAAGGTACCTACAGACCCACTTGGTGTCTCTCTCCCTGTTGTGCAATCAGGTACTTGTAGACTATAGCTTTTATTTTTGTTTGTAGTGAAAACACTGCATAAATAGATATTGTCTGTAAGACTGTCTTTTACTACTAGACAAATTCAATAATTTGGACAGTGGTGGTGTTTTCAATTATTATATACTAAACCTACTAAAAAACAAGACAGCAATATAAAATTTCTATTAATAAAAAGTGTTCACAGAGATGGAATATATTGCCATATTGTCTCTGTTTTCAGTGTTTTGGGTTTGTTTGGGTTTTTTTGTTTGTTTGTGCTTGTTTGGTTTTGGATTTGATTTGATGGGGGTTTTTTGGTTGGTTTTGTTTTGTTTTGTTTTTTAATTTATTTTCTAAAAATTAGAATGGTGAATGAAAAAAGTAATTGCAAAATATCTTCTTACTCCAAAAGTTAATAATTCAGCCTTTAAAGAAAAGGGAATGAATGACATACATTCATGAGTGACATACATTCCCCCTTTCTTTCTTTAAAGAAAGGGGGAATGTATGTCACATAAAAGTATAATTGTGAAATGACTCTGTATCACAAAACATTACCATTTCCAGTGAGCTGTATTTGATACCAAACCTGCACAACTGTGAGCCTCTGAAGTGAAATGGAATTGCTCTGAAAGTATCTTGTAGCTTACTCTTAGAACAAATTCTGTTGCTTCAGTGTTGTGCCCCTGTCCTTCCATTCTCACAGACAATTTCCAAGGCCTTTCATTAACCCTCAACCCCTCCCCAGATTCATAATATCTTTTTTTTTGTGCTACTTGTGTATTAAATGTGTAAGTAAAAGGGCATTGATAGATCTCTTTCTAAATTGGGTAGAAATTTCTCCTCCTTGCTCCTAAATAGCTGTTCAAGGCATCCTGAATTTCTCCTGTCTTCCTGATGTCTAAGTCACAAGACAGATTTCAATCTCATGAATTCAGCTTCCACTGAACCTAATCATCTGCCTCTTCCTTGAAGACAAGTAGGATACTTCTGCTGGAACACGATGCCTTTCATGAGATGTCCTTGGGTCACACTGGCTAGAGACCATAACTGCTTCATACTCTTACAACCCTTTACACAATCACTTGCTGTTAGTTACCTGAAATGAAGACTAAATCACAGATCTGTGCTACCTCAAACTGTGGTAAACCAACTCACTTGCTGGACATCCACGTTATTAATGCATCATATAGGAATGGCATAAACACATCCAGGTTACCCAAGGAACCTGAATTTACTTTGGTGAGCATAAAGAAAATGCTCCATCACTGGATAATTCCATGTACTTGACTTGTACTGAATAAGCCTAAAATCAGGCACTGAAAATTTGTTTTATGTTAAAAAGGGAGTGGGAAGGACACAGTTCCAGAAAATAGGTGAGTGGGAGGAGAATATAAGTACTAACAGGGTTTTTTTTGGGAAGTAGTTAAGAAAGAAAAACTGGGTAAGAGAAATAGGGAAAGATTTTGCAAAGAGAGTCAGGTCAGGAAGGGAATACTGTATCATGAAAAAGACCTAAAGGGTCCCAAAGAGAACACATTTATTAACTTGTATGACCATCCTCAAGCATTTAAAAAACATGACAATGAGAAACCAGACTGTATGAAATTAGAGACTGCTTTAAAAGTTGTTCAGACCACATTAATATCAAGTAAAATGCTTCAATCAGAATCTTATCTAGGAAGGGGTTTGAGGCTGTAGAGGTCAGACCTCCACTATGAATCTAATAAACTGTTGTCTCTTGTCCACAGATTGTGTTGCAGTAACTTGCAGTTATTTTATCATCATGTGCTTTAAAAATCTTGCTTTTGGCCACTGACTAATTAAAGGAAAATGGCCTTTCCAAAGATGGTTGAAGGCAAAAGTGATTTAAAGGGAACATGGATGACACAGAGAAGAAAAATTTGGCTGCTAGGAGTCAAATTCTCTTGTTTCGGTGCATTTTGCAAGGGATAAAATTTGAGAATTAGAGCACTGTCAATATAAAAAATGCTATAAAACTGCATGTCCTTTAAGAGGATAATGCTCCACTAGACCTTTTGCCACAAATTATTCTATATAATTGGACCTAAGATCACAAAGAGTGCACATTTACAAGATAAATTGAAAATTAATGAACAAATAATATAGTAATTACCAAATCTTTATTATTTGAAGAATATACACACTATGGGGTCTATTTCTTCCTCAATGAGCATGTGTAACCCCCATTAATTTTAATGGAAGTTAAGCATGCACATCAAAGGAAGAATTAACTCATGATTTTAAAACTGACTACTAAGATTAAGACCTGCACTTTTGGCTTTGAGTTGAAAATGTGGCATATCTTTTGATATTTATCTCTTTTTAATTGTGTATTTGTAGCTGAACCAATTTGCAAATCATTGTTATCCCTATCAGTACAAGGCAAAGATAAATTGCATTATATACCCTACTTCTTGGACTCCTTGATGTTCTTTTCTGATTAAATTGAACTGTACCAGCAGTATCATAATTAATAATCTATGCTGATCAAGTTGGCAGTGCTAAGGATGTTTGATATCTGATGGCAATGAAAAATTGTTGAAGCAAGGTGTGTCATATGTTGGTTTTTTTCACTAATGTGAGAAATTTACAATTAATAATACTGAGTCATGGAGATTTTCAGATAATGTGAACCCTGCAGTTTAGGTCTGGATGATGTAAAAAACATCCACTTTAAAAAGATTTCTGAGGCAATTCATGAGCTATGATGTTAAGCCTACGTAAAAAGGATTTTACTCCTTGGAGAGAGATTATAGGATGCTCAGATGGAAACTTTCAGTCCCAAATGATTTGGTACCGGTTGTTCTTTCTACCTCTCATCTCAGGGAAAGAATAGTTTCTTGTGCCCTTCTATGGTTGTCCATTAATTAATATTAGTGAAGTGGCTTCTGCAGTTGTGCATAGTCTTTTTAATATCAATCCAGGTGTTGTTCCCCATCTTGGAGCAGGAATTAAAAATATTTTAAAGTATAAACAAACATGGATTAATTGTATACCGATAATGAACTTCTAATTAATTTTTTAAAAATAGAAAGTTGAAGTACTTGCTTTTTGAAATGAATTATCCAGTTCTTTTTTTACACTGAAATACAGCACTATATAAGTAGTGAAAAGCTCTGAAACATTACTAACACGAAGGTGACCATTGCGATCTTAATGTCAGAGTCGAAGTAACTACAAAAATAAATAACAAAAGAAGGGGAAACAAATTAAAATTTTAAAATCCTTTGCCTTGTATGTGGGCAGTATTTCTTGTTATATTTAGAAAATTTACCCTAGTAGATAATTACACTATATATGTTGCATATTCTGTCTGTTTCTCCTTATGCTATTACAAAGTAGAATAATTTTCCATTTCTTTGGCTGTGTGAAAATACAACTGAAGGAGTGCTCTCCCAAAAATATTTATCCACAAAGGTGTGGCTGTTGAATAGCCCTTTTAAATTTCTGTTTGTTTTGTTCATCTGTTCATTTAATTTTAAATTTTCAAACAGTTTCAAGCTGTTGCAGCTTGTAGCTGCCATTTGCACTGCCTCAGTTTAGTCCCATTTCAAGTGGAGAGGGAGATTAGGGGAAGGAAGCCCTAGGTCTCAGTAGTGAAAATCAGCCAAAATAATTTAAATCTCATCAGCTCTATTTTCTCAATAGTAACTAATTATAGAAGGTTCCTCCACATTTCTGTGCACATTGTAAATTGCCACAATGGAAAATATTTGCAAAACCTTCAAACGGAAATGGGGCAACTCAGTATCATTAGTGAGTTAATATAATGGTAAGCGAGGTCTTGCTGTCCTCGTTATAGAAGTTACATTTGAGATAAGGGAGCTTCACCGTTCTGCTACATCTGTGAAGCAGAGGACGAGAACTTAGAATCTGATCAAAAAGAGACTGTTCTGAGTGACATCTGTAGCAACTTTTGAATAGTGAGTAACGTGAAGAAGGTTCAGGAAGGAGACTATTTTCTTGAGAGAAAAAATAATTATGAACTATCAAAATGAGGGTTAGATGAAACAGCTTGAAGAAAGTGATCATAAAAGGGTATCCAGTAAAACTGAAGTATATTAATAATTTTGAAACAGGTGGTTGAATATGTATGGTAGTTGTGCCTGTAAAAGTTTCTTAGAAAAGTAAACAACCTGTGGAGGGTCACTCAGCTAATTAAGGGGATGGAGCTGATAATGAATGAAGAGATGCTAATTGAGCTTTTTTTTGTTAAATTTTCAGAAGAAAAGGCTAAAGAGGGAATCCAGCTAGAGCACACGTGCAGCTCAGATGTAGCTAAAGGGAAGACAGAGAAGACAAAATGAGTTTTTTCTCAGAGACTTACAGCAAAAGGATGAGAGACTTAAGAGTAAGGGAAAACTCAACTGAATAAAAAAGAAAAGTTTTCACAGGAAAAGTGGTTAAACACTGGAACTGTATCTAAGAGAGGCTATCTATATCGCTTTGCACTTATTAAATAAATTTATATTTCCACAAAAATTTTCAACATTAAGAAAAAGTTTTTTTAAATATTCACGAAGAAGCTTGTGAATTAACATCCAACTTTGTGTGCTGGTGAAGCCATACATAGTAAGTACAGTAAGTGCACTGGTGAAGACATTACCCATGAAATCTATGATCTTTAGAATACAGAAAGTTATATACAAAAGCAAGAAATATAACTTTAAAAAAATCCTCAAAAATACTACCTTTTACTTAATTGACTTCCACATGATTGCCTGTGCAAAACAATCATTAATATTACTTTTCAATGGAGATGAGAGTATTATTAAAGTTATTTTTTTCACCTAAATGTGGTTAGTATTTAGTAAGAATAGCTTTAAAATCCTAGTGATTGTGAAAGAAAAATAGTCTGTTGCGTTGGAAAGAAGAAGTGATTCTTTGCTATGATTTTATTAGCTTTCGATTCAAACAAACACACTTACTGAGAGCAGTATCCAGTGCCTGGTATTTTTTATTTGGAGATCTGGACAAATTAATACCCAAATAGAATATTTGCTTCCAAAGAATCTTGGGGTCATTTTGTAATATTTATGTTTCTGACTGCCTCTGAGTTTGAAAGGATGGATTGCATTTTTTATGGTAAAAAGGGCCCCAAAATTCACTTGAATTTCCAAACTGGGTCCCTCTGGTCTTCAGATAATGACCTGAGTTTCTGAAGAAAAGCCATCAAGGCTTCAAAAGACCAATCCTAAGAATTTGCCCATCCAATGGCTTGATTTAGTGCCGCTGTAATCATTTGGCTCTTTGCCATTGTCTTCATTAGGCTCACTATTGTGACCCGAAAGGTTTTTACCATCAGCAGGAGAAAAAGATACTCAGGAAACCCTCAATTTTTTTCAGCTGTGCTGTGGTTTTTTTACAGCACCAGCTTTCTCTTTCTCCAAGCAGTTTGCATTTTGGGGTCTGACCCAGCAAGTGTGCCATAGCAAGAGTACACTACACAAATATCACGGAAAGCACAGGGAGAAATGCCTTATACAAACTCCCCCTGCTTGTCTGAGCCAGACAGTTCTTTATTAATGACACTGTCAAAGTTTGTATTGTGCTCACATTGGAAGGGGAAGCTTCATCCTCACAAAACCAATAGAAGTTGATTACATACATATGAAATCTATGGATTAGGGGCAGGATTCTTGGATCCTTTACAAAGGCAGTGTCATGTTTCATCTTCTGTAGGGGAATGTATGGGAACGCATATGTGAAGCCACAGAACTCCATATAGTCCATTTCAGTAAAGATTATGCAAACAGACCCAAATTTTCTTTAAAGCACAACTATAGGTTTTATAATTACAACAGGGGAAAAATATCTCTTTTTTTTCCTTCTCATCTTCAGTGCCACCTGAAGGCTGTCAAGAGAAATTAATGATTTTGATCAAGAGACACAACATGGTAGATATTCCTAGTTAATAGTAATATATTAATAAATTAAATTAGTCAAAGCAATTTGAAATGGCATTTTGAGAAGAGAGAGATGACGCCAGACCTGTGACTGAAGGGCCAAACGTTCTAATGGGATCAGTTAACCATCAGAATAAAAAGTCAGGTTTTCAAAGGCAAATATTATGCTAGATTTTGTAGAAAATACAGGAAATGTGATTCACAATAGCATAGGTGTAAGAAACAGTATTATTTTGCTTTTGAAATATGTGATTCAGTTGAAATATAAAGCTTTGTGGAAGAAGATGAATATACAAGCATGTAGAGTAGCATGAAAATAAAAGTTTGGAAATCCAAGTAAATCACAGTGTTCTCAAACCAAAGCATTTATGTTCTTTAATTTCAAAGCGGCATTTCAGGAAATATTTTTAATTTTCTCTGTCACAATTGATTACGTAACTATAACATAAAAATATAAAAATTAAGTGATTTGACCAAACTGACATAATTCGTCCTTCTCAGAGTTCTTGAAGTCTGCAAGATTTTGCAGTTTGAATGATATCCAGACTTTCAGAATCTTTCCCAAGAAAGAAATTCCATTATTTTTATATTTGAAATTCTCTACTTAAACCATTTCTGGTTGACTAAAAAGATGCAGAGCCTTTTGAATTTATTCAAATGTTCTGTTCCAGATATGTTTCCCAAGTAGACATCCTTGGCAAGTACATTTTTATTACTAGAGTAGCTCAGATAATCTCTGTGACATAACATTTTCTCATGTATTCCCATCACCTTAATCCAACCTTTTTTTTTAAAATGAAGCTAAGTCCAAAGGTAGCTGATGAACCCCAGTGAAACAAGAGAGGAGCACCACAGAATAGTTTTTAGACATAAAGTCAAAAAAATAGCCTTTCATAATGATAGGACAGGATTTGGCATAAGCAATATGTAATCACCAAAGCCGTAACGTGAATCAGACTCCAGAGGTTAAAGAAAAACACCTGACATTAAGAAATGCATGATGAAATATTCTTCACATAATCATGTATTTCAGAAAGACAGTCAGCTTGATTGTTACATTACCTAAATGGAAGATAAAAGATGAAATATATATAGTGGTGTGGTAAATTACTATAGGGCCACCTTACCTTAATTGAATCTAATGGTATGGGAATTTCCCCCCGTTAACTGGATGGGAAGGAGCACCTGGTCTTTAAGCAGTCAGACCATTGGATTGATGACACACTGCATGCAGGCAGAGGACAAAGCCTCTTTTGTCCCTGAAGTTGTGGGCTTCTTCATCGGTTACTGGAAATGAAGTGACACACGTTCAGTAGTTCCAGTCTATCTTCAAGACCTCCAACACTCTCCTCTAGCATGACATTCAAGATATTTAGACTTTCTTACAGCAATTGTCCATATTTTCTTTCTTTATTTATTTTCTTGTGTGAAATGTATGGGAATTACTCCAATATCAAGACTGTGGAAAGCCATGGACAATACCCAGGCTTTTAATACTGCAGAGGGACAGTTCTTGGCCATTTTTTACATTGTATAATTGTAAGCTGCATATGCTACCCTCAACCTCCATAGCTTACGTATTCTGTCTTAGTACTATACAAATAAATATAAATTTTGTGTGGATCCAAGTTCTCAAATGCAGAACCAAGTCATATGTCTAGGTCCTCCAATGGACATTTGGCCATGTGAAGGAGTTTTGCACCAATCTGGAAACTCATTGTGAAGCAACAAGTCTGTTCTGCTCCTGGGGGAATGAAAATCATCACATAGAGACACACGCATCCCTGTTGGAAAAATAAACTCTGAGAAACTTTAATCTGTAGTTTCTAGAAATTTGGTAATACTAGGTTGCATCTAGTCAGAGTTATTTATAGCAAATGGCCTTTCCTTGGAATACTTTTTTTTCACACTGTTTTTAAAGGATTTTTCGCTTTCTTGAACAGGTATCGTTCTGAAGTTCAGACCATCAAAGCAAAAAGTTCAAACATCACTACGAAATATGTTTGATGATAAAATATTAAACATTCAGTAATAAAGGCACAGAAATGATTATATAACTCTTTAGGTTAAACACGACCTACTTAAACAAATAGCTGGGACTGGAAAAGACAGTCTGTAAGATGAGTGTATTTATTCCCAGTGCTCTGAATGACATATGTTTAAATTGATCTCACAATCAACTCATATCTGCTTCAGCACAGTCATCTGATACCGATTTAAATGGATCTCATCTAAGAGGTGCAAGATCACTCCTGGGTGACAATTCCATGGCACAGTGGGATATATGCTAATACAGATGAACTCAGGGACAAATTCTTGCTGATCCTGATTTAAATGGGAATAGAAATTTGTTGTCTCCCTAAAATGAGAAAGATCAAACTTTGAAAGAGGAAGCAATCTGTTGGGTTCTGCATGTTCCTTGATTTAAAATAAAATCCTTGGTTTTCAGGACCCCTTTTAAATAAGATCTGACATTAGACTAGGGGAGTATGTGGACAGTAATCCCAAGTAATTTTTTCAAGGAAAAAAGAATGAGGAAAAGAGATAAACAATGAGAGAGCAGAGGGAATTGTGACTTAATTGAATATTTAAAATATAATTAAAATACATTTAAAGATGATAAAATAATTCCATAGATGTAAATATAAAGTATCAAGCAAGCTGTATATATTGGCCCTGTTTCAAGTGCACATTCCTGTTCGTTAATGTGCATAAGCTTCTGCTTAAGTGCTATTTCTTAGAGGGAATGCTCTTAAGTTCTTATTTAAGTGTTCTCTTGAAACAGGGCCAACATACAACTCAGTGCCATTTTTACCCAGACACTCTGCCTTTGCTCACTACAGTCACCTATTCCATCTTGACTCCAGTACAACAAAGTCTTCCAGGTAGAAACCGTAGCTCTACATTTATTGATAGAGAACAATTTTGCCAGCTCTAAGTCCTGAATGGGGTTTTCTGGATTTTCTGGTGTTTCTTAGCTGAGCTGTTAATAGTGGTAATACAAATAACAGTTAATAAATCAATCTGTTTCTTCCAGGAATTTTGCTAGGAGGCATTAACCCCTTCTCACCATCTCCCAGGCCACACCCCTGCACTCTTTACAATGAGTGCAGCATATTTTTTATTTCTTCAACTGGCATTTGCAATCTGTCCTGACATAATTTACACATTTACACATTTTACAGAGCAAAGCACAGTCATGCAATTTAATTCCAAAAAACATAAGCATAGGAGACTCGGCACACTCGATTAGCAAAGCATATGATCGAGTTTTGCCAGTATGATATCAAAGGCACACGTTTGATTTGAATTTGTGTCAAAATGTACCTGCTGCTCTTCATTTCAAAACAGACATGTGCTGATGTGTTAGCCCATATTCACACACAGGGGGCTTTTATATGCTGCAAACTGCACGTGTAGACCAGTGTCCTTTACAAATGCACTTTCTTTCCCTTCCTTTTCTCTTATCTTAAGGCAGCTGGTCTTCACATCCTTAGGGAGAGGGAAGGCCTGTCACTGCCCGAGAGACAGAGCAGGGGAAAGCAAGAAATCACTATTCGACCTAATGAAATAAAGTTCTGACCCAGATAAACTCATCTGGGTTCTTCCACTGATCATTGCCCTATTGAGCCACCATTCCAGTTCTATTATTCCTTTTAAATAGGGATTTAATGTTCATGAATGGAAGGTGAATTCTTGAAAATGAAAGGTGATCAGTGCAGTAAAAGACAAATCAATACAGAACCAAAGTGCTCTACTTATCTACAGGGCAAACTAAAGTGAAAGGAAATGTCTTCAAGACCCTCTCAAGGAGTTGTACTAATAGAAATGATGATTAAATTTCCATGCTATTACACTTGGACATAAAAAGAAAATCAGTGATTAAACACTTACTAGAAAAGGAATTGGCAGTACCTAGATGGTGGGCATTTTGTTGTTCACTTTCCTTTAGCTTCATTTAAAGTTAATTTATTTGATTGAGTTTTGTGAATTTTTGGTTAATAAAGATTGATAGCTGCAAAGAGCTATCTTAGAAGGACCAGAACAAAATTTCTCCTGCAATTTGTTTAAAGTTCCGTTTCTAGGAATGCAGGGAATTAAGAACTTTCCTTGGGTTCTGGTTCACATAATCATTAATTAGTAGATTTGGAATAATACGTGGAAAGTTAGTTCTTTCAGCAGGTGTGAAATGGGCTTTTTTTTTTACCTCTAAATGTGATTAATATTGGAGGCTGAAAATAACATGATAGCAAGAGAAGAGCTCATGTTCACAGGTAAAATATTTTTCAGTCTCATGGAAACTACAAAAAATGAAAATGGAATTCGGGCCAGGAACTTTCTGTGCTAATCTGGGACTGACATTTGGGGGTGTTGGTGTCAAAAGATTTTGGTTTTGGGTCATTCTCAGCAGTAGATGAAACAATAAAGGATTCACTTTCTTTGATCCCCCAGCAAACCCTGATTGGCTGGAAGCAGGGAGAGACAGTTAACTTCACAAAGTCAATAAATGTGGCCATCTGGGAGAATGCAAATTTAGACAAATGTGATATATGTGGGATGACACTTTTTCCTTAGAACATGCCACACCATAAAAGCATTAAAAATACATTCGTATGACCCAGAGCATTTGATTAAAGCCTTTAATATGCAATAAATTCAGCCCCAAGCAAACTAAAAGGGACAACATGTACAAATTCCAGACTCAAATTCATTCAGGTTCAGTTTTCTGCCTCCTCAGCCTCTTCTCTTCAGGCATCTCTGTCTGTGTTTCATTTCAATTCATTTGAGAGGAATCTGTGTAAAAACCTGTAATTCATTGTGCCAGAACTCCTTCTTTATGTGGAAAACTGTTTTTCCTCTTTCAGCTCTTTGCATTTCATCCTTTTGAGCCACTGGCTTGAGAAAAAGTTAAGTATCTTTGCACATGGGTAACTTCTCCTTGGGAGGACTCCCAGTATGTCTAAAATGAGTAAAGCTGACCTGATTAGGACTTGATTGCCATAGCTACTGGTAAGAATACTTCATGTCCAGCAGCATGTCCTTCCCCAGCTGCAGGAACATCACTGGGGCTCAGCTAGTTCCCAGGCAGGAAGAAATCCGAAGCTGCTCACTGTTCTTGCCCAAGCAGGACCACATGCCATGCTGCTAACCCCTAGACTGCTGCCTGCAAAGCAATATTTATCTGTCAGTGCGTGTCTAGAGCTTTAGATTATTCACAGGATTTTGGTACAATATAAAATGCAACGTTTCCATAGACTGGACTGTGTCTTGAACATGCTCACTCAATCCAGAGACCTGACTAGAAGTCCATTTTAAAGCAGTGAGTGAACTTACCTGACTTGAAGCAGTAGCTATCCTTTTTGTAGTGGTTGAATACCTACATTGTCAGTTCCATGGCAAGAAAATGGGTAAAACCAGGGATAGCCTTTTTCCTACAATGTCTGGACAGAAATGTTGTTCCTTATGATTTGTTCCTTATATAAATCCTGCTGCACCCAGGACAGGATAGAAGTTTAAAAAAACGTGTGTGAGCAATATAGTTGCAACACAGCACCTCCCGGAGATACAGCTGATATGGTACAGTTCCTTTAGCACTTCTTTTTATGTGGAAATTAAAAGCTCACCCCAGCGTTACTTAAAGATTTTTTTTTTTTAAGAGGAGGCAGACTAGTTCTACTTAAAACAAACACAGAAGACTTGACAGCATCCTTTTTTTTTGTGAAATGTTGTTTTTGGCAAATTATTTTGACTATTTACATTGAACAAAATAATTGAAGGGATGAACTTGCAGGCTTTATTTTATCTAGCAATAGTGAAACTAGCTGCAGGAGCAAAACTTGCCTAACCAAACCTTTTATGTGATAAGAGATATAAGAAAACAGAAAAGGAGTCCTGAAGTGTGGATCAAGATTGCTACAGAAGAAAAGCTGTAGTTACTTAAAGCTCGTTGCTTCTTCCAGAACAAGCCACAGCTCTGTGTGCCTGGGCCTCAGATGGTGTAACCTGTCATGGCGCCTGCACGACCTGCCAACGCTGAAACATTTCCTGTCGCCCACTGAACAGTCCTGGCTTTGCAGTAGGTGACCAGGCTATCACACCGTGGGCATAGTTGTAATACTGAAATGAGGTGGCAGTGAAATGAGGTGGCAGGCTGAGTGGCATTTACATATGATGGGGAGGTCTGCTGGAAATCATGGTGTTAAGCAGAATGCAGAGGACATGACTGCTACTCTCTGCGAGATACACACAGAAAAAAGTGAAGGTTTCTGAGAAGGAGAAAGGAAGGGGTGGGGGACTCTGCCTTTGAAAGAGCACGAGTCCAAAGCCCAGTTTCCTGTACAGTCTTTTGTGATCACATCTACTTGTGGTTGGAGAATGAAACATTCCACAGGACCAACTGTGCACTTGTTTGTTCATACTTTCTGTTCACACCAGTCCTCTAACGGCTCTGTGCAATGAAGTACACAGTGCTAACCACCACAGACTACTTCATCTGCACTTCATCAGATTAGCATTAGGTTGAAATCTCTAAGACAATATAAATGAGATCAATAAACAGTGAAATCAATCTCAGTGAGTTTTAACTGTCCAGAGAGAAGCTGAACCAGAACTCCTGTAGGATGACTCTGCGCTACCAGCAGAGAGAACCCCAAACACATCGCATCAATGCCAACGTGAGCATTGCCCCTTATGGTCCTTCTTGCATTTAAACAGCAAAGACAAGAGGACTTCCTGTTGATTTATGGACTGAACAATCCTTGTTCAGCTCCGAGTGCTTTGTCAGTGGCAAAGGAATAAAGTGTAAGGATTTGAAAGGAAAAAGAAGAATAATCCAAAATGCTCCAAATGAAGAAAACAAACACAACAGCAACATGATCCCAAATATGTAAAAGAACAGTGATAAACATCTTAGAAAGACAAAGAAACATAACACAGTCACAAGTTCCACAGGATAGAATTCGACCTAATGGACAGAATTAATTGAAATCCATATCCTGAAAAAAGGTATAATACTGTGGGAAAAAAATCCTGTGCATAGTACATATTTTGGAGTTTTCTTCATCACTTCATCTTTACACTGAAATCAAAGCAGTTACAGCAGTCTCACTCTGGAACGGTGACTCAAGACCTGACATACACTCCAGAGCAAAACAGGGCAAAAAAATTCAGAACGTTCCAGGTTTTGTTATTATTGCAGTTTCCCTAAAATGGCAACAACTGTTCCACTGGGTTAAAAGAATCTTTCATTTCTTGACAAAAGTCATAAAATAAGCTTGATTTTTGAAAAGCAGAAAGAAGGTAGGGCATTGCTTATACCTTCTTTTCTTTTTACCTTTCTGTGACCCCTAAGAAGTCACATTCCTCTCACAGTCTAATCAGCATGGGGAATTGCAAAATGAATGGGCTGGAAAATTCCTTTGAAAGGCAATAATAATATTTTTTCATATATGAATTCCAGCTTAGGAGCTCAACAAAGTGAAGTCACGGTTATTGTTCTTTTAATTTTTTTGCTCCTTCACAGAGCTTTTCAAAGGCACTCGCTTTTGTATAAGTTGTAAGTTTATGTTAAAGTCCTGTGCTAGTCTGTGTAACACGTTTTAGTGTGTTCTGTACTGCCCTGGGAGCTAACCCCCTCCCCCAAAGAACTCTTTCTCAGCCCCTTCATCTGTAACCTTTCTGCAAGTAAATGCTAATTGAAAAAGAAAGAACACCACTAATCTTGGAATTTAAATGCATTTAACAAAACCAATCTCAATCTAAATTGTTGTTTCACCATTCCCTTTTCCCCAACAGATGTCGAGAAACTGCAATTCCTATTAAGAACACTTGACTGTTTACTCAGCAAGAGAACTTCAGGCTCAGGCTGCATCAATCTAAATGCGTTTCAGGACGTCAGTCTTTTGAAAAGTGCAGACTGTTAGTTGGTTATTTTTAAATGTAATCTTCACATAAAAGAGTTGCTGCATTTTTTCTTTTCACTTTGTCATCCATCTCTCCCTCCTCCCTCTTTTTATTTTTTTTAATGATAACATCAAACATAGATGTCCTGAATTTTTATGTCTCATTCCATTTAAGTTTCCCTCTCTCCATGGTGGTTTATTTCATTTTTGCTCCCTTCTTTTCATTTTTGACCAATGAAATATCAGTGAAGACTCTGAACATCATTACAGGGAAAAAAAATCCAGAAATATTATGTGGTAAGAATGTTAGACATCAAAAACATGAATGTGTTTTCTTAGGGAGCTTTACAGTAAAGCCCCCATGGGCTTTGACCACAGACCTACGTAAAATTATCTGTGCAGATAAAGGTGGCTCTCTATGGTTTTTTTTTGTACCCTGCGTGTCGCTCGTTAACTATGATCAGGAAAGTAAACATGTGTAGGGTTTTTTTTCCCCTTTTTTCTCTTATCTCTTTACATGATTCCTCAGTTAGTAAATGCAATATTAGTATTTGCAAATACATCCTCAAGTGATAGTCACTGAAGTATAGTTTAGGCCTACAATTACAGTCTGACTGTGAACACACACAGGTTACATGGGTATGAACCCCCATTTAGCACAGGTCCTTCAAGCATATATTACCACAGAATAAATTGCATTTGTTTTACTCATCAGGTTTTGAAACATGATGGGTCAAGTTCTTAATTTGTTATGGGGAGCTGGCAAGGCTGAGGACCATAGGCAGGTCTGTAGTGGCTGGGGCAGCCCCACCTCGAGCTGTGTGCTGCCTGAATGGGGGATGTTCCTTTCCTAAAATCTTTTATGTAATCCTCCATTTTGCCTGACAAAAGCAGGTGTGGAGAATGCTGGACCACACAAGGTCAGACTAAGACCATGGCTTTAAGTCCCACTTTTCTTAACTATTGTAATGCAGAGAAAGTCAGCAAAAGCACATCAGCTAAAGCAAGACAGCAAATGGCATGTAGGTGAAAAAAATAGTTTAAAATTTGAATGCAAACAAGCAGCAGATAATTGGGTGTGTAGGGGTGTGTGGGTGAATGTCTGAAACTGAACTTTTGAACTCTCAAGCAGAAACCTGCTACTTGCTGGCTGCAGTCTTTATGGGCTGGCTGTAAATTTTGGTAACACCTGGACTGAAAAAAAGTAGCACATCTGGAATCCTCCAGTTAAAAAAGAGGAGTTAAACACAACTAGCAAGTTCATGGCTGCTCATCTGTTTGGCTTCTGCATATAGACTATGTAGAGACTGAAAATGGTTCCAGAAAGAAGACCCAGTGCCAAAACAAAATGCCAGGGGATGACCACCATGATTTCTGTCCAACCTCCCAGAAGGGAAGTAAAAATTTAGCAAACATAGATCTGGAGATGGTAATGTGTAAGTGAGATAATCAAGTTGGGTACTATCCCTGATCCTGTTGGTTCAGATCCACCATGGGCTGTTTTTTGATCCACCTCACTTGTGGCACAAGGGGGAAGAATGCTGAGCCAAATGTTAAAGAGTGATATGTACTGTGAGCATTAAATATTAGTTTTTAAAATAGGGCAGGTGGTTCTTTAAGACTTCTAGGAAAAATGCAAATATACAAGAAGAAAATTTAGATAAAAAGTGGACTTTGGCACAAAAACTGCAATACTCCACAATAACCTGAAAATGGAAACAGTTACAAGGAAAATGTAAACTAAGTCAAATGAACTGCAATATGCAAAGAAATATCTCACAATGGCAATCTAATGGGTAATTTGCAATCTTTACCTAGTTCCATATTCAGAAATCCACTGGAATCAATTGCTAGTGGGAAGAGCAGGCATGAAACCATTTTCCACTTGCAACATGTCATGATATCAGAAACAATTCCATTATGCAGCATGAAAAAGGGGACAAATCAAACCTTGAGAAGTTTACCATGTGGTTCGCAAGTCTTTTTCATGGAAGATTGTGTCCTTCCAAGAGTTTACCTGGTCTCTGAAAACTCCAGAGCAAAATCCAGAAAGTTCAGGTTTATTCTTTCCTCATGCAAATCTTAGTTGAAATAATAGATTATTTTATAATTCAAAAATCTATTATTAAAATCTCATCACCACTGAAAGTTTTTTTAGAACTTAGGGAACTCTTCAGGTATCATAGAATTAGCATGATCATGATAATTGACTACTTTGACTTGAATATTAAGTACCCACAGAAAATCTCCCTGCATTTTAGAGACCCATGAAAAGGAAGTCAAATAATTTGGCAAGAGGGTATTAAAAGTCTGTGACGCTTTAATATCATATCTTTACAGCAAAGACATAGCTGCATAGTTGGGAAGAGTCTGAATTACATGTACAGTTTCTCAGAACAGCCCCCAACATTCTAAGTAAGTTCGTTCTGGTAAGTTTGTTAAACCAAAGTGGATGGCTCTCCAGTTTGGATGGCTTTCTAAATTAAAGTAGCACAGCTGATCATCTAGCAGCCATGACAAACACAAATGCCTGGGCAAAAAGGGCAATCTACTTTTTAGACACTGCTGTTTAGGCAGCATAGTTTAAAAATTGAAAACAAATGTATAAAGTTGCCAGCACTTTCACTGTAGTAAAAAAAAATGTTTCTGTAAATCAGATATCTAATTTTTGTCCAAAAAGTAACCTTGGTAACAAAAGTCCTTTTTTGAAGAGACTGAATTAGAACTGAACAATTTTTGCTTCCAAAATATTAGAACCTAAGCAATTAAGATTTGTTGTTATGCTTTGCTTTTCTTTAAATATAAAAAATGCAAATGTTTGTTCTCTGTATATATTTCCTTCAGCAAACACATTCATTGTGGTCACTGCAAGGGAAATTCCCATCTCTGTGTGTGTGTCTCACCTTCTGACCCTCTCTCAATAAAATCAAAGTCTAGTGAGAGAATAGAAAATCTTGTACCTTCCTGTTTTGCATGAAGAATCATCATCCTCTTTCAAGATGTTAAAATTCTACTCATAGTGTTTAGTTTTCTTCTCCAATATGATTTCATATTAGATTTGTGCTTTTTTACATGTTTTTTGGTGGATTTTTTTCCTTATTCTGTAGCGGGAAGGTGCTTAAACTCCTGCTCTCTGCTCTAGTAGTGAGCTGAGGGAAAAACAGCATCTGTAGAGGGGCAATAACAGGAGAGGAGGATGGCTGGGCCCATAAAGACATAAACATCCATCTCTGGCATGCCAGTCTGCACTCACAGTACCACAAGGAAGCATAAGAGCCTCTCTGACCTGAGTGGCAGCACGTCAAAATCTGGAGCCTTTGATGTGCACCTTGCAGAGGATAAGCAAGCTGGACTTGCAGCTCTGTAGGCAAACATCCAGCCTGAGACTCAGACACAGCCACCTTGTCATCTGAAGGTATCCCATTGGCATTACAAAAAAATTTGAAATGTTGCATGTTGAGCCTGGAGCCCATTCAGAGCTTACTCCTCCTGCCTGCTGGCACAATGGGCTCCCTTAGCAGCCAAACAAGCCACATCCTAAAGGTAATTCAAATGGAAAATATCCCCAGCCCAAAGAGAACTCATTTCTTTTCATACAAGAGTACTCGTTTCCTTCACTGTCAAGGGCCAGACCTGAACTTTTTGTTGTCACCTATGACTTGCCATGTGAGTTACATGGCTACTTACCTTTTTGGTCTCAAGACACTCACAAAAGATCAGATGAATACTTTTATTGCTGTGCAAAACCCAAGTCATCTCCCACTGATAGAGCACAAATAAGGTGTTATTGATACTTTTTCTCTACTGTGGTTTTCTTTTGAGAGTGAACTGATGTTTTTTTTCAAAATTAGTTTGTAGTAGGTTTGCAAACTGCAATTAGGCAGAAGAAAATTTTCTTTCAACAATTAAATTTATGCTCTCAGTAGTGGAGGACTAATGGGTAATGGGAAAGAAAATAATGCTGAAATATTTAGGAAATTCGCTTTAACAGATTTGTTGGTTCAGTTAGGAGTAAAACCCTGTAGCCTTGGTAATTATTCCACCTCCCCCAAATTTACCATGCTGCAAGCTGTGTTTGAGAATCTTTTGGGAACAACCATTTTTGTACAGTGTTCTTCATACTCTGTGCCATGAAAAGTCAGAAAAATTGGAAATATAACTTTACCTCTCAAGGGCAGTAAGGTCTTTAACTTCTGGGCCTTGGTTCAACTTTTATGTATACTTCAGTTTTATTCTTCTTACCTTTAAGTCTTAAATTAAGACTTTGATAGACAAAGCAGCAAAAAGAAAAAAATATACTTTTCTTTTATCTGTTTCCCCTTTGGGAATGAGTAAGACCAGTTTAGACCCCAATTGATATTTCCTATCAGTGTTAGTACTAATGCTACCACTGATGATAAAATGCAAATTTAATTTAATTAATTCTAATTCTAGCTAATAAATTATAATAATTATTCAGTATAAAAATTTTTTAAACAAACTGTACATTAATTTACAGACAACTTTTGCAAGGCTCACCTCTACTACTCTTCTCCTATAAGGTGACAGTGAGAAAGGCAGAGGTTTGTCTGGTGTTACAGGGTGAAATACTCTGTCTGGAATCAGAGATTTTGACTCATGCCATGGTTAAAATCCACAAGATACATTAAAGACAATAAACAGCTCACTGTTCACTGTTGTTCAATAGGTAAGTGATATTATTCTTGCCTCAGTCACTACTAGCGCAGAACTTTCTGGAAAGTAGTTTTAGATTGTTAAAAGGAGTTTACCTCTGGTGAAACAAAATATGATGAAAATCAAATAGAAATAAATATGACAAACTTTCAGAAAAGGTGAACTATTTGTAAAAATTAACATGCTATCAAGAAGCATCTGATATCATTTCACTATCAGTTCAAATTTATACCCTTGCATTTTAAAAAATATGTAACCAGATCTGCAAGGTGTTTATCCTTTTTATTGCTCATCTTCTCTGTAAGGTTTAGCAGTATGTACCTCACACAGAAATACTGGAGGGTTCATCTCTTACGCCAGATGAGAACCCTATATTTCATGTTAGGGAGCACTTACTCAACGGAATGCCCGCATTTTTTATGGATGAACTATTCATTCACTTGTGTGAATAAAATATTCAAGGGTTCAGAAATCATAACCTGTTTCTTTAAGATACTGCATAATTGTGGATAAAAGATGGTATTACAGTGAAAAGCATTGCTAATTACCATTTATTATTATCTTATTATTTCCATTTATATCTCACTATTTTTAAGTTGCTCATAAAAATTTCTCTTCCTATGACTTAGTCCAGATTGTATGATAATAAGTGAATAAATAATGCCAGTGCTTTCCTATCCTGTTTCCTTTTTTTTTCTCATGAAACCAGATTTCTAAATGTGAATCGTCACTTTGCATTCCCCACCCGAAAACACAGCTATAATTTTGTAGACATTGCTAAGTATCTGAGGTGAATGTTTGGTAGAGTTCTGCTGGCATGTGACAAAAAAACAAATACGTAAACAGAATAAATACAAATACAATACATTCTGCAGTATTTACCAGGATTCTGGGAACATTTTTACTGACCTGAAAAACTATTTTATTTTATTTTCTCATGTTGTGTCACACAAAGCATATTCTCTACAATCTGTGAAGCCTCACGTTAGACAGAGTGAAAGTTAAGTGAATTTTAGGAGGATTATTTATTATATTTCAAATAACAGCCTGGCATAGTGCATTTCTTCACTGAAATATGCTTTTAGCACTTTAGAAATCCCTTTGTATGCATCTGAGTCGATTAATTTCTCTGCAACTATATGTGCTACTCAATATACTTGTTATGTGTTTGTAGCTCTCGGTGTGTAATGAGACATTTTTGCTGCTGCTGATAATTCTGTAGATTCCATTGTGCCCAGACATATGGTGTCAGTTGTTTGAAGGCTTTAGAATCCCTCGGATTGGCTGTGATGTGAAAATTCAATAATCCCCATAGAAAACTTCGGACTTCTCGAACCAGAGTTTAAAATCCACATGCTTGCTTGCAGACTGGGGAGTTTTAAAAACAAACAGGCCCTTGTAGATAATTTAGCATTAATGGCCCGAGTCAACAAGAAGTGCAAAGCATTAAGCCCCCAGGAAGAGTGATACATAGTCTGAGCTGTGCTTCCATAGGGTATGTGCCAGATGGAAATATGTATAACCAGTTTTACCAGTAGTCAGCGTGTATTAAATTAGTGTTATTAAAGGACAATTTTTCAATACTTTAGTAAGGAAAATGACAATGTGCCTTTTCTCTGCAGTCCTAATCCAAAGCCAGAAGCAGCCAATTGAAAGACCCCATTGATTTTGATGGGTTTTCTATTGAGTCAAGCTGGATGGAAGGCAGCTGCAGGGAACTGGAGGGCCCTGGTTTAGCAGATGCTTCCGGTTTCCTCTAAACCGATGCAAGTCATCACAGGTCCTTCACATCATGTGTGTCGGGAGCGAAATCATGACTCCATCACAGTAAGAGTCTTACCAATGCCTAGGGGTGGGTTTAAAATTTTACCCCTGGTATGAGTAGACCAGTTTATTTTATTTGCTCTGGATATTAAATATCCCCAACAAGGGTGTTCTGCTTGGATTGTCTCAGTGGGCCAGTAAGCACAAGAGTTTGACTATTAAGTGTCTATAGCCCTGTTACCTGATTTAGGGCATAAATATATACTTTCTATGTTCAGACCCTTGGTGCAAAGCATTTGTTATTGTAGCTGTCTAATAAAAAAATAATTGGTCTAAGGCCAAAATTAAGTGAATAAGGACCATTTTCCCTGGCCATATCATGCCCTCCAACAGTGTTTCAGAAAGGCTGCAAAAAGTTTTGTTGAACATGGCTGAATTTGAACAAAGTAAGAATAACATGTCCTCCATCCTTCTAATACATTTGTTTCCTTGTACTGTGGTAAAGCATAGGTTTTTTTAGGGAAAAAAAGTATATTAGTCTTCCGTAGTTTTTAATGAACCACGGGGCCTGCGCTTATTTTTATACGTTACTTTTATAATTCTTGTGTTTAGGGCAGCATTGCTCTGAAATCCAGGTTGTAAGTAGGTCCCGTAAACACAGAGTAAATCAATTACCAATGCACAGCAGCTTGTAACTTCACTGCTCTTGTGTATTGCAGGGACACCAGAATGGGTGCAGCCCATCCAGAAGTATTTCCCATCTTCATCTCTTTCTGAGAAAACTACTTAACCCCTTGGTTGACCACTGGCCAAGCACTGGCCGGCCACTGTCCAGCAAACAGAGGTCAAATATGCAACATGCAAGGCAAGATCAGTTTGGCTGTACAGCCTACTTATGGGTGTACAAAGAAGAGTAAGTAAACTGGGAAAATGAAAAAGGTTTTGGTCTTTAGGATCTCTTGGATTGCTTTAGGCTAAATTAATCTTTTAGGTTATGCCAGAATAATATATCCCTGGTGATGAAAAGACACTTTTTCCTTGTAACACCTTTTCACTTGCAGTCCCTCCTAGCATTAGTGCCAGGGGAATTTCCAGATGAGATATTTGAAAGCTATTTGGTTTTTATGTGCTGCTGGACCAGCATTAAGGGGAGTTACGTGTGCTGGAGGATTGAACTCCATTCATGTCTATACGATTTCTCTCTTCCTGACTCTGTGCAAGATATCCAAATGAGCAAACTCCATCCAGAGTTTTCCAAAACCACAAAAGGAGAATGCTTCCTCCTTTGAAGCTGGCATGGAGGAAGAGGAACTGAGCCTTTTCTGAAGACACCTCTATCTCAGCTGAAGTTCAAAAGATTAGGACTACCCAGGTGTAGCACTCAGAAAACCAAAAAGCAGTTTATTCAAGCCAAATTTTTTATAGAAATTTGATTTTACTCTCAAATAATTGCTTTTATATGACTAAAAAAATTCCCAAAAAGTTAATTTTGCTGGAATTATCTAATAAGACAAATTTAATTCCATGATCCTCTCAGACACAGAAGCCAAGTTTGCTTGCATGGTGCAATTTTCCCATTTCTTGTTCTTTGGATCATCAGAAAACCCAGCATTACCCTCACCTCTAATTGCCACCATTGCAATCTCTTATGTTTGTGTCAATATTGCTGCTGTCTGGAAGGGAATAAAATGGCATATTTGACAATAGGGAGCTGTGTCTCTAGAGCCCAAAACAACGTCGTTTGGAGATATATTGTTTCCCTGTCATATGTAGGCAAGAGACCGTAGCTGATATCAGAGGAGTTGCACATGATGAGTTTTATTCTGTGGTTAGGAAATAGTGGGATTCAGAGTGCTTGTTACTTTTTGCATGCTAATGCCCTGTTTCTCTAACATAAAGGGCTCTATAAGTTGCAGTAAGTGTATTGTGAATCAAGCCCTATATCCTCTCTTTATTTTAACTGGAGACTTTAGCCAGTGGATAAGCACCATCAGACATTATTCAAACATTTTACGGCTTGCAAAAAAAGTATTTTATTTTTTTTAAAGAACACTTTAAATAAGAGAAAACAAACAGGTTCGCTGGGAGAGGCCTGGTTATGAATATCTTCTTTCCACCCCAGTGGCTTGATGTGACTGTTAACCGGCATTTGGTTGCTTTATAACTGGTGCAATTATTTTGTCAAAGGTTGTAGGGTTTTTTCCTCCTGTTAAAAACAAAAAAGTTAGTTTACAGTTTATTAACTTAGATTACTGCTAATAGCTCCCATGAGGGTTTCTACTGAAACAAGGACCAGGATAACTGATTTCTTAAGGCCAATCTGGAAGACTTTAAAACGCATTAATAGCTATCACTGAAACAGCAGGAGGAAGAATAATCTGTCATTTGGGTTTTTTTCTTTTTTTTCTTTCTTTTCTCTGCATAAACTTTTCCCCCAACTCTATCTATATATCTATTATTGTTGCTTGCTCTTTCTCTCCCTTTTTATCTTTTCCTTCTTTTTACAGCTATTAAAAGGCTAAGTTTTCAGTGAGTTCAAATAATCAGCAAGGACTCTTTTTTGACTGTTCATGGAGCACATTAGCACATAAATAGGAAACAAAGACTGGTTCAGGGAAAAAGTAAAATGATACTTTAAAGTGTGGAGGCCTGGAGTCAAAACACCCCAATTTCAAAGGAGTATAGATCCAGTGCAGAATGTCATTCATGATTAACATTTGATATTTTAAAAAAAAAATTGAGGTTTTTTTGATGCATAAGTATTTGTAAAATCAACACACCCAGGTTAAATAGTAAGACATGCAAGTGTGTAGTTTACATGACTTTGAAGAAGGCAATAATTTATTGCATGGGTTTATCAGAAGCAAAGGGATTTCCCTTCTTCACAGCTTTGGCATGACTTCTCCAGTCATATCTTTCCATCTTAATCCTCAGTTTTATGGCCAAAAGAGGAATGCGTGAATGAAGACTGAGTAGAAGTGCTGACTCAGTGTGTCTGAAATAGTGTCCGGGATATCTGCTGAAGACTATGACAAAAACCTTTTGCTTACTTTTAGTCCCTTGTCACAGTTGCTATAGTGAATAATGGAGGAAATTTGATTTTCTGTGGAAGGACTTTAGGCAGTTAAAACAGCTGGGATATTTGTTATCCAGGTACTAACATTGCAGTACTTAATGCCAAACATCATGAGGAAGTGATAATATGAGACCACATTTTCAGGAATAAAAGTGTAGACACAAACAGAGAAATTAGAATATTCTGAGTGTTCTCATTTCTTCTATGGCTTGAAATTGTAGTGTTAGACAGTCTGGAGCATCAGCTCAGATGCTGGGTGAAATTTCCTGTCTTTCTTTCCTGAGTAATGGAGTCATGCACTTGTTACATGTCTTGATTTTCATGGGTTTGGTGCACTGCCTGATCAGATAAGGAACCTTTACTATGCTAGGTGTTATACAAATAAAAGTAACCAATACTTGTCCTTTCCTGAAAGATTTTATAATTTAAAAATTCTTATTTCTATTACCTGAAATAAAGAGGAATTGGGGTGGGGATGGGAAGAAGGGATGTTCCTCTGATATCTAATGGGAAGATGCGATAAATCAGAAATAGTGGCTTTGAGACCTGAAAAGATCAAATAAGTCCAGCCTAGGTGTTTCAGTATTGTTCTTCCCACTACTTTGCAGAGGGGTATTGATCAGATACAGCATTGCACACATGTGGGAAGTGAGCTGAGACAGTTACTAAATCACTCTGCCTCTGCCCTTCAAGTCTGCAAACTGGTATTTGTCATAGCGACATACTTTGAATCGTCCATGATATTATTAACCAGAATGCAGAACGTTAAGGAAAGATCTAGCCTACCTGCAGCAGAGGTGTATTTTATAAAACAAGTAATAAAGTAAGAGCACAGAACTACTTCTTAAGAGTAATTCCTGAAAGTGTTACCCAGCAAATAGATTAAATTATGCAGATTTCAGTTATTGGCATCATCAGGTGCCATAAATCAGCATAATTCCTTCAAAGTTGGTTTTATCATATTTACAGTATTTTACTGTGGTCTGTATTTTGCTTAGCTGAAAAGTTTGCAGACATATATTTTCATTAAAAAGATATTCTTCCAGGAGTTTATTTCAAACCTTCTCAATGCTTTAGTAGAAATGTTTTATTTTCAGTCCTGAATGGGGGTCATACCATTGTCCTCTCTCCTCAGCACTTTCTGGTTTTATTCTTTATTGATTCACGAATGTATACTGAAGGACCCAGTGTTATCAGACAGACGAGTTATGGCATAATCCTATTTTCCTGGAATAAGTTTTGCATATAGTTCTGTAGTGTGCTAAAAAAAGGTCTACTTATATGAGTAAATAAAAAAAATTTTAAAAAATGCCCAATGGATTTATTGGGAAAATACACGTCATTTTCTACTACCAGTTCTTTTTGACACTCAGCTGTTGATGTTCAAGCGCTCCGGTAGTAAAAGTGACTGCAGTCTATGACAGATAGTATGGTAATGAAATGGCATACATTTCTTTTACACTGAAATTTCAATAAGGGTGGAATTTTGCCTCAAAAAGAGGGCCATGATCTTCTCACAAACACTGTCCTTTGTCCTGAGGCACACAAAATCCCTAAATCCCTAAAATATTTTATCTAAAGATAATTTTGCACCAGCCCAGGCATGAAAAAGAAAAGTATATCAGATGCAGCTGGAAAGGTCCTGTTGCTCAGGGAGAAGGTAAATTAAAGGTTTCTATCTTATCTGTATTTCAATTACAATTTTATTTTTGGTCCCTGACAGTGCAGACAGTTGAAGTCTTGGGAAGTGGAAACACTCACAGATGTAAGAAAAAAAGAATCTTTAATGGTGGAGATGTATATATTTGAACTATGTAGCTTTTCATGCAGGGTATACATGACATTTAAATAAAAATTTGGACTCTTTTGGGGGGACTATCTGTTTGAGCTCACTTGAAGATTTCCTTTATTCTACCTTTTTTTTTTCCTTAGCAATAATGACCTAGTTTAGGAGTCTGCAGCTCTGGATGGCTCATTGCAGGGGTCAGCCTTAACTGAACCAGTTGTGCAAGGACCGAAACTGTTAATCACAAAGGTGCTGGTCTGACTTTGTTTGGTGTCCATGGTGCATGTTTGTATCCAGTTTTCTGAGAGCTGGATGGCAAAGTCTTGAGATAAATACCTTTTAGTTCTTGGACACCTGGGTCTGTGGGAAAAGACCAGAGAAGACTTCCACCTCCTCTGCTGGGCTGTTCAAGGATGATGTAAGTCACAAAAACAGGAAAGTTCTTCATGTCAGTACAGGAAGAAGATAGGTGGGTTGGAACTCACCTTTATGGTTTCAGAAAGGCTGAGAAAGACTGTTAAAATTCTGTAGTAGATTTGGGGTAAATATGAATCTGAACTCGGCTGCAATTGCTAAAACTAGTTTCTACTTGGAACTTTATTGGAACTTTATTGCAGACATTTTTGGTCTTTTCTGTTTTCTCCCAGATAAGAAATGCTCTGAAAATGATCCTGCTGACTGAGATTTCAGTACCTTCTGATTTTAGCTGCAACAATGCTATTTTAAAGTAGAGGGTTAACATCACTGAAAACTAGTGAGAGAAAGAGGCTAGAGAAGGTGAGAGGAGGTGAGAGAAAAAGGCTGGAGAAAAATTACAATCGTGAGAAAATGTCAAACACCAAAATTTTTTCAAGTCTCATCATTTTCACTTGCTTTAAAAAGGTACATGTGAAAAGATCCAAACCTTTTAAAACAGGATGATTTAGTGAGTAAATGTCTTATTGTCTGCATGCAAACACACACATTTATCCCCTCCATTTATACAAATATAGAATACTCGTATATTTGTGCCTGTGTGTATCAATAAGTGTCCACACATATGCAGCACTATTTGCTGCCTTCTCATTTGGGAAAGGAAGACTGAGAAGAATTTTCTGTCTTCTACTTTTCCTCTTGAAAATATTTTCTTGTGTCAGTCTCAAGTTCACACACAAATATTCACTAAGGCAATTTCCAGTCAACACGAGATGTGAACAGTTCCATGACTCGTTGCATTCTATATTTCATTATCTTCAGCAAAATGTGTGTCTCCTCTTTGGTGTCACAGAAACACATCAGGGTTTTCATGTGACACAGTTAAAATTCACAGTGTGTTCTCAGAAAATGTACCAGGCAAACATTTTAGGGTCTGGTGGTATCCTATGGAGAAAGACCTGCAGAAATCACCAGGATAGAATGATGAATGGATTCTGGATTATATTGCAGTTGAAAAGTATCAGAAAGCTATCTCATACATCTTCTACTGTTTAGTGAACAGGACTCACATTAGGTAATGGCAGCAGAAAACATTAAAGACAATTGTATATGATGTAGTATTCGGTCAGATTCGTTCACAGTGTATAGTCATTTCCAAATGGCATTTTCTGTTCTTTGTTCTGCAGCAGTGTCTAATATTTCTAAACATTTTTAGGCTCTGTGACACCTTAATGGTATACAATAACAGTATGCCTCCCTCTTAGAAAAATGGATACTCTCATTTTTCTAAACATTGTGCCTTTACCTTTAACCATTTCCATTTAAATGCAAATTTCAATCATGTCCACCTCTCTGTATTCCAACAGAAACCTGGGGAAAAGACTATACCTTAAATCCTCATTTCTCCATAAAGGGAGCTGTTTCTTTCAGGTGTGTCACTCCATGTTATCTATCTTCCTTCTCGTTTTACACATCATCATTGTGGCAAGTTTAACTTGCAGAATTCACAAAAAAAAAAAAAAAAAAAAAAAAAAACAAAAAAAAAAACAAAAAACAAAAAACCAGTTTTCTTTTTTGTTGAAAACTCTGCTGGTTTTGTGTGCTAAAAGAAAATGGACATTTTTAGTTATATTTATTTCCTTTTAAATTTGTCTGACATAACTGTAATGGAAATTTCCCATTCACAAGCCTTTGAATTATTCCCAGCATTTGCAACTGTTTATACACTCAAAAGTTTGTAATTTCCTAAACAACTGCAGACAAACTAAGTTAATTTTTATCATAGGCTTGGATTAATCTTGCAATTATTGTTCCAGTTTAAAGTAAATAATTGAATTTCAGAGTTAAGGATAAAATGTGATGCTATGAAACATATGTGATACTGGTGTCAGTTTCCTGAATGTCTGTTCTTCGTATGCAGCTTAGCAACACATTTGAGCAATTCATTAAGGTGTCTCTGCTTAGTGAGTCTTCAGAGAGAAAGTTACATTTGAATCTGGTGTGTAAAAAACACTCAGAAAACAGCCAACCGAAACAAAACATCTCCCTCCCCTCTCGCGCCTCACCAAAAAAACAAATCCCACACCCTTTATCTCTTGTTAGTCCCTCTTGATTTACTTTTGACAAGAGAGGGCACTGTGATAACATTCTAAAGAGTGGACATATTTGTATATTTTTGCCTCTGAGACAGAAAGGAAGCCAGGGATTAACCCCTGAACCAATTACTTTAAAATATAGCAACTACTTCAACACAAAGCAGGGTTGGGGGGGAAGAGAAAATTTAACTAATTAGTGCAAGTCACAATGTTATTTATGGGAATAACTTAGTTGGAAGAAAAATTGTTGAGTGGGCTCATAGAAAAAAGAATGTCTGATTTGGAGTGTATTTATTAAATCTCACTTTGAGTTATCTTTTACTGGCTGAGAAATTTAGCTGAAGATACTTACTGGCTTCAGCCCTTCAAGATAATTAAACATATTGGAAATACTGTGCAGGTATATTTTTTCAGCAATATTTGTAAACCTATATTAAATGCAGTTTTGTGGATTTCTAACTCTCCATCATATCTCTGGTACTGGGGGCTTCTAAGACCATTTATTGTAGGTCAGAAATATCTTGTGCCTGTCATTTTAAAATTAACCATTAAATGTTTTAGCCATGATATAAAAATTGCCTTACAAATAACGTGTTTTCTTTATTAAGTGGGATGAAAGTGATTTGAGCACCATTTTAACTGTGGATAATAAGTTAGGGGCAGTTCAGTTCTGAGGTGGCCAGGGTTCAAGGAAGGAGGCAATTTAAGACTTTAAGCACCTGCACTTTGAAAATCATATTATTTTTAAGTGCCATAGGCTGGGTACCTGGAACTGCTAGTTATTTTCAGAAAATCTTGCCTATGTGTGGATTATTGTTGTAGTTTTAGGAATGGTATTCCCCAAATTTAGTGCCCCCCTCCCTTTGCCCTCAAGACTCTCTAAAACCAGACACCGCTTGTTTTCCCTGACCAGCTGCTGCCTTCCCTTTCCTGCTCTGGGGATGGACTTGAGAACTGAAGGCACAGAAAAATAAAAATTACAGGCTGAATTAAGAACAATTTCCTGGAAACTGCAATGAGATAAGAAAGCATACACTAACAGCAACTATATTAATAACATAATTGCACAAAAAAAGGGAATTATTCATAAACAAAAATGTTCATCTCAAAGCCTGACCCAACTGCAGCCTCATTTTCCTCACAGGAAAAGGAACACCTTTCTTCACAGAAGCCAGAAATAAAGAATCCCTTTCTCTCAATCCCTGGCAATGACCTAAGATGGTATTGAATAACGTTTTGGTCTTGGCCATGCCCATTCAGCACAGCCCATGGCAGCCCAGAAATCCTGGGCTCAAGAGACCCGACGGGTTCAGCCTGCCTACTGTAAAAAATTAACTTTGTTCTGATGGGAACTAGGACACTTATGAATCTAAAACTGTATTGGTGGTAGGGGCAGGACATGTTTTTCCTGTCTTGCTGCCATATGCCAAGTGCATTCTTGGTGAGATATTGTTGATAAGAATAAATATTATCTGAAGGAAAGAAAAAATTAGAGGATGTTATGAGCATTTTAAATTTTAATGAATGTCTTGTGGACCCTTAATTTCCTTTTTTTTTTCCAAGCTGCAACAACTATTGCAAGCATTCAGACAAATAAGTGTTTTCATAAATATTGCAGTTTATGTGAAATATATATGTTTATTCTACAATATATGTTTGTATTTCACTCTACTTTCGGATATCAGAGAACAGATTCCTTTGATGAGAAGAGAAAGATTAATTTGATTATGTAAGCCTTTGGGCCTTTGACTTTAGCTGTTCTGGGTTGATATCAATGGCTTGCAAGAGATGTGTGGGAATGGTTGTGCTCTGTTAAAGAAATCTTACTTGTTGCTTGTAAAACTTAGTTGGGGAAAAATCCCTGTGGTAGGTTGGGGAGTTATGTGACTACCTTGGTTTTCTTGTTCTTATTTGTTCATGAGAACTTCAGGCCAGGATTCTTGAAATATGGAGGAGATCCTTTTCAAAAACTCAGATGTTTTTACCCATAATTTTTTTTTCCTCCAAAATGTGAATTCTCTTTCTCCTATAGAAAAGCTATGGGAAAATGAAAAAGGAAGAAATACTCTGAAAGTTTTAACTTTCTGACTTTAGTGGAATAAACAAGACAATTTTTTTCCCTGCTTTATAATTATGCTTGTTCCTTTCTAATTCATGCAGGCTGGAGCAGATGACTACATGACACTAGGTGATTAGAAGAGACTGCTATTTCCCACAGAAGTGAGAAAACATCATTTGAGTCTACTTCTTCCTTCTATTTTGTTCTTCTGCTTCTGAGCTTGAAGGATATATTAACTAATGGGTAGTTCCCTGCTCTCTGTCTTGATCCAGAAAGAGACAGGGAAAATTAACAGACAGTGCTTGAAGATTAGCTATCATTAAGTCAAGCTTTGACATATGTGGCTAATTGAAGGAATACCAGGTACAACAGGAAATGAAGAATAATGGGTAATACTTACTTAGAATAGACTTGTTTAGCCTTAAATCCAATAAAAGCGTGATAGTGCTTAGATAAACTTAAGGGAGTTAAGATCTTACAGACTCTTCACACACCGATTACTGTTGAAAACTCTCTATCCCAGATGGTAATTCTTTGACAAATGTTATTTTTTTTTTTAAGTGACAACTGATAGACCTTGTTGTTAACAAAATTATAATCCTTTTCTTTAGTATGATGCAAAAACTTGTTTCTTGGATACTTTTTGTTTATTTTTGCATTTTTGGCTTCCCTTGACTTACTTGAAAGGTAGACAACTGCAGATTTGGACCTGAGTGTTTCAATAGTTCGTGTTTCCACATGGGCCACTGTAAAAACAGGATGGAGTCATGGAGAATTGAATTATTGCAAAGCTGAAGCAGAAAAGGAAAGACTTTATAGATCCAGACTCTGCTTATGCCTTATCTGTGCTTTCATCTCTCCAATAGTCATTGCACAGGTGTGCACGACAGACGAACCTGTATTGCCAAAGTGGAAAGCACACACATTAGCTTCTGGGACCTTGTCAGGATTACACAAAAAAAAGGGGCTTATGGATTGCTGTAAAATCCAAAGGTGTGGCATTCAGCCTGGAATTTGGTCTGATATTTGCTATTTGCACGACTTTCAGGAAAGAGCATTTAAGTGAATGAAACATAATTTTAAAAGATTCTTATCAAGAACCAGCAGAAACTTCAGAAAACATTCTGGCACCCAATTTGAAATACAGTGCGGAAAACTCATCAGGATATATTGATGGCTTTTATGAAATAAGCCCATATCCTTCAGGCAAATACATAGGGATTCATTCTCTTTTTCTGCCTACCCCTGTGGTATAATAATGATGCATGGAGCAGTTTGTGTGTGTGTGTATGTAGGTGTGAGTGTGGGGGTGAGGGTATTTAAGCAAGCAGCCTCTCTAATACATATTTATATTGAGAGCATGCATATAGTTCTAGCACAAAAAAAAAAAAAAAAAGAAAAAGAAAAAGAAAAAACCCCACCAAATTAAACAAAAAACCCCAACAAAAACCTTTGCAAGCCCTAGGCTTATATTCATCTGTGGCATGTGGTTGACTGGCAGGCTGAATTTTGTCATGAATAATGTTTAAAAGGCACTGGCTTTCTTCCATGAGCAACACATAACTTTTCTGATCCACATCTAAGGAGGCAAGTATGTAAACTAGACACTTAGAACCTGATCATCTTTGTATAGTTTTTTCCTGCTTCCTATTTTCAATTCTCTTTGTCTAAAAATGGGTCAGAGTTAGCAGTTACCTATGAAGGTGCTATAATGTTGATGAGTTTTGGTTTACTGCTTGCTGTAGTGGGTAGAAGAAGGCAAACCATGGGTGAAAGGTGAGCAGCCAGGTCAGCAGCTACCCAAACGGACACAGACAATAAGGCTCCGTGAGTTTTTCCAATGGAGATACTGCACCACACAGTTCCATTGTATAATATGTCACACACAAGAGGCTATCACAACTTCTTATGATGTCTCGTACATCACAGAACAGAATTTGACTTTTCAAAATTAACCTGTTTAAAGATCATAAATTGTGCCAACCATTCATCTGCATGGGGGAATCACATCTGAAAATTAAATCCTGAAGTGTGATCCATCTGTTTTCGCTGTCAGGCTCAGCCCCAGGAACTCCTAAGCAGTTGTTGTTGTTGCTGCTTTTTAATAGAGTAGGACAGTAATGCACAGTCCTCCAGATGTGTCCTGATCTTGTCTTGAGATTCACACACTTGACCTCAGGTTGACATTGAAAACCCATCTGAGGCCCAACAGAATTACAGTGCCCTTCATAAAGAGGAGAAAAAAATTCCAGAGCTGGAGAGCTGGAAAATGTTCAGTAACCAGTGAATGGCTCTGATACAAACTTCAGTAACCTAGTGAGAGTGAAGAGAAAAAGGAGGGAGTTTTTCTGACTTCTAGTGTAGCACAGTCCTTGTTCTTGCCTCCTGAAGTCTAGTTATTGAATGCTTAATCATGTGACAAGGAGGCCTGTGTTGCAGCATATCAGAAATATAAAGATAGATCATTTTCTTTCCCGAAAATTTAGGTAATTATTATCTCAATAAGAAGCAGACCTTTTTTATTTTTGCCATCATCTATGGGTAGGAGTGAGCAGCAGATAATTCACTGTCAGAGCATTTCTAATTTTAACTAGTGTGGATATTTCTCAGATAAGCGAAGAAAGGTAGTGAAACTGTGCATTGATACAACTCAGACAATGAGCCCCTGGACCTACTGTAAGTGCTGATAATACAAACCCAATGCCATTCAGTGTCTAAGTCATTTCAAACAACCATATTTAATGAGATTTGAGTCTACACTGCCCTGAGCAGAACATTAATATAACACGAGGCACTGAACCACTCTAACGTCCCATTCACTTTATACAAAGCAATGCGAGGGTGACTCCAAATGACAAGTTGGCACTAGGATTCCTCTTCTGTTCCTTAGAAATACAGGTGCTGTGCTGAGAAGCAACCAGCTTTACCTTTTGGAAACCTGAAGCCTGTTTTCTTACTGGCTGCAGTGGACCTTTAGAGATAGTTTTATAAACTACCCAAATAAACCTCATTTTTATTGGAAATGTGCATGGAACAAATAGAAGGGGAAGTATTTTGCCCTGGAATAGTTCTGATAACTGCAACTTTAAGAAGAAAGTTGACATGAAGGACTGCCTTCATCATTAAAGAACTGTATGGTACAAGCTGCCCTGCCTTAATCACAGCTGTCATGAGAAAAGGAAATAGATTTTTAGGGTCCAGATAGGATTTCTCCTTGGAAATGTCAGGAGTGATTGATGTAAGACACAAGTAAAAAGCTACTCACTAAACGTGTGTTGTCTACACTTTGAATCCTGCCTCCCCCCACCCGATATGGTGTTGTCATGATTTTAACAAGTCACAGGAAGAGTTAAGCTGTGCTTTCTGAATAAATTAGTACAGTCACAAAATGACACTTCCCTGACCTTTGCAAAAGGTGGAGAGTATAACGGTAAGACATACAGGGCTGTTAAACAATGTCGTTTTTTTTTTTTAACCACTCTGACAAAAGGTGCAAGCTCTTTAAAACAGTTTCCTAATGCACTTCAGCAAGAGAGCTAACTGACTGTCATAAGATGACATGCGTAACACAGAGATCCTGCTACACATTTTGATGCAAAGGAACACCCTGTTAGTTGAAAATCATTGCTAACTGGATTCAGATGTTAGAGATGAAGTAGATGGAGCACAGTACATTTGGTAAAGCTTAAAGAAGCTTTAAAAAAAAAGAACATAAATCTTAAGCTGTGGCCTTTTATCAGCTCTTAATTTGTCATGGTATTTTAATTACTGACAGTGTAAAAATTTTAATCCATATGTTAGGGGAGATGATGCTTATTTCTTGCTCCTTCTCTTGAAAAATATTTTTTAAAAGTTATCAGGCCTGCATGCACGTGAAAGTCCTAAAAGCTTGCAATGGGCCGTTTCAAGGTTCTCTTAGCTCCATGTCGAGCTCCATGTTGTTCAGAAACTTTTATCCATGTTGACTTTGGAAGTTATAAATTCAAACTTTAAAAGTGACATAAATTTCTTTGGGTGACTCCAGTTTGATGGGGCCTGATTTTCAGAGGGCTTCTGCACAGCATTGTTGTAAGTTGCATTTTAATTGTCCCAAGATTGGTATTGAAATAGATAAGTATATAATTTGGGGTGTTTGAAAATAAAGAGCAAACCTGATCTCATGTGGTGAGACACTGTTTTTGCTTGTTTTTCATTTTTTTCCATTTTTTTATTTTTGTGAGGTTGTTGCCCTTTTAATCACCTTATTTTCAGGACTTACATGTGTGACTGCTGAGACATACACAAAATATGATCAAATTGGTACATGAAGCTAAGGGAAGCAATAAGGTATTCTCAGTACTGCATGACTGCAGTTAAGTCATTTTGAAATCAATAATCCCCTCGCAATTCACTGTGCCACTTGACTGGACATCCAGATGCAGATGCCCTTGTAAATGAATTTACATTGCACTGTGCTTGTAGCCATATAATCTTTCTTCCCTTCTCAAGTCTGTCCCATTTTTCCTTGCTTCCATTATGCATATGAAACTCAAATTAAGTTTGCATGTAAAGTTGACTTGCTATTCCAGGTTATTTATTGGAACTGAAACTATATAAGCATACAATATATGGTTTGTTTAAAATTGATTTACCTAACTCTTTCTATAGTCCCAGGCAAATGCAATTGTTATACAGCAGAGGATTGTGTTGTGGAGGAAAAGAAACAGAAGAAAAATAAAGTATCAATAGATAATTTGCAGCTAGTTTGTGGGGGACTTCAATCTGGTAATAAAGAGGGTAATTCATCAAATAGAAAAATTAGACACGACACTAAATTTAAAATTCTTATTAGTTACAATAAGTAAAGATTTTAGCATGACAACTATGTGTATTTCAAATGCTATCTCAACATTTCTTGGACACGAGCTTAGACTGAAGTCCAGGAGATGGGTCGTCTCTGGGAATGCAAGGTTCTTGTTAGCACCTTTCATTGGCCCAGCCATGCCTTCTCCTCCCCCTTCACTGTCTGCCTGTCTCTACCCACCTGCCCAGGTGTTGACGTCCAGACACTCTGAATTAGCCAGAAAGAAATTTTTAGTGTCTGAGATTCAGCTGTGTCAGAGTCACAAGCTGCAAGGGAAGATGGCATACAGAAAGCCTGGGGTTCATCTGTGCTACAGAAACTCAGCCCTGTAAACTGTGCAGTGGAAGTGTGAATTGTGATCTACAAGGAATGGTATGGCTTAGCAAGCTTCCTAAGCTGATTTCTAAGGCTGTGATATCACCGGCCATCATCACGGGTGTGTATTGTAACATCATGAAGGAATCCAGGCTCTGACAAACCAGACATTATATTTGATGGTGACATCCCTGTCCGTGGTGGGACTACAAGATCTTTAACGTCCCTTCCAAACCAAGCCACTCTATCCATCTATGATTCTTTCCATGATCTGGCCTGGTCCGGAAGTCTCTAGGGTTTTGGCTATCATAAGCTACAGGTCTGTAAGTTCTTCCCCTTCACAAGGAATGACAGCTAACGCAGGAGGACTGTAGCATGGTCTTGCATTGAAGTCTGAGAACTTGCCTTTTGCTGACAGCCTTTAGGAACTGGAATACAAGGGAAATGATCTCTTTCAACTATCAGTGCAAGCTGCTTTAGAGGAGAAAATGCAACAGGGCAGCTGAGGAATAATCAATCTCAATGAAATGCCTTCCTTAGTCTCAATAGAGATTGGTTGCAATTCTGACTCATGCCTTGCTTTTCACTTATTTCTTTTATGTATATATATATATATGCAGATGTATCTACGCATGTATGTATTTAAAATACATATGGACACAAACATGCAATAATATTTCTCAGTGTATTTTTCCACTCCAAAAATGCCCAGTTTTTTTTTAATTCTGTTCAGCTGCTGGGCCACAGTGACCTTGTGGTAATCACCTCCCCAGGCTAAGAATATGCTGTGTTCACAACCTATCATTTTTGCTGAATGTTCTCTGTGTTCTTTCTCATTGTTAGGAATTATATCCTTACCTTAAGACTAGGACAATATCCACATGATACTCATGCGAACCAAGCTGTAGAGAAGACAGATAACTGGCATAGATGGAAAGAGGAGTAGGCAGGAAAAATGGCTATGGCTCATCACATCTAACTTATTAAATAGGCTTCTCTTGGGCCCATCTGTGCTAAAAGTGAAAAAGCTTTGGGTTTCTACATTTACTTTAGGTAGCACAACATAACTGCTTTTCTTCAGGGAGGTGGAAAAAGCAGACTACAGAAGGCCTGCGCAACACTCTGTATACGTGCTTGTGTGAATGTGGACATTCCAGCCAAAGATTCATTTATTTTATTGTTGCTGTTTTCAGTTTTCTGTAGAAATAATAGTTTCTTATTACTCTAAGTTGGCATGACATAGTGTGAAAAATCAGATGCTGCTTCATGCAGACTGAGAAAGTCACACACATTTTCACTCTGTCTACAATCTTTCATAACAGCTTCCGTTTGGAGAGGGATCTACCTGCATCTTGCTTTCCATTGCATTAAAAAAATTCTTCTTTCATTATTTAGTTGACAAAAGACAAAGGAAATGAGATCTACAGCCTATATTGGTAAGTCACAGGGGTTTGTCAGTCTCCAGAGATTTACCTGTTCTCCTCATAATCATCATTAAATCCCTCAATGTTGAGTTGGGATATCTTCATGCTGCTTAGAAAAAAATCCCTAGTCAGTACCTCAAATCCTACTATCCCATCCCAAATCTTGAAAAACTCTTTTTTCCTGTCACACACTGATAAAAGTCAAGGCCAGTTGGATGGGGATTTGAGCAAGCTGGTCTCGTGGGAGGTGTCCCTGCCCATGTAAGGAGGGTAGGAACTAGATCATCTTTGAGCTTCCTTCCAGCCCAAACCATTCAATGATTCTATGACACTGCCCCGCTGTAAGTTGTTCTAATTAGCTGTTATGGCTAATCTAACGTTTGTGCTATGTCTGGTTGCATGGGCATTGCTGAGTCTGACATAGTGCAAGAAATCCCACATTCTGCAGAATATTTGAAAGAAACAACACAGAAGAACTAGAAATCCTGCACTCCAATAATAAAAAACTGAAGCAGATCTAGGAAGAAAAATTCAATTTCCTTCTCGTATTTCAACATTCTGGAATTTACTTCTTCATTTTATCCAGCTGCTCAAAATTCTGCCAAAATTCTTTTTCCTACATGAATGTACATGAATTTCTTCCTCTGGTTTTCTACTCCTCCATCTGCTTTGTTTTTCTTTCCCCAATCAGAATTAACAAGAGAGACCTCAAAAAATTTATAACCAAAAAATTTTAAAATTCCTTTGTTTCAATGAAATTACTTTGCTCTGATGAAGCAATATTTTTTGGATGAAAGTGTTTTCTGTTATCATGTTCCTATAAATTCAATTTTAAAAAATATAATCATGAGAAACTCAGAGTGAAGTAGAAAGTTCAAATATCATCGTCCTCTTAGAGAAAACCTCTCCTAGCTGTCACATACCTGAAACTTTCAGCTTGTTTTTGTGCTGCAATAGTACAAAGCAATGAATTTTTTATAACTTCAAATCTTTTTTACTGCTGATTTACTAAAGATGTACATGACACTGCTTTATTTCACTCTTCAGAGGCTTTGCATCTATGTATCTATGTCTGTTGATGCATATGTGCCTGTATATATGACTGAAATGAGCAGATTTGCTTGACTTTATGAGCTACATGCCAGACCACATCTGAAGAACTGCTGAGCTTGCAAAGTGCTGTACCACACTCCTCCTTCCATTCTCTCTCACTCTCTCTCTCTCAGTGCTGATAGTTCTGGCCCTTCAATATTTTTAACCATTTAATGATTAAAAGTTCAGAGAACAAAAGGGATTTTCTTTATGTGTGAGTTGTGTATGCTCTGTGACTGGAGTTTATTTACTGGACTCCAAAGCAGAACTATGTACCTTTCTCAACTAAGTTACACGATGTGGTCACCATTTCGGAAATGTTCAGAGTGAGACTCAGGTCTGCAAAAATTCTCAGCATTGGGAAATTGAGACATTTGGAAAATCTGATTACGCACAAAGCCAGAACAGAAGTTTTTGGATGCTTAGAGTGCTTGAAAAAACTTATCCTTTTAACATTGCTTAAATGAGTTCCTGCAAAATATGGCCTTAACTGAATGTGTTGAAAAATTTGAATTATGACCCTGCATACACTTTTCCTACACCTCAGACACATTTCTGCTGTCATTAGTGTTGCTGTCAGTTAGTTAGCTTTAGGCTTTAGTTAGCATGATTAAAATTAGGATGTTCTTATTTTGGAAGTATTTTTCCTGATAACTCATATAAGTAGTAAGAGTATTTTCTTTTTCCCCCAGATTTGCACCGTTCTTGTCAGTTGGTCTTTGCACTGCTGGTCCAGGATAGCATTCTGATTTTCTGAGCGTGTCATCTGGCAAGGCTGCTTGATGTCTTTGCATGAATCTGTGGAAAGAATTTGCTTTTTAAAAGGAAGACTTTGACTCTTTCAGAAGTAGGCTGTGTGCTAAAGATTTGTTACTCCATAACAAAAGGCGGCCACTGATTTGCAGACACAGCTCACACTGATGTCAACGAAAGCTGCACATAGAGTTCAAGTGTGCAAAGGGGCCCTTTGCCTCTAATTCATCTCAGGGCTTGTCTTATTTCAATACACAGCTTTGAGCTGAATGAGATCGGGATATATTTTTAAAGATGTTGGCTGCAGATCCACACTGATGAGAGGTGAGAAAATCCTTGCAGTTCCATGGACAAGTCGAAAACCTGCCTGAACAAACTGCCTGTTCAACTGTTCTTAAAGCGGCCACAGACCAGGGAATTGCTGCACACAACTGACTGTCAAATACTCCCCTGGTGTGTTTTGGCATAATTTCATTTGCTTCAGCGGAGGCATGATGATTTTCATCAGCTAAAGGTCTGGTTTTAAAGAACACATATTTATTTTGAAGCTCCATCCTCAAAGTTCACAAGTTTGGGTTTTGTTTTGTTGCTTTTTTTTCTCCTGTTCTCTCTGGGGTAATTTCACTGAGCTGTTCCTGTATTGTTTTCTTTTTTTTCTTGAAGAATCTAGACTTGATGAAAACTGTAGGGCTGGCCAAAGAATGCTATGTTAAAGTGTAACTTCAGAAGAAAAGAAGCACAATTCTACACTGGCCAGTACAAACCAAAGGGTTTTTTTTTTAATAGCCACTTTACATATTAAAAAAAGCATTATCTCTTCTGCCTCTAAATTTGTTCTCTATAGCCTTTCTTACACTGATACTCAGTGTGTTGCAGACTGATAAACAGCAGTCACTGACTCTGTTGCAGTTAAACCATAGAAGGAAAACTAGAAAGGTCCTGAAGCAGCCGACATGGCAGGGAGAGGGGGAAAAAGGTAAGTGTGTTAACAACTCCTGAAGCTTTTAGACACCAGGGTAGAACTTCTCTTGAACTTATAATAATGCAACTATGCCTCTACAGCGGTCAGAGAATCACAGCATTGTTAGGGTTGGAAGGGACCTCTGGAGATCATCCAATTCAAGCCCTCTGCCAAGGCGGGATCACCTGGAGCAAGCTGCACAGGAATGTTTCTGGTGAGTTTTGGATATCTCCAGAGAGGGAGACTCCACGACTGCTCTGGACAGCATGTTCCTGTGCTCTGCCACCATAGACCCCTAGGAAGGCAGGAATAAGCAGGCTGTACAGTAGATGACATATTATTTCCTAAGCCAATGAAGCACTGTAGGTGGAAAGCTAGAAATTTGTCACTATATTTGGTTATTGTTATTTTGATCATCCTAGAACAAAGTGTAAAGAAAGCAGGAATCCTGGTCTCACCCAGATTCTCGAGGAATTTCTGAAGTTGAAATTTCCTGCAAAACTCCATTTTCACCACAGTCATGAGCTAGTCATGTTAGCAGAGCTGACTAGATCTGAAGAGACACTTATCTATCATCTCACCTTCAGAGAAGATTCATGACCGTTCTGAACTCTATCCAGTGTGGACACCACCAATCTGGCAGGGCTGCACCACCTAATTTCAGGGCTAGAGACATTGCAGCCTCTTCACCACAGGGCTCTCTGCACATTACTAAAGTGCTCAGCCAAGCCTCCTGCCCTGGAAGACTCTTGTCTCCTTTCTGTGAGCTACTTCTAGACTTCCCCTCAGCTTAGTTTTCTAGAATATTCAGTATAGTCCTAAAAATGTTTTAGGTATGTAACTTGTACGGTCTGGAAAGTTGGAGTATTCTCCACTGCCAAGCCAGCACTGCTCACAAGCAGTGTGTTCTCACTCAAGATCCTTGCAGACCAGAGCGGTCACCATAATTGAAAACAGTATCTGTTCAGCATTCAGGCTGGGCTGAGAGTCTGTTTTCCATGTTCATCACTGCTGAATTAGTTACACTGTTACTGAGTGGGGAATTAAGACTTAGGTTTTCAAAGTCTCCAGCATTAAGTTACCGGTCACTGTCTCAAACTACCATTTTGGTTATGCAATTAAAGTCTCCCTGAAAGAGTTTAAACAGAAACCAGAGTGCACATTTCCACAATGTGTTTCACAGCCATTCTTTTTCATAGAAGGCTGAAGAAAAAATTAATTTTGATAAAATGTTGGGTCAGTGTTTCAGATTGTAATACGACAGAGAGCATGAGAGAATTTGTGTGGCCAGTATGTCCATCTAGGCTAAAACCAAGCTGTACAGTGGAGTCTGAAATGATAACCCATTGGCTTTGCAAGTCCCAGTCTATATGCTTGTGGGATGAATTCTGTTGTGAGAAATTCCCTTTCAACTTTAATTTTCCCTGGCTGTTGCAAATGGGCGGATCATTCACCTCTTTGACATAAACTGTTTTGTTTTTGTACATTTTTCAATAGCTGCCACAGCAATGGATACATCTAACAGGAGGCAGAATTATTCAGCCACATATGTGTGCTCCTTTTGCTCATACATTATACTACATTCTAATTTTATATGATTGTCATTAATTTACGAACAAATTATTTTTCTTATTTCAGGCTCAGAGCAGAGATACCATTTTATAAGTATTGAAACCAGTCAGGCATCTTGAATATTTCCTTGACATATTTTGGTGTGTTTCTAGGTTGCTTTATCAGTCATTAAAGCTCAGCTTGCAGTACTTAACAATCTTGGCCTTGATCCTATAAGCATGCATATGCCTTGCTTTATGCATATAAGCACTCTCATTGAAATCAATATTCATCCACATTACATTAAGTACACACATAAGTGTTTGCAGGATTGAGGCTGCCTTTTTTTTTTTTTTTTTTCCCCTGTATTCATACTATTTTCTGCCTGGTGTCTATTGTAGTCTTTTAAGTAAATGATTTGTAGGCTGAATAGGGCTCTTCAGATCGCATTCCTCACTGAATGATACAATTCTTCATGTAGTGCCAGGATCCACTCAAGGCTTTTCAGTTCTGGAGGCAACATTAACTTCCACTTCCCCCAAGAGCAAAATTGAATTTCGTGATAATGACACAAAATATTCAACGAGTGTGTGCAAGGGAGGTGTTGAGGGCTGAGGGAAGGGCAAAGGATGAGGGTCCAGAAAGGCCAGGGGATGTTGTCGAGAGAAGTGTGTGTGCAGGAGTAGTCCATAACATCTCAGCAGAGCTCTGTGTTGTGGAGGGAGACAGAGAAGCCATGCAGATCTTGGGGGAGGAAGGGAGGAACAAAGAGAGGAAGTACTGCTGTTCTTGGTGGCTGTATATCCTGTCCCATCATAAGCTGGCTGTTAGCACAATAAGTTAGAAAAGGTTTCAGGGAGGCTTCCTCCTGGAGATGCAAAATCTAATGCTTTCATGGCTCTCCATTCTTTTCTGAGGAAAAGAAAGCATTATTGATGAGAATGAATCTTGGAAAGTTTCATTACAAATGGTCTGTTTAAATATTAGACCTTTCCAGAACAAATTTCACTTTATTAATATTTTGTGTTAGGATTATTATGGATGACTTAAATGTTTATGCCTTTTACTAGATCTTGTTTGTCAGGCTATTTAATCTGTTATTTTTTAAGGGCTTTTGAGTCTTTTTCAAGAATTACTTGTGTCTTAATTCATTCTTAATTATTGAAATTCTTCATTTTACAAAAAAAAAAATCAAATTTGTTTTCTGTCATTTGTGCTGGCTTTTTGTGTTCCATCTACCACAATGAAGAAAGGATCAGTCATATTCACTGCTGTTTGCAGTAAATTTATCTCTGAAGTTTGCGTGTACCAGCACTGGAATTTTTTTGTCTTACAATGGTGATAAGACAGTCTTGTCTCATTTAACTTTGTGTAGCTACACTGAAAAGTAAAATATGGAAGCATTTTTTGGTTCTGGTGTTGAAGTTATATTTATAGAACAGAAGTACAATGTTTTACCTGAAAATGTTTTTTGAAATCTCAAGAGTTATGACATTTTATGGTTGTTCATCTGCTTAGGTCTTGGCTCATCATTCATTATTTTTCCACTTTTTTCATCACGTGGGAATTTTTTTTGATAGATTAAGTTTTAATTTGGCTCCTCAGTTTATTAAGTACATGACTCAATGTATTCAGCAATTGTGCCCTACTTCATCTGTACAAATTTCAATACCTTGGAATTTAAAAACTGAAGACCTGTGCCTGAAAAATGTGTTCTTTTTACACCTGTGTCAGGTTTTTTAAAAGAAAAAATTAGTTCTCCTTAAAACTTTGTTTCTTTTAAACCCTAAGCCTGTGTGGCTACAAGGCTACTTTCTTAGACATGAAGGCATTAATCATATCTGACAGATTTTTCCCTTCTATAATAAGCAACATTTCTCATAATAAGACATAAAAATAGGACATGAATTAACATGGCACACAACAGAAAATCAGTGAGTACAAACTCAGATTTAAATTTCCAAGCCTTTTGGGGCTATGTTAATTTTTTGCACCATTAAGTGGTTTCCAGTTTCAATCCCCATTTGTTCTTAGGCAAAACCACAACAGAAGCATACAATGCATCACAGCCTGCACTGGTGGAAGGTTCCAGCAGCTCAGCCATGCTCTTGTCCTCCAGAGGGCAGTGGGTATTTCAGGCACTCCTTCAGCCCCTGAATTACTGCTTCCAACATCTGGCCTTTCCAGAGATTCCCAACAATGGAGCAGTGGGGGCGAGGAATTTCTGCTGGTTGAAAGTGGAATTTGGCTTCAATTAAAAAAAAAAAAAAA
>VZRQ01002219.1:615879-683173 GCA_013397975.1 Machaerirhynchus nigripectus
AAAAAAAAAGAGAGAGAGAGGGAGATGTTGGGTTTATGAGTTACACACTCTTTAATTTACAGGCTTGTATAATACTTATAACCACCAAATATCTGGAGTTAGCTACAGCTCCAGGACTCTCTCTTTTCCACTGTCATGTAGCCACCAATACTATTTTAGTTCAAGTGCAAATATATAGTATTAGAGGTTTTTTTCAGATTTCCTTGGGAGATGAGACAGAAGGGGGAGTGTAGTGGGAAAATGTTCATGTCCCCTGTGTGGTGGCCTCCCAATGCATTATAAACTTTTATTGCCTTGGAAAGTGTTATGGAATCAGATTGATTTGAGTTTGCAAAATGTAGATAGATGAGAACTTCTAAAGGGAAGCTGTGTTGGTCAGAAGATTCCATATGGTTGCAAGAAGCCTTCTCCCTGGTCTCAAGAAACCTGTTTTTGAGAGTAAATAACTGAATGAAAACAGATTTCTTGGAAAACTGTTGTAATTTAATGCATGTAAACAAAAGCTTTTATAATAGTCTCAGGCACACTGGGATTTCTGAAAGAATTACTTCAAACAAATATCATTTTTTAATTGAGAGGCACCCAAGAGGGTGGTGATGGTATGGTCTTTTTCTCTTTTCCTTTATTTTTTTTTTAATTTTTCTTTCCTTTTTCCCCCTGAAGTGGGAAATATGGCAAGGTTCACAGTGCTCTCATTTAAAATTCCTATCAGACTTTTCCAGCACTAAAACTTCCACAGGACATCACAGAATCACACAAGAGTTGAGGCTGGAAAGAACTACTGGAGATTATCTCATCCAACCACCATTGTGAGCAGGGTTAACCAGAAAAGGTTCCCAGGGTTGTGTCCAGTCAAGTTTTGAGTATCTCCAAGGGTGGAGACTCTTCATCCTTCCTTGGAAACTTGGAAATTCCAAGGAATGCCATTTATTTGCTTCCCATTTTCAGGAACATTTCCTCATCACCTTGACCTTTCAAATATATAAGAGACCAGCCTCACAATGACATCAGCCACTACCCTCTGTGCTTGTGACTGTATTCTAGTAAATCCCACCGACTTGTGTATGTCCAATTTGTCTAAACAGTGCCTAACCTGATCTTTTCTCACTGAGAGTAGGTTTTCTTTCCCTCTTCCCAAACTTTCTCACTGTTCTCAGGACTCTGGGATTCCTGAAGACATATCTTATTCATAGAATCACAGAATGGCTTGGGTTGAAAGGGACCTTAAAGATCATGTAGTTACAACACTCCTGCCATGGGTGGATGTCATCCATTAGATCAGGTTGCTCAGGGCTCTGTCCAGCCATTCCTTGAGCACTTTCAGGGATGGGGCACCCACAACTTCTCTGGGCAACCTGCTCCAGTGCATCAACACCCTTTGAGTAAAGAATTTCTTTCTAGCACCTAAATCTCTGCTTTTTTAGCTTAAAATCATTTCCCCTTGTCTTCTCTTTAAATGTCCTTGTAAAATCTCTCTCCCTCTTTTTTATACATTCCTATAGGTACTGAATGGCCACAATAAGGTCTTCTTGGAGGCCTCTCTTCTGCAGACTGAACAAGCCCAATTCTCTCAGTCTGTCTTCAGAGGAGAGGTGCTCCAGCCCTCTGATCATCTTCGTAGTCCTCCTCTGGACTCATTCCAACAGGTCCATGTCCTTCATATGTTGTGGCCCCCAGACCTGGAAGCAGCACTCCAGATGGGATCTCACCAAAGCACAGCAGAGTAGAGGGGTGGAATCCCCTCCCTCACCCTCCTGGTCTTACTTTTTTTAATGCATCCCGGGACATGGTAGGCTGCAAATGCACATTGCCTGGTCATGTCCAGCTTTTTATCTACCAACACTGCCATGTCCTTCTCTGCAGGGCTGACCTCAATGAGTTCTTCTCCCAGACTGTACTCTTGTCTGGGATTGCCCTGATACAGATGCTGCAGCTTGCACTTGGAATTATTGAAATTCACCAGATTCTCATGGCCTACCCTCATCAGGTTCTTGGCCTAATTCTCTGAAAAATTCCAGAACTTTTAAAATAGTTTCAAAACCAGAGGTTTGAAATTGCATCAATATCTAAGCAAAATGACTGTGGTTATATATAATTAATAATAATTATTTGAAAATGACCATGGTTATAATATAATAACTGTAAAATTCTAATCAGTAGCAAAATGAAATGGAAATGAGGTGTTTATATAGGCAACCAAACTTGTCTGTTTTGGAAGTGAATAGTTCTATATTAACTATGTGAGCGCTGAATTACTTTTATAGGATGTAGTTAAAATAATGGCTTAATCAAGAAATTCTGATAACAAATATGATAACTGAAAATAAAGTTTTTCAGTGTATGCTAGCAAAAGAACCTTAATAAATATTTATTTTTATAAATATTTGCTTATTTTTCCTGCTCAGTGAAGACAAAGATTTTGGAGGGCATGGATGGGTGCTGGATCACATTTAAGAGGAATTTCATACTCTCCAGTCTGACTCAACAGATCAATAAGAGGTCTCAGCTAGTGCTGACCTCACCACGCAAGAGCCACACACTCAGGGGCTATTTGCCTTTTGCTTATGTATCCTTAAGAGAAGAGTACATTCCTGAGCAAAATCCTGATCTTTAGAATAAACAAGATTAAGGGGAGAAAAAAATCTCCCTAATCTCCTCCTGCCTGCTCAAAGGTTTCGACCCATGTCACACTAAGAAATGAGAGGTGCATTTTAGAAATGATCATTTTTATATTCCTATAGAAAAACGGATGTGTCTGGTGTTTGATATTGTGGAGTCTTCCTAGTTTTCTCGAACTACTTTTTAGTGGAGGAGAACTGGATATTAAAGACGCAATTTTGAAAGATTCAGGGTTTTGGTTTTTTTTTTTAAACTAAGAAAATAAAGCCTAATATTTTGAAGGGTCTTTATTAAAACATATTCTAGTTTGATTGTGTGATGACAAAGTAAAATTTTCTAATACTGGGAAAATAATTTTCCAGGAAGTTCTTACTGAGCTGTTAATAAGGATATATCACCATCATGATCACTATGGGTGAAAATTAAATACAAATAGATGACTACTAGGATGTCTCTATGCTGTCTGGAAACAAAAGTTGTACAGGAATATTGTTTGACATCTGGAAAAAAGCTCAGAAATACAATTTTGGCCAACATATTGTAAAGAAAGAACCCCTGATATTTGCAGGAGAAAAATTCCTGATGAAAAGGACATTTGTTTTGATCTTCTGTGCATGTCAGAAAGACTGATTTAGGTAACAAGAAGGACGAAACACTTAAAGGGAAAGTTAGTCTGATTTGAGGTCACTTTCATGGAAGCAAAATAGATAAAATAAGTAGGTGGCCCCTTACAGTGATGAGCTTTCTTAACCCCTCTTCGATTATGGAAAACAGAAATAGTCTCTTCATATCTGCCTAATTTAACCATAAGGAACAATGGGAAATCCCACAGAAAATTGTCATAAAAGGAAAAATTAAAAAGCCCCAAAGAAGGGTTAATTGTTTAAGACAGTCTATTATTATTCTATAATAAGGAATCCACCATGAACTGAAGCTGAATACGGCGTAGAAATACTGCAGCTATTGAGATTACTTTTCCTGAGCACCTAATGTGAACTTACCATGCCAGCTATGACATGAACTGATGATATTGCTGTCTCTTAGGTTTATCAGCAACTGACCGAAGGGGTCAAGATAATATTCTTGGTCCCTTTACATCGTAAACTTCTCACTGGATCCCATCTGAGGTTAACATTGAAACGTGTGGTTGATTTGGCTGCCTGGTTGTTGAAAGCTATCTCTTGATTTGCTGTTCTCCGGAAGAGGTTTTTATACTCTCTGTTGGAGAGTAATATTCTGCAGAAATCTGACATAGGATCCAAATATTAAACCCTTGCTTGTTCTCTAATGACAGCGTAATATTTATCTGCTATATAAATCTATATATAGCCTTTATGGCTCATTGACATCCCAGTATGCACTGTTGGTTGCTTTTAGTTTCCAAAGATTTTATTCTTGTGGCTTAGGAATGCACAATCACATTGCCAATTCAAGTGGAAAATGTAACTTGAGTAACATTATGTTTTTTGCTTATTTTAATACAGGGAGACTTGGATCTCAGTGGCTTCACAAGCAGAATAGTAAAATCCTCATTATTATACTTAAAATATTTGAATTTTCAGTCAGATATAATCAGAAAATAACCCCATGGCTACTACTTAATCATATCTGAAAGCACATGAGTAAAATGACTTTGTAGGTTTGTTGTAGAATACAGTTAATAAACCTCTCTTATTTGGTCATGTTCCCTTGTGCTGCCATAAACAGTCTTATCCCAGATGCAAAGAACTTTCTTGTTTGAAAATATACATGAACTTGTGATCTGCAAAATGACGAGAGAAGTTTGCTTTCTTATTCTGAAATTTCTTGTTCTTCTAACAATCATTTTTATTTGATACTTATTAGATGGTTGCAGCCTCACTAGTAATTTTATTAATTTAGCATTACTTGTCACCTGCAAAGAGTAAATGGCTGACAAAGTGGGGATTTGCTCTAACACAGTAAGGTCTGCAGTATGTGGTTATACAATGGGATTCTCCAACTCTGCTTTTTTCTTTCCCCAGTGAGATTTTGCTAACTCTTCCTTAGAAGCCAAGAAGCTAGCAGTGCTTGAAGAAATTTGTATTTTAATAGTAACAACTTTTTCCTTTTAGGCTGTCTAAGAACATCACTTTGTACAGATATTTGTTTTGGTAGGGGTCTCAAACTTGCACAATCATCACTTCTTTAAGACTTCTAGCATTCAAGCATGGCTTTATCCCTGTCTTTTAAATGGGTAGAAATAGGGATTCCTGTATAAGAATGAAATGTAATTGAGAGTCTGGAGTCAAATGTGTGTGTCCTGACTTCCACAGTCATGCTGGAAACTCAGCCACAGGAAGGGCTTAATCATAACACCAGCCACAAGGGACCATTGGTCTCCCTTGCCATCTTAATCAAGACACCAAGCAGAGGAGCCTGAGGACTCTGAGGAAGAGAAGCTGAATTGGCTTAGAGCTGAAATATAATGAGCAGGCATAGCCTCTGTAATTCTTTTAGCTGAAAACCTCACTGTCTTAGTGAATCAGATTGGTGTATTACATTCTATTAAAACTAATTGTCTACAAGACTCGTAGGGTAAAATAATATTATTTTAACATTTTTGGCTCTAAGACTGTCCTTATACCTTTAAATATAAAGATTATTTCTTGGAAAAGTGATTAGAATATTAAAACTCTATAAAAGTAGGCATTAGCTGATGATCCTGTCATTATGTTGAGTACCCATGGATTCACCTCAGCACACCTAGTGATTTCACAAAGGCTATTATCTCATGGCTATATCCCCTTCTTCTGAGCTTATTACTTTAAATAAAAAATGTTAATGGTTTCTGAGAAGCTCATGATGAGAAATGGAGAATTTCTTAACAAAGAAGCATGCTTTCCAAATTTCAAAGCTTGCATTAAACTTCCCAGCAAATGCCTGAAATTCTCAGTTGGCCAATAATATTGTAAGGTGAATTCAGCCTTCTTTTATACAGAGCTGCCATTTGGATATGCTTTATTATTATTTATTAAATTACACAGTGCTGCATGTTATGCATAGCAATTACATAGGAATGTGCATTATGCTTTCACATACAGGGAGAACAGAATGAAATTATAAATTCTGAATCATAAACGGGGTCAGACGGGATGATCTAAAAGCTCCTTGTGACCTTAAAATCTGAGGTCACACATTGATCTCAGAATAATGGGTACATGGGTAGAGGAAATGATGGACGATTTTAAAATCTGAAGAGCAGACAGAATGGCATGTAAATATTTGGCTCTATTGCATGTATGACCCTGTGCCGGGGAGTGAAGAGAGCTGAATGCTTTTGAGTGACTCACAGGCAAACGAGAGGCTGTAGAAGGAGCAGCAGGTGTTTAGATGGAATTTAGGCCTTTGCAATAGGACCTCTAGTCCTGCGCAGATTGCTGGCACTCATAACAAAGGCTTTGGGTGCGAGTGAACAACAGTTTCCAGTAGTAATCTACATCTTTCCAGAGATACTCCAAGACCCTCCTCTCTTTAATCCCCTAGATCAGTGGAAGTTGGGACTCCTTAGTCTCAGACCATATCCTTTTGACTTGCATGTGTCTTCTCTGCTTTCAGATCCTTTCAGAGCTACAGAAGTAGTATCTTCTGGGCTCTTTGCACAGAGTACTGCAAGCTATAGGGAACCCACAAAATTATTTGGGAGTATGCCAAACATAATCACAATCCAGACCCTTCACAACAGCTGGGATCCAGAGGTGAGTCAGAGGGTATGAGTGCTGGCAATATTTTTAGTTAGTCCAACCTTGAAGAAATCATGCACAGAGTTCTTGGCAATCCAAATAAAACAATTTGAGGGGAGGAGTAATCAGACTGCAACTTTTCCTGGAAGGCAGTAAAAGGAGGATAAACTGGTGGAGATGAGGAGACCACACTGTTGACAGCATGGCCAGTTCTGACATAATCTGTGTATTTTTTTCTTCTCAGTCACAAAACAAAAAGGCAAACACCCACCTACCCCCCTCCCAACTAAACTAAAACAACCTACCTGGACATATGGAGAAGAAATGTCAGTGCAAACATTACTGCTACAGAGAAATATACCCTAAAAAATTAAGTCCCCAGTGGTACTGAGATGTTATTATTTACTAGGGCTAATAAAGAAGGGAGAGAAGGCAGAGGTATTATATTTTGCAGGTGATAAGCCTATTCAGGCAAGAAAGTATATCAGCCAGGGAGTAGAAGAGAACTGGCACACACTGTGCACTAAGAATGATGCTGGCAAGGGCCTAACTGAGTGAAAGCCAGAGTGGCTCAGTGTGCTGGATTTCTGTTGCTGCAAATAAAAAATCTGTTAAAAAAGGCATTAGTGAATTTCAGGGAATTTGTCAATGAGATTTCCTGCTAGAATTTTGAAGGATGATTATGTTACGCTGAAGAAAGAAGAATTTAATAGCATTCATTATACATAAGGAAAACAGACCTTAACATTAAGAAATGTTTCACCTACCTGAGAAATGTCGCTTGGTCTTGTACTTCTGAGAAATTCTGAGAAGTTCTCTCTCTGAACAGGGAGATGAGCTGAGCATAACATATCTTCCTAAGCAATGCCACCTTTTTCCAACTGACATCTTTGCAAAACTTTTATCAGTTTCTCTCCATTTGCCTTGCCAACGTCACCCTGGATATAGGAGAAATATGGACTATGCTGACTAAACTTTTGGTAGTCTCCTCAAATAGAGAATCAATAAATTAATAAAATGGAGGGGACAAAAAGAGATGGAACTTGCCATAGGAAAATATGTATCTAAGCAGCATTTAATAAAACACTAAGATTTTTAGCACAGTAAGTGGATGGTCCTCGCCCTTTAGTGTGACCCCTCCTCCTGTGTGTGGGCAGAGTAACATTGCTCTGTGTATGATCAAGAGAGATCTGTCTGCTCTTGGGATAAAATCACAGCATCATAACCTGCAGTTTGTGGGCATTCAAGACATAACTGATGATGAAATAACTGCAACATAGACTACTCACAAAGCAGGAATTGAAATGCGGTTTTCCAGTGGTTATGATGAGCTGATCTGGGATGGAAGAAGGTGTCTTAGTCAGCTGGAACAACAGTCTGGAACAAGGAGAGATACCTTCACCAGAAAAGATGGGCACTACAATGCCAATGCATCACAAAAAAAGTAGGACTGAGATAGGTTTTACCTATTTCACTTTGCTTTAATTTGTCAGTTCCTACTTGTGTAGCCAGTCAGGAGAAGGACTAGAAGGTTAGGATGTGATGAGATATTTGATCTCTCCTTCACTTCCAAAAAATGAAGTAGCTGGACAGTAGCACGTGGCAGAATTGCTTTGAATTCATTAGTAAAGATGTTTTTGACATATAGCTTGTGACTGTTACCAACTATAAGCACATTAAAGGCCTATCAGCATGGTATAATGCTGTACCCCTACAGCAATACTCTAGGCATCTGTTCACAGAGCTCTAGTGTTAAGAGTTAAAATCTAGATTCAGAAGGGAGTCAGAGAGTAGAGCTCGCAATCCCTGCAGCATTCACGGCAGTATTTTGGAGTGCCAGTCCACAAAGCTAAAGATACATGGGAAGAAAGTATTAGGGAAACTCAATAAGTTCATCCAGTCCTTGGAAAGGTATGACATGCACAGATTTTCCATTCAAGGAAGTTTAATGCAAGGACATACTTAAGACACTAACAAAGATAAAGTGATGGATGCTGTTTAAACGCTGATCAGGCATAAGGGGAGTGTAGGAAATCTTTTCACACAAGGGCCCATAGCTTGAATGTTGTATGAAGTTCTAACCTGCATCCAGAAAGATGTAAATAAATCACAGCTGGGGTAGTCATAGGAAAATTAGTTGTGCACCCTCTCCCCTCAAGCCAGGACAGAGTTCTTTTTTCCATCCTTGCCCAAATGTAGGGTGTGGAGTCTGACTACTGTGACAATTCCTTGTGTTCATATTCTGATAAAGAGACAACAGAACACTCAGAAATATTTTCTGCATATTTCTGTAGTCTTCTCAATATCTCTCTGTATCAAAGACTTTTTAAAACAGTACCAATGAGGTCTCTACCACAGAGTTGTTAAGAATATATGCAAACCTGTTGTCCTAAAACTAAGCATTGCCACAAGATGTTATCACACATTTATATAAACCTGTAAGTTTCTGCTCTGAAGGAGAGGGTGTTACAGGGTCAGAAAAGAGGAGGGAGGGCTGGTTACCAGAGAGAAAATGATGTCATGGCTGAGCTAGTATTTCAAAGATGTTCAGACTTTCCTGTAGAGGGTTAATTTTGCAACTTCTTCAGTTCCTCAGTCCATCCATTAAAGCACATTTTTGTCTTCAGATGATACATTAATAGCTGAAACTCTTGCCATACCCAGACCCAGGAAAAAGATCTGGCAAATCTGTAGGAACTGCAGTAAATAGTTCCTAACATTCTCTGCTTGGGTGGGGTGAGGAAAGACCTTGCACTTCAGTCTGAAATGTAGACCAGTTCTATAAATTCAAACTCTCCACTTAGGTTCCTGTTGGGACTTCACAGAGTACTTGCTTTCTTTCATGCTAGATTTATTTGAATGACCTTATTATGGAAAATAGGATTTTATATCTCAGTGCCCATTACATTATATTTTTTTATTTGTTACAATGAAAACATTCATTAAAGCCCTTATTGAATAGCTAAGTGTGAATCTTGGGAATGAATAAAAGTCATTTATTGAATCAGCCCTCACTGGAGCTAAGAAAGCGTGTACAGCTGCAGAACTATGAAATGCTCAGTGCACTTTGAGCTTTGTAGGAAAATGCTACAAAACCCAGCTCAAGTTTACTTTTAAAATAAATAAATGAAGGGCCCAAGTTGTTCCATTTCAGGGCCAGCCTTCATCCTTTTTGTGGAGGAAAATAGTACCGCCAAGGTGGAGGGGAAGTGAAGTCACTGCTACATCCTGTCTGTGACTGTTAGTTGCCATCCTCACTCTGGCAGTCTTCCTTGCAAGGATGAAGGGAGTGTAGTTTTCAGCTCCTGGACCTGGTTTGTCCTTGAGGGGAATCAGGAAGTCTTCAGGATCTGTTTCCTCCAAAAGAGAAGGTAGAGCCACTGCGGCCTGTGCTGTCTGTACCATGGAAACTCAAATCATAATCTCCCTCTGCCCTCCAATTAATTAGATTATTAGAATCATTCTGAAGCTTTAACTTACACTATAATTCAGTTCTTTCCTCTTTTTAAATTATTTAAAGTCAAAATGCAGATGTAGGAAATTCAAGTGCACTTAAAGATGAGGGATTTTAATTTGAGGTCATTATTGGTGTACACTGTGGTTGTATTTCAGCAGCTAAGGGAAGGGGAACAGATTTTGCTCCTTGCTACCCCACTGTAAATCTAGAGAAACTCTACTGATTTCAGTGGCATTTATTCTTGAATTACCCTGGCTTAGTTGACAGCAGAGTATGGCTGACTGTGACTCCATAGAGACATAGACTGTTTATATGTGGAGTCTATTGTTGATTAAATATGCACACAAATGCAACAAGCCATCAGTCAAAGAAATCGCATTTGCTCTGCTGCCAGGATATAAACTAAAATCCTAAAAAGAGAACGTATTCCTCTGATACACTGAGTGATACAATTTCAATAGAAAGCATTGCTCCACATTATTTTAATGTGATTAGTGCCTGTGAAAGGCAGTGAATTGAAAATGGGTGTCCTTTGATCACTGATTAAAAACCAAGGAAACTCTCAGCTGGTATCTCTACCCTGTTCTACCAGTCTTCCTGGTCTAAGGGTCTCCTATGACAAACAGGAGATTTCTTTTGCCATTGCTTCTTAGTCTGAGGAGCACACAAACAAGAAACCAGCTTTATTTCAAATGGCTTTCCTGAGACATGAATGTTGGGCCAAAGTATTTTTTATGATCTGGACTGCTGTAGAAGCACTCAGGTGCTCTCAAGTTGTTTCAGGTCTGATCTTGGGATCAAAACTTGGAAGTTCAGCCAAGCACTATTAAATAAACATCCAGTACTTAAATGTCCAGGTACAATCTATGCATAAGTCTACTTCTAACTGACAGGAGTAACTTTCTTCAATGTCCATATACTTTCAGTCAACGCTCAAAATATTTTATGTGAGACTTATCACAAGAATTATAGATAGATAGATACGGTTAGGTAGATCTTATTTGCTCTGCCTAATTCTGGTTACAAGATTCACAGATTCTCCTGTGCATCTTTGGCATCTTGTAGCATTTTGGTTTCAGAGATGTTGCTGTAAAGTCTAACTGAAAATATTAATGATAAATAGGCAAGATGAATAGTCAAATATCTTTCCAGCTCTGAGCATCCTAGTAATCAATATTTTTCTGAGGACATTTGAATACATTGCATTTAGCACCACATGAATAGTGATAATGATATAGCACTTGGATGTAGTATTGACTTAATATGTGTTTCTTCTTTATTTACAGATGTCTTGATTCTCCGTTGTTTTGATCATTCATTCAAGGTACTTGGAATTCATACTCAGCTGATTCTTTAACTTTGTGAAAATCTGGTCCTTTGTGGGGCTGGGTGCAAAGGTCAGCATGTTCCTATATAAAATTTTGGTGAAGAAAAAGGGCAAATATTTTACAGATACCCTCCTAAGGATCTGTCTCTTGTCTTTCTTTTTTGCACCTTGATTGGTACCTTTATTTTATTGGTTAATTTTTTCTGTTTTTAGTGACATGTAACATTTATGAGTAATTTCACTGACTCAGTAGAACTCTTTAGGGAATGAGCTATAACATGCCTTTTTAAAAAAATGATAAAATCCAGCCATGCACTAAGTTTAATACTCTTACTGGCAATGAATGACCACCACTACAGTTCTTAGCCATAGTTTTTTTGCATACATTCAAAATATGTTTCAATTGACTGCATCAATAGTAACATGAAGTATTCATTTTGTTACTTAGAACAAAAGAAAATGAAAAGGAAAAATAAAAAGCTGTCTGAGATTCAATTTCCTACCAGTGTGTTCTCTGGACTGCTGGCACACAAAGGTTAACGAAACCTGGAACTGAAGTAGTGAGTGATGTCAGCAGTTAGCACATTATCATTTTCTCTCATCTATCCATCTAAAGTGCAGAGCAGATAACTTAAACGATCATCTTCAGTATAAAAAAAGAGAGAGTTCAAGGCATTGTCAAGGAGCCATTCAGCTTTGGCTCTTAATTAAAGTAAACACAGTAAAAAAAACATTTCCATTAAAAGAGAGAGTTTTAACCTCTCATAACAATCTGACCACATTCAAATGAGGGTGGAATGCATGCCACCTCATGGGAAGAGCATGCAGTATAAAATTTTGCCAGTATTGTGGCTGCCAATAAAAAATACTGTGATTTTCATTACACTGCGCTCATTTATCATTGGAAAAATGCAAGGATGAGATCTTCCATACAAGTTCAGACAGATGCCCTTGATAACTACAGAATGACTTTCAATGCAATTCCAAATGTTAATATCCCCACAGGAATGCAGATCCAACAGAGGAACCTACTATCCTATATAGCCATCATATTCACCTCAGTGAGTGAACATCATGCATCAGTGTGGCTTGATACTGTGATTAGCTGCTTTGGAGCTGTGCTGAATAATCAGCAGGATTGACAGTTCTTCCTTAGGCTCCTGGGTTTTTTATGGGAAGATTCTCCTTGACTTTTTAAGATTATTTATGATTTTTTATTATTTTTATTTATATATATATATGCCACAAAACAATGTAACGCAGAGCTCACTTAATATTTTACTGATTTGTTTTTAAACAATTTTTATTTTACAGTATGACAAGGATTAAGTGAGAGAACAAGGATATAGAGAAAGAGTGGAGGGAACTCCATTGCCACAGGACAAGAGACAGAAATGTGGGCAGCAACATGTTCTCCTTACACAGCTCTAGCATGTCATATCTGAATTATTTGGCTTGCTTCTGGTGAACTTCTTACCAGATAGGTAATGGCAATTTTGGGAGAATTATTGCTTGAAAAGAAAGCATTGCTCTCTTCAAGAGAGCAATAGTACTCAATAAAACACCAGTTCTATTTATCCCAAATTTATGGATAAAGAGTAGAAGAATTAAAATTTCAAAGTCTGGCTTGAATTTAAGAGACATTAACATTCTATACACTTTCTGAAAGGCAGCTATTCGAGACAATGGTACTTAGTACTTTTATTAAAAAATGCACTATAGAAATGCAGAGTCAAGGAAAACAAATACGAAACAACCTCACCTTACCTGAGACAGAAGTTTTTTACTTAAAGGCAGAAGATAAAGTGTTAGTAATATATGAACTATGAAGGGAGAGAGTTGCTGAGTCCCTACAAAGGTATGTTAAAGTTTTATGATAAATGTTCAGATAAGGACAAAGGTATTGAAAGAAACTGGATGATATTTATATTTACTTCATTTGCCTTGCTTTCAGCAAGAATTTTTTTTTTTTTTAATGGTGCTGAACACAAGAGAGGTGCATAGCTGGTGATATCTCTACTGGTGCTAGCTAGGCAAGTCAGGGACAGATTTATCAGAATGGTTCAGGGAATTCACAGCACCTGTTTACTCTAATATCTAATGGCCTGATCCTTCAAACAGTTATGCTTGGATTAATGGCAGAATGACAATCACACTGAGTCTGTGGGATTATCTGCCACTGAACACCAGAATGAGTGTTGGCAGGACTCGGTCCTAAATCCCTTTGTGATGGTCAGTATCTTTCAAACTGAATGATGCTAGACTAACACACATTCAAAAGCAGGGTGCAGCTTGGCATTTTTATAGCATCTAACATGATTGGGGCCTGATTCTTACTGACTTCAAACCTTCATGTATTCTCAGTGCCTGCTCTCCAATTTTCAGAAGTGTCACCAGAAGGCAGATCTAATGAGTAGAACAGAAGTTTGGATTTCACAATTACCTACATTTTATTTTCATGTATCAGGTTAATTTTACCTGTAATATGCTTTATTCAGTCATAGAAATAAAACCAGATGCGATGCAAGATATTGTTCAGCATCATTCTGGGACCCCAGTCACAGACCAAAAGGCTGTTACTTCAGGTGTGGATAAGGCAGGAGAAGTCTGCTCTCAACCTTAAAATCAGGAAAGGTGTGTAGAGAATTATTGAGGAAATGTGGGAAGAGACTGCTGTAGATCTTCAGTAGGTCTTAAGACGCTGTATAACTTCAACTTTTATGCTAAGGCCAAAAAGAAATGTCAAAACAAGATGAATTAAAGGAAATGGTCATGGGCAAGAGACTAAAGAAAGAATTAACTTTTCACCTCCACAGCTAGAACTGACCACAGACTGAGAGCAGACTGGTTTAGGTAACCACACGATGTAAAACTCAGGCTAAAGGTTAGACCTAATCTGCCCAAAGACAGGATGACAAATGAAGTGCATCCACTTGCCATAATTAGATAATGATAAGATGGCTTTGCTTCAGATTGACGTTTGCCTTGCTTTGAACCTGTGTTCATTTTGAGATTCTTACCTGCAGGGGTGAGGAGATCTGTGCTGCCTTTAAATGCAACAACTGAGACCTGGGCAAAATTTAGTTCTAACATACTGCTTCCAAATAATCTTTCCTAGCAGGTAAAGAAATGCTGCCAAGTTTGTAAATGTCGCTAGTTTGTTTTAAAATGCATTTATATTTATGAAATCGTGTTCTGTGTATACCTGTTAATAAAATGTTTACACTGGACTCTTTTAAATTAATTCACTATATTATTTGATTAATAGTTTCAGTATTTTAAAAGCAATTTGTTGAAATACTTTGGCTTGTACTTTAATGGTCCTTTGAAGTCTTTTGGTTCCTAGATCATGCTGGGGCATTAAAATCAACTCTCAAAGCAAAGTAAGTCACACCTATGTCATTCTTGGGAGATGTTTGTCTAACTCATTCTAGAACTCTTACTGCTGTTCAGTGAACTTCTCTGATCATCAAAAGATACTTTCTCCACCCCAGTTGTATCACAGCTTATGTTTCAGCTATTCACACTCACACACATTAAACCCTTCTCAATTTAGGACAATTTCCAAAGTTCACAGAGGTCAATGGAATCACTTGCACTTACTTTAATAGAATCAGGCCCTCAGAGATGAAAAACTTATTTTATACATTTTCAGTCATCATTGCAAGGTCATTCCATTTAAAAAAAGGAACTTTCCTAAGCAAACATCACAATCTGTGGGTGGGCAATGATGTTTACCTTAAAATGGAAACTTTTTTTTCCCCACAGGTGAATCTGTACATGGTAAAATGCAGAATATGGCTGAAGCTGTAACAACAGTTCTAGCAGAAAAAAAGAAAATTAACTTGCTTAAAAAAAAAAAAAAAAAAAAAAAGGAAGGAACAGTAAAAATTATAGGTTTTTCATGTATATTAAAAGCTTCATGTAAGCATAAACCAGAACTGAATGTATCTTAACAAATTGCTCACTGAATGAGTTTTGTCTCTGTGAATTGTTCGGGATTAAACTGTGATTTTCTCAAATGCATTTGCTCTTATTGCTTTACTGACAATACATTATGAAGAAGTCTCGATCTGTAGCTCATTTCTGAGCTCTGTTTGTTGGAAATATAATTACATACTACATTTCTTTTTCCTGATTGGGGGAGCAGTGTAACTGTTAGACACAGGTTTCCAGTGTCAGTACTATGATTAGGATTTTAAATTCAGCTGGGGGAGAAGTTGCTCTGTGATTCAAATCACACTGAAAAGCCATTGACTGCAGCAGCCCTGGCTTGTAATCACATTGCTCAGTGGTAACCTAGAATTTGCAGCCTTGTTCATAAACGTATTCTGTGGGCTGAAAGTACTGAAAGAACAAGCAAAACTCTGCAATCCATAGTTATTGATTTATGTTCTGGATTAATTGCTATATTTTATTTTTATAACTTTTTTTTCATTACAGGGATTATAGGCACAATCTAAAGTCTTTGTGTAGGGAAACAGATTTTTAGATGCGTGTTAATAATCACCATTATTTTATTCATTATCAATTAAACATTAAATTAATAATGCTATTATCTTGGGATCAAGATCTGTGTTATGAAGCTGAGAATTTGCAGATATTAATATTTTTTTATTATTTATGTTTCATGCTATTTTAATAAGATTTCCCCTTCACCTTCCTTTCCATAATTGCTATATATTTGCAACATTAATTCAAAATTAATGGACATTTATTTATGGGAATTAATTTTGTTTCTATAGTAAAGCTGCTAATGAAACATATTGGAAGGTTCGTACTGTGGAACCAATTATTTCCTATCATATCTGTAAGTAACATTACAGACCAGCTTGCAGTTATGTTCCTGAACATAATTGTCATTAGATTTTGTGCAAGTTTCCTCAAAAGTACATCTAAACATTAGTAGCCTTCAGTCTAAGTAGTTCACCTACAAACTTTAAATAAACCACCAGGATGCCCTTTGGATTTCTCAGGAATAGCTTTTCGACAATGAAGAGTTCACACTGAAAACTCCATTTTGAAATTATTCACAATATTGTCTCAAAAATACACAAATATGAGGTCTTTTGGGGATGGAAGATATAGTGAAGAAAGTTTATTTTTCAAATTGCTTTGATAAATCAAATTTAAGTGACTAAAATGAACTATCCCCACTTCTTTATCAATCATCTCAATTCTCAAATAGTTTTGTTGCACTAAGCAGTGAAAAGTACATTTTAAGAAGCTTGATGTGATCATAAGACAACAGACAGAAGGACCAAATGCAAATTATTGTTCGTAGAAGTATGCATTATGGTGGTGTATTCAGACCACTATCATCACATGATTCGTAGCAGTCACTCTTTATTTCTGGTACCAGAGGAAATTACTGTTTCTTGCACTCTAAGTAAGCAATGTGCAGTCACCTCAAGCTCAATTGAAGTATTTAGTTTTCAAGTCTATGTCCTACAGTGACTCTACATAGGATTTTCTTTACACCACTCAGATTTCAGTGGTAGACCTTCTCAACTGATGTGAACCTAAGCTACATCTGGTCCATGGTATCCTCAAAGCTACAGAGAATGGTAACAGTGTAGTGCCCGGTTTATGATGCACTCAAACCCAGTTTTCGAGTCTCTGCACTAGAGTGGATAATCTCCCTCTCTAGGGACGACATTTAACTTAAGTCTCAAACAATAGTGATTGCATCAGAAAATATCCTTTAACAGCTGTGCCATGAGAGACAAGTGTAGAGTGGATAGTGAGGGAGGTACAATAAATTCCTTCCTGGTAATGGTCTTATGCCTGACCATGTGAATTTTAATGTTCCCTATTTCAGCAAACATAAATACCATTGTTCATAAAATTATCATCTTGGTCATAAAATTACCTTCCCCTTTTTAAAATTCAGCTGAAGTATTTGACTCAGTGACCCTCCATGACAGAAATCCCACAGGCTGATTACATGCTGTGTGAAGTATTATTCCCTCTCTTTTGTTTTACATTTACCTGTCATTAACTTCAAGTGACCCTGCTGTTGTTCTGGTGTTCTGAGACACCGTTAAAAAGATGGACTGGCTAGTTTTTGACTCTACCCTTCATAATCTTAAATGCTTTAATTAAATGCCTTCTAGTGTTTCTTTTTCACCACTAAATCATCCCAGCTCTTGCAATCATCATATGCAAATCCTTCTATATTCCTAACTCTATTTTCTGGACTTCCACAATTTCAATAATCTTTTAGTCTTAACATCCCAAACTGAATTTCATGTATTATATTAAGGCATCTCTTGCCCACTGCTCCAGAAGCAAATATTTTTTTACTTGTAACATGTAATACAAATATTCAGTTTCAATCGCTTGACTTATAATCTGAGACTGATTTAACATTCCTTGACATTGATTACCTCTTGTATGACACGACTCATCCTCAAACCAGGCATGGACATACTGAAGAGGGAGGGACATGAGAAAACAGACATGGCTTTCCTCCTCTAAGGATCTGTGTTATTATATCTTCTAGAAGCTGAGCAGGAGCTGGCTTGCTCTGCTGTGTGCTGGGGGTATGGTGTCATGTTTGGTATCTGAGAACCATCCACTTTCTCTTCCCCACTGTCATTTGCTACATGCTGCAGTTACAGAAATGCTATACTTTCACTTCCTGAAATGCTGGGAGGGAATGCTCTGGGTCCCATGCTTACACACTTTGCCTTTCAAACACCACAGCACTGTTGCCTGAATCACTGAGCTGTAGTCAGTGACAAAAGCAGAAACTCATTATGATCACTAATTTTCAGTTTTAGAGTCTATGCCCTTGACTAGACACTAAATGGATTTTAAGACCAAGACCAGATTTTCAAAGGCATTAAAATGCCTCAGAAGGCATATAAACAAATAGTGAGAGTCACTTTCAAATTCCAAAAAGCCCCCACAAATGCACAGCTATTATTCACAATTTCTGTTGATATGTAACTTCATGATAACACAGTTCTGTGGCAGTAACATATTTTTTAAGTGTGTAATAAACATTGAAAATATGCCAAAATGATGCCTACCACAGGATTTAAAAGCAATTGTTTACGTTATTCTGCTTGCTTTTGGATTTTTTGCTTCAAGCTTTGCTTTGTGCCTACAGTAAGTCCTCCGAAGCTTACAGAGCAACACGGCTGTGATCTTTCTTGCAGAGAGCTAACGTGCTTAGCTGCATGCCTGTGGCATGTGCAGAGCTCTTACCCGTCAGGCACTGCATTGTACCCCAGTGGTGAAAGCCCTCCTATCCCACAGCATTCCAACAGCACAGAGCAGAGACACTCGCCAAGTGAGGCAACAAAGCTTTTGCATCCTGATAGTTAAAATCAGGAGCACTATCTGTGCACCAGCAGCATCTCATAGGGAACAGTGGGACATTTTCTCTCTTACTCTTCAAACGAACCAAATGTAAACTGTCTGAACCACAGCAGTTGTTTTTGTGTGGATGAAATAGCAGGGCAAAGACAGACCTTATGAAATAGCTGTGGTTAGTGGCTTGTTGAGGGGGGTGAGGCAAGAAACTTGCTTTTAATCAATGTGATAATCGATGACATATGGCATCAGTCTTGCCTGATTCCATTCTTTCCTTGCACACTACAGGTCTCAGTGCCTTCTCCATTTTTTCTCCCAGCCCAGGCCCTTAGCAGGCCAACTAGAAATCTGTCTACTGGGTTTTTTTTTTATTACAGCTATATTTGAAAACCAGACATAAGTCTTCAAAAGAGACTAATTTAACTGGGGAAGGACTGCTTAGCAGCCACAGTTTTTTGAGGAGGCTGTGATAACATACACATGCCCTTGCTGTGTTTTCCCATACCAGTCTGACTCCATGCACTGCTCTGTGATGCCACTGGCCAAAGGTAGCAAAAAGCTGAGTCAGGGATTCATATGCTATGATTCTATATTCATATTTTCATGAACTGCAATGCAAGCAGTATGAATGAAAATCATAGTGTGTTCTGATCCTGTGCTCCTTTTTCATCTATTAACTTTGGGTTCAGAAAGCAAAGGCTGTGCTGGATATCCTTTGAGTGGCATTTGTGTTGGCTTCTAAGAAAAGTTTTTCATTTCATATTTTGGCTTTTGTTGGTGGCACAGACAGCACAAGGTGTTTGCTCACAAGGCTAGCTTAAAGCCTTGCATTTTATGCAGAAAGTCCTGCAGGTCTGTGACTTTGTTGGCCTTTTTCTAAATGAGCACTGAAAGTCACTGTTACAGCTCGTTTTCTCCTTCACATGATTATCTGGGTTTAGAATTTCCTTGTACTCACGCAACATAATTTTGGGAAAACTTCTCTGTAAATTAAATGAACAGTCTGTGAAGTTACAGGAAGTCTTAGAGTTTTACTCTGAAGTCCAGATTTCTGTGACCAAGGGAAAACAATTCTCTCATACTCTCATTTTTCTCTTGTTCATTAGTAATGCCATCTATATTTCACCTTTAGCTTATTTTGTGTTTAAGGATAATCTTTCATTCACATTCTGCTATCCGTAACTTGGTTCCTCTAATTTGTTGTATTTGCATTTGTTTGTTAACTACCACTACCCCAAACAGCTTCCTAGGGTTGTTTCTAAACCAGACATGAAAATTTATTGCCCTATGTATGTGACAGTTTCTCTCTGTGGGATGCCCAGTGGCATAAGACTGTCCAGACTGAACTTGGGATATCTTTCAGAAACCTCTTTCCTTCCTCTTCTTTCTACTTAATACAGAGATTTTGCCTTGACAAGCATTCAGTTCACCAGCTGCAGTTATGTTTCTTTTGCTTGGAGCAGAGGTCTATGTGTAGGTAAATTCAGTATAACACAACTACTTTGAAAAACTGTTAGCAGATAGCAGAAGGTTTCATAATATTGAAATTTAATCAAATGTTGCTACCATGTTTAAACTAAAACCCTAACATGTACTTATATACACTCCTCATGTGTTCATAAAATATGTCAACAGTTTCTGTAAGTCATCAGCCTTTAAGTAGTTCAGCTCCTGGCAGTTTCCTAACTAATGCTCCCTAGGAATTGGGCTGTCTAAATTGGAGGTGTTATAGAGTAGAAACCAGATGACAAATAGTCAGTAACCTGCATCCAGGAAAGTGGGCAATTATAAAAACATACAAGGTAACCGCATCCAGAAAAGATCTGATCTTCGTTGTGATCCGATACCAGAGTAGGACTGACACTCTAACAAACAGTTCTTATTTTAAGTGCCACATAATGATTGAACTTTTTCTCATAAACATTGGACTGCTCTTGCCTATAATTCAAGATAAGTTTTTTGAGTAAACCCAGATAGAAACAAAACATGTTCAAATGGAGACCATCGTAATCTTCACATCATTTTCGTGCCCTGCTTACCCTGAGGTTATGAATGTTTATTTACTACTGACCACATAATGAGATATTTAGAGAGGTAACACCATTGTTTTCTCAGTGTCTTGCCTCCTTAAAGGGTGATCACTTGTATTTATACTGCTGAACCTAAAGGTGTGGGATTTGACAGTGACTTGCTGAACTCATTCAGCTTTTCCTCCTTTCATTTCAACTTAAACCTTCCAAAGTATATGCAACAGTGACCAATTGTAATGTTTCTGCATCTATATAGCACACAAATACTTTTCATCTTTAATAATAAAAAATTATATGTGATAACAGCAAGCCAGTCTGTTGTATATCATTACTATAAATAAACTTTACTACAGAGAAAGTGGTTCATGAGTCAAGTGAGTCAGGAAGGTAATTTACCTTTATATGTCATCAATCTGCCCAAAAGGCTTTTGATACATTGAATCCTTTAATATTTTAATTAAACACCCTCCAGTGAGAAGCTTCAACTCTTTGGCATTCTTCTCAAGACTCATCATGTCAAGGTTAGTCTGAATTTCAGTATGTTACAGATTGCATGAAGTTTGAATGGAAATTTCTTGTGTTCAGGCAATAGGCCTGGCTTTGTAGCTTGCTAGCATGGATAGAAATGTTCTATCTTGGAGCTCACCCTACTGCAAATAAAGGTGGATCTTTGGAATGCAACAGGATCATATTGAGGAAACACGTATACAAGGGAGGCATTGTAGAAAAAAATTTCAACAAAAGCACTTCTACCTGTCCAGCTCTGTGAAATACACAAACAATAGTTCACAACAGTGAGTGATATTTTGAATAATAACATGCACACCTCTGGCCACTAGCAAGGTAAATGAGTCTTGCTGTACCAAGTATGGGGCATGAGTTTGTTAGTCCAACAAGCTGTATATGTGAAAACTGAGCAAGACATCATAGAGTCGAGATACTGTGCTGGAATTATTATTCCAGTTGGAGTGGATTGCATGCTCTCAGACTTCTTTTTTATATCAAAACCTCACACATAAAATTATATGAAATATATATTAAAAACCCAAACCAAACCCACTAAACCTTTAATAAAGATTAACTGATGGTGTGTTGATTGCCTCGTGTGGTGCCCAGTTTGACACACAAACTTATGAATGGCAATCTCTAAACAGGTATGCAAAAGTTTGTTGAGGTACTTTTCAGGGAATGTGGGAATAAGTATCACAAAAATGTTATGTCACTGCTCTTTAACTTAACAGGAAAATTCTATAGTAAATGACTAGATATTAATTCCCGTGGCAAGTGCATTTCTGTAGAAACCATTGTATTACAACAGTGGCATACACAAAGGAAGTGGGTTACTGCTGGTCTGGCAGTGACAGCTACCCCTTAGGTGGCGTTACCATAAAGTCATTTTGACAGTTTTCTTAATAATAATTTTCTTTGAAAATTATGTGTGGCTTTTTTTTCCACAACTTATATTGTATCTAGTAAGGTATCATTCTCTTCCTCCATTGAACATATACAATTATATGGTTTGAACTTTTCTTAAAATCCCACTCTGTATCAAAAGTAAATTTTTTGAGTACAGTATCAATCATACTTCATCATATATCCTGCTCTAGTTTTAATTCATTTCAGTGTGTGCCTATTCACACAAGGTGCTTTACTTTCTGACATTCTCGCCTATATTAATGAGTAATTGATTTTAAACCAAGTTCAAAATCCATTCAGACTCACAGGCATCTTTCCTTTTGAAGATTTCAGATCACGCTTAATCTATGAGATAATTTTTAACATTTCTTTTGCTGTTCTTATGGTAGTAGACAAGCTGCTTCCAAGCAATTTGTTTGAAGAGATTGTGATCGGTCATTTAACAGCACTCTTCATCTTGCATTCTGGGTCAGCCACATCACGGCACAGAAAGACAACAGCTGCCCTATTTCTGTGGCTATCTGGCACACCATTACCTCATTTAGACAAATGTGAAGCGTTTGATCTTCTGTGTTCTTGAATAGAACCCAAAGGATTGACGTGAAAAGGAATAACTGATGATTAAAAAAAAAATTAGACATTACAGAGCTTTCAAAACAGCCCAAATTAGGAAATTACTTGTCTTCCAGGTGTGTGGGTTTGTTTTGTTTTGTTTTGTTTTGTCTTGTTTTTTGTAGGAAAGTTTTGGTACATATATTTTGTTAGTAATTCAGAAGACATTTGGATGGACTTCACAGCCTTCTACCACTTTTCCAGACCTGCCTGAACTTCTGATGAGAGGTGCCTAGATTGCAGATTTCAGTTCTATCCACTCAGCAGTATCTTTTTTTCTTTAGATTATGGTATGACTCCAGATCTGTTCCAAAGGTCAGTGCTAAGATCACGCCTTGAAGAGAAATTCTGCATACATGAATCTAAGACTATTCTCTTGACATTATATCTGGCTGGGACACACAACATATGGATGTCTTACCAAGCAGCGTACAACTTCTGGCAGTATGAGGGATTTGGGGTAATTTTTGATCTTTGTTTCCATTTAACCTTGTTGCTCACCCTCTTATCACATTCATAACAAAGCTGGGTTGTAGCTGTGTTTTTTATCTCTACCTTTCAATATCAGCCTTGCTGCTTCATTACATCAGCATTCCAACATGACTTTTCACATGCTGAAACATTATTTGTCTTTCTCCTGCTCTTCCTAACTACTCACTTACCCTAATTTTAATACTTCTCTCTTGAATCTCAGGAAGGTAGGTTTGGTTAGCACAGTGCAGGATTAACATAGCTATTGGGCTCCTGGGTCAAGAACAGTCCACGTCCAGCAGTTCTGAATGTGGATAAATGCAGATAAATATTCAGAGCTTCTACATCTTGTTTCTTGGCCTCCTAGAAGTGTCACGCAAGGAAGCTGGAATTTGGAATAGGACTTTTGAGAAGAAAATTTACCAACTCTATTGTCCATGAGGTGATTTGTAGTCAAGTGGGTACGAAGTTTAGGGCTTTGCCTGGTATTATAATGAAAAGACATAGTGTTCTGAAGTAATTATTAAAATAGTAAACAGCTCAGGTCTCAATTTAGCCTTGGAAGGTGAAAAGAAATACTTCAAGAGAAGGGTAAAAGTAAAGTGTGGCTGTATCCTTCTGATATGGAAATTATCAGCATTATGTTCTTCATCTTCTAGAGTGAGACATCTGGAGTTCTGTCTTTACGGTGTGATTTCTCCCAATAATGTAGTGATTTGCATTTTCTGTTTGTGCTGTCTCACTCCAAAAACAGTGACTAAAGTTTAAAAACAAGCAAAGATGTTTTTATTTAGCTGCACCTATCCATATTCACCTCAGAAAAATGTTCTGTCTATACCTGGTGGGGTTTTTTTCCACCTGGCATCCCAGCTTGAAGTTAAATAAGTGTAGTTCTGACATTATTATTTTCAAGTGAAGCCCAGAGATCACCCAGGGATTGCTAGTGTCACCCATGACCCAGACTTACTGAACTGCTGCCCTCAGGCCTGAAAAGCAGCCTGGCAGAACTGGTTATGGTTGTGGTCAGCTAAGGTAGAATATGGCCATGCTCTGGTTTTATCATATCGAGCAGATGGCTGTAATGCAGCCTGTTCATACTGGTGAAATGCCTCAGGCTCATCACTTCACCTTCTCAGCTCAGCTTCCTTCCTTCCCTTCAAAGTGGCCCAGCTCTACAGAGAGAAACATTCTTCTCACACTGTGTTTCTGATAGATCACAGCTACAACAAATAAAAGCAAATTCTTTGAATCCAGTAGAAAAAGACAAGGGAACAATATAAATTATTTTACCATTTCATAACAATTATTTGAACGCAATAGGCATCTTCAGTTCACTGGGCTTAGGGCATGTCCCATTGAAAGATTTACCATTGAGTTCAACGTAAAAAGAGGTAGGCTCTGCTCTTTAAAGCTATCATCCTGTTAAGACAAATGAGAAACACAATCAAAGCTTTGCTGCTGCCATTGTCTCACTGTCTGGGAACATGGCCTCAGCATGGTATTGTTTTAACAGTGAAGGCCAGACTTACATTTATAAAGAAGTTTCAGGTGATTTTTCTTTTCATATGAAAGAGATTACTATAGAGAATATTAATAAAAGTTACAAGAAAAATATAGTCCTAAACTTTGTTGTCTCAGATTTCCTTTAGTCATTAGGTTCCCTCTGTAGCCTCAAATAATAATAATAATAATAATAATAATAATAATAATAATAACAAAGCTTAGAAACTATGTCTTTGTCGCAGAGATTAAAAACCTCAAGAAACTGTGCAATATTTTCTAAAAACCTTTGAATTCGAATATGTAAGGAGCACCTGTGCCACGATATTCCTATCTGAAATTTCTCCCATTATACACTGGGGTTTCAGAATATTCTTTGACGTTTAGCTTATAAAACACTTGGAAGTCTTTTGTGAAAGCAGGTGCTTTGGGATGATGTTTTTGTTTTACACGTTAAATTGTTTTTAAGACAAGTCGCATATGACTCTTTTCCCCCACTGAAACCCCAAATCTATGTAATTCAGTGAATAGACACCAATAGACTGAGTTTTACTAACCTTGGATGATTTTGCAATTTGTCTTAATCTTTCACGCAAAATCTGGTTAATTCAATCTTTCTCCAACATTTGTTCCCACTAGATACTGCAAGAAAACCTCTGACTTGGGAATTCTCAGTAGTTTTTGAACTACAGATTAAAAAATTACCCAGTAGAATGTGTAAAAAGTTGTTGGAATACCACCCAACTTTTCTTGCTCAGAGAAATGTCTAGAATACTTGGCTACAGCTGTGCTCCTCGTTACATGGAATTTAAATATGTGTCTCTGGGTCTAAAAGAAAGCTGAATATGAGGAGGCAAGGGATTACTCAGCCATGCTTGAGTGGACACAGGTCTGCAGGCCTGAGCAGCAGGGCAGAGCTCTTCTGATTTGGGTAGTACGGCTTAATTTAAGCATATGCTTTTGTGCATGAAGAGCTAGGAACCTACATTTTTAAGGGATCAACTCTAAGATGTAACTTTGTTCAGGGCTCCAGGAAGCAGATATCTATGTAGAGAAATGTTACTTATGCAAATCTTGATCAAATTAGTCAATTCATACAGATGTGAGACCATTAAAATGCAGAAAGCTTCAATAAAATAAAGTGGAGTGTATTTATGGCAAAGAGGTTGAGTAAGATCACTGGTCTGCAGTCAGCATAATATTTTTAGGAATAATCAGAAGTCAGGTCTTGGAAAAGGTGAGCTGAGACCTCACACTTTTCACTGAAGCGATCATGGATTTGGAGGTGTCCAAGAACTCCTGGGACCAGACCCATTGTTTAAGTTACTCTTCTCATGCTTCTCATTTAAAGGGAGATCTGGAATAAATTAAGGTTCAGAGAGTTTTGAAAAAAACTAGATTGGCAAGCTGGTACTGCATTAAAATTGGGAGTCTGCAATGAGACAAAGAGCTGCAGTCTGGCACTACAGGGAGATGGAGGATATGAAGAAGAGGTCCAGTAAAAAGAATCATCTCCAATATGTACATTTTCAACAGAGAATGTGTGTTCTAATGAATAGAAGAGTATCTATAGGGATTTTTCTGATCTGTGGTTCATTACTCATATTCCCTCCTCAGATTTCACCCATATTGACAATAAATTTAGTAGGAAGACCAAAGAATCTTGTATTTGTTAAAGTTTCATGCCATCATCAACATATTCTGCTCTAAGACTTAAGTTACTTCTCCCCACTGCAAATAATAGTTTCCATACTTTCAATACCTCGAGGGAGTTTGAAAATGACTAATTGATGGTTTTTCCCTGCTTTAAATCATTACTGTATTTTGGACTTAGAAATGTGTGGCTAAGTCAGCCAGTTGTCAAGTGAGGAATTAGTCTCCCCAGTGCCAACAGTAAATTCTCCAGTTTGCTCAGCAACCAGTTGAACAAGCTCCTCAATATTTAACCATGTCAATTGTAAACAGGCAGATTCTTTGCTTATGTTGTTTTCTCAGGAGAATCTAAACCTTCCTTGTCAAAGTATGTGTTACAATGGACATTCATCTGCCTCCCTCCTAATGATGAAGTTTTTCACATTGTGCGAGACAACGCCTGCTGTCATGCATCCATTAAAACCCCATCCACAGAGCCATGTACAGAGCAGGGTGGCTGGCTAGGAGTTGCAAACTTCTAAGGAACTTGTTTGTTGTGATGTGGGGGTTTTTTTCCCTCTCTTGAGTGTTGGATGCATAATATTTCCAGGTAACTCTGACTACTGTGTGATATTTAATCACCTCCACTGCCTCCCAGTAATCACTTTTATTGCATTATGCTAGTCAGCATATTCTGTGCACTTTAATATACATGAGGTTGAGGGAGGAATATTTTCAACTGAAGGCTTTACAGAAAATTTTGCATTTATTGATTTCTGTTAAAAAAAAAGCAAACTGTTATTCTTCGAAAATCGATGAAAATGATTGCTGTGGCCATATTTGTTCAAACAAACAAATAATACAGTATAATGACAACGCTATCTCTCATTTCCACATTTCACCTGGAGAAGGAAAACATTTGATCTGGAAAGCCTGTGTACTATTTCAGTCTGCAGTAATATCTTTTATTCATGTGTATTAAAAAAATATGCAAAGAGTTTGTACAAGTTGGATGGGGGGAAAAAAAGTTTGACAAAAATAAAACAAATTCATCCAAACAAGCATTGCAGATTTGGGACTTCTGGGGCCAACCTGGCAGAGGCAGTCTTGCTATCCTTCTTTGGATATATACTGGAAATTTTATATGTATAATTTTTCAGAAATAAATTTTTGCATTCCAGACAAAGCTTTTCACGGGAAAACTGTGCCATGCATATAGAGCAACCCTCACACAGCTGATGATTGCAAATCATCCATTCTTAGTGTTTACCTATTAAAAACTATGGTAAAAAAGGAATAAAAGGAATTTATGAATTCAAATCAGGTAGCTCCTCTGGCTTCCTATAACACTGTACATGCTTTTTCCAAGCTCTGTGAACACAGGAATTGCTCATTCAAAACTATGTTCACAGAATGAAAATCACAATCAAAATGTAATTATTGATATAAAAACAAGAATCTGCTTCATTGCAACACATTTCCTTATCTGAGAATGTACATGTCTCACGATACATTGCATTGCAGCACAACTAGCTCAACATGTCACTGTTACACGGCCACCAATTAAGAAGGATTCTTGGCATGAATGATGTTCTGCCCGAGGCCAGGTCACTGTCTGATGTAAAAGACTGGAGCTTCAGGGCACTGGCGGTTCTGATCCTCTGTTCTGTACAAACTGAACGAGCTGATCATTACAGAAACCTTGTGAGCCAAGGCGCTGTTATCATCTCCATTTTACATATGGGGATTGAGGTGCAGTCAAAAGATGTCTTTGAATGTTCACAATGAAAAATCTAGAGTCTAAATCTTTTCTGAAGGCTTAAAGTTTTTCACTACTTTACACATTCCCAGCACAGTTCTCATTGACTTAAACTTGGCTTACCTGCAGTTACACTCCATATTACCAGCAAGCCCATTTGTGGTGTCAACAGAGTGTTATAACAGCAACACACCCCTGATCATAAATCACAGATGAAGGAATAAGCTTGCTTTCTCCTTGGAGGAAAGAAAAGTCTTCTATTTTTAAACAATAGAATGATTTTGATGCATCTTTTAACTAACCAAAAGTAGCATCTTGACAATTTTAATGGACTAATTATACACTGATGGTCATCTAGAAATGTGCTCATTTTCAGGTCGTTATGTCCTGACAACTCTAAGAGTTATCAGCTGGAAAATTGGCATGCAAACACAGAATTTCAATCACTAAACCCCTGCAGGACTGGATTCGACTGTCCTGAGATTCTGGCTGCAGTGTCAAGGGAGATAAAAGGTTTTTGATTCTCTAGGTGTAGGATCCAGTCAGTGTCCTGATTAGTTCTGCTAAAGCAAAAACCTTTCCAATATATTAAAATGCACAATCAGAGCCCTGAGAATCTCAGAGATTAACAGTAGTTCACAAGGGTTCATACTGACCTTTGTTTCAGTCTCAATTTGCATGAATTTGCAATGTCTGCATTTTGCTTTGTGTTTCTGGTTGGAAACCTTGAATCCCCTTGCCAGAGCCTGGAGATGGTGAGAGTGCTCATCTTAACCCCACCGTGGCATTCACAGCGTAGCTGCCAGTATCACTTATGCATGAAACCAGTCCTGACAAACAATATTGCTTTAAGCCTTTTGACAGTGCTCTTCCCTTGAGATATTCTACCTGTGAGGGCTCAAGCCAATCCTTCTGGCTTTGTGTCTGCCTATTAGGTCTGGTGCAGAGATGGCTCTTAACAAGTTCCAAGGCAGCTCCTGGTTAGTAACACCTTTGTGGTCCTACCTGCAAGATTCTCATCTACCTCACCACAATGTCTTCACCACCTTCAGGAAGAAAAATGAGTTTGTAGAGATAGCCCTTGTGAGGCACTGACATACTCATTCACATTCTTCTACTGAAGCACCTGCCTGCAGGTGACAGCTGCTTTCCAGTTTACTGCAGCAAATACAGACGGTAGTGGAGGGCTCTTGTATATCCTAACCTATCCGAAGCCCGAGTGGGGCTTTGCACCACTGTCTCCTGATTCTGCCAGTGTGCAGCATCCTTTCATGACCCATTCAGGCAGTGCCATGGAACTTGGCAGCCTTCATATTCGATACACCCTTCAAACCACAACAATTTCTTCAAAGGGGAAACAGCAGCCAGAAATAAAATGGTTAGATGTTTGCAAAATAAAATATTTGGGGATTTTTTTCATCCACAACTCTTAGAATGAAATTCAATAATACTGCTCCAGTAAATTCACCTCATGAGTTCTAGTTCACTCCCAATCACATCATAAAACCACAGCTCGAGTTGGCATCACTCAGCAAAACAAACCTCCTTCATGAGGTGGAGTGGTAGAGGGAAGCAGTGTGTATAGGGCTGCAAAGGGCCAAATAGGACATGGTGGCAGAGCTTACAGAGACACTTTTTCAGTTTCTGACTACAGTACCCTTGGCCACTAGCAGTTCCCTGATTCCCATACACATTAGAATTCACCCACAAGTTTGGAAAGAAGAAAAAAAGAGGAATGGAAAAAGTAATCTAATACAGTCCGATATTCTTTTTCATGTTACATTATCCTGCCAACCAACGCCATCAGTCACAGTTTTTAAGAAGCATGATGACATTCTAAATGGTCTATGAATATTACTTTGAAATTGAGACTAATTCCTTGGATGAATTTTAACTTTACTTTCCATCTCCCCCACTTTTTTTTTTTTAGAGAAAGCTCTGTCTCTCTCTCTCTCTCTCTTCCCCCCTCTCTTACTCAGGATTTTCATGGCCACTGACATCTCAGACTGCTGCAATTAAACTAGTGAAATAGCAGGTAGAAGTACTATAAGAAAGTTTCTGTATGGTATTTTAAAGCTTTATTGGAAAGTATTTTAGGCTGACTGAAAGATATAAGTGACCACAAAGCTACCTGGCAATATTTTTTACCTCTCTTCAGTAATTTTGAACCATCAATTAATATAATGCTTCTGAAAGCAAGATTTTAATTGAACTATGTAAAAGGAGCATGACTTATGCCAAGTATATGACACCACTCCAAATTAAATCCAAACCCAAAGAGCCCAAATACAGGATGGAGGGCTTGCCTGATAGCTTCTGTAAGCCCTCTGCCTTCCCATAAACCAAATACAGATGCTGACTTTTGGGCATACACAGCTGTCTATACATATATGAAAGACAGACACAGAGGTTTATAAGGTATGATTTTAAGAAGGATGGGCTCTTTCAATAATTAGACTTTGATTGCATCGAAGCTAACTCACTGGCTGAATAGATTTTTCATATGAGCAAGGTATGACAGGAAAAAGTTTGCAAATTTTGTATGCATGATCTGCAAATTGTTTGAACCACAAAGCATCTTACCAAGCAGGCAGTCTAATGGCTGGGTTGCTTTCTAAGGGCAAATATGCAGTAGGAATGTTTGTCTTTTGACACTGAGCAAATATAGAGCTACGTTACTTACTTTATTGCTAACTACAGCCAGAGACGATTTCATAGTATTTCCAGTCTGCCTGGGTGAGTGATAAGCTAACCCATTTCATAATTTTAAGCCTCACCTTTCTGCAGTGTTGCAGTGCAATCCATCCTTCTCTCCTGAGGGAGGCTGCCAGGCAGCACCAGTTTTCAGATGTGAGCTCTGTAGGTACACGTTCCTGCAGCAGTCCCACTTTGCCCCATATCACTCTTTGCATGTTGAGTTAGTTTGCATTAGTTTTGATGGAGGGCAGCAATTTGTCCCATGAATGCTGATGGACAGTCCATTCACTTGCATCTGTTTCTTTCAGGAAAATATTTGAAATATGCTGTCCTTCCCAGTCACTAGTCAACTTTAAAGATGCTTGTCTTTGGTAAATCTAAATCTATTTCATCTGAGTGTACTCTCAAGATACCAACTGATGGATAGGCCATTTTTTAACATTTAATTTGAGGTTGGCTTTTGTAACCTGTGCTTAGACATCTTAAGGTGACAAATTTAAATTTGTAAGTATTTATTTGGGAATAACAAAGAGTATTTTATTTCAGGGCCTCAAACCTCTAGTAATTATTTGCACTGAAGGACTGAGTGAAGTTTTTTTGGAGGTCGGTGTATATAATCAGAGAGTACATGATCCCTCTGGCCTTCACTATCCCTTAAGAGGGTGCAAACTGTCATAGATACACTGAAAGACTTTAATTGTTATTATTTGCCTTATAGCTAAGCCACAAAGTCCCAAGTGAAATTAAAACCTAGCTTTATTATAGATTGTAACTGCAACAGGGCAGTTGCTCTCTGAGGAATGTCCCTGTTGGTATATATGAGGAAAAGAAGGGAGATGTACAGGCAGGCATAGAAGATAAAAGAGCCTTTCTCGGGTGATGCCTAAATTATCTGAGGCTTGGCACAGAGCCTTGTTCACTGGGCAGTGCTGCCTCTTCAGTAACTTTGCCACTCTACACCAGTGCAAGTCCTGATCTCATGAATCTGTTTCTAGTCCCTCTTTATATTAGTGCTGGGAAACTGAAGTTCTCAATCATGTTGGTGGGAGCCGAAGGAAGGGAACATATGGACAGGACCCTGGGGTCACAGGATAATCCAGGCTGCCATGGGCCTCAGTAGGTCTCTGGTTCAACCTGCTGCTCAGACTAGGGTCATGCGTGAGAGCAAGTTGTTCAGTGCTTTGTCCATTTTTGTCTTGAAAACCTCCAAGGTCAGCAACTGTACAACCTGTCCAGACAGCCTGTTCCACTGCCTGGCTGTCCTTGTAGAGAAGTTTATTCCAATATTGATCTGGAGCTGGTATTTGTATATAAATTTCATTTGGTAACAAAGGTGAAAGACTAAAGAAAGAGAAAGATTGAAAGCAGTTAAGGATTCAGAATTTGAGGTTTTTTAGGGCTAAATTCATGAGGGGATAGAACATGTGACCTGGGACAGACCTGATTGTAGTGGGGAGGTTGTACATGTTCTTGGACATGTGCCTGGAGAAAGTGGGGACAGGCCTAATTCTTAACTACTGCACTCAGCAGGGTACAGAAGTGCCATAACTGTGCAGGACTAAACCACCTATGGGAGCAGATGAGTTTCAGAGATAACAACCTACCATCCAGCCTCAGAGGCAGACCTTAGTACCTCAGATGCATCCTTAAGGTAGTGTGACCATGCAGCTTTCAGACCCTGAGAAAGCATCTCTGAATTTAGGATTGTACCTGCCCAAATATAAGCATTCACTGGGCTCAGCTTCACTGTGCAAAATACTCTTCTTTTTACAGCGCACCAGAACTGAAAAATTCAATAACACAAACATCCCTAAGAGATGAGCATGAAAAATGCCTTCTAATGGTGGCTAAAGGAATATTTAAGTCACAGAATTAGCACCCAGAGTACTCAAGAGCCCAAAGCCCTGTGCTGAATCATGCAAATAAAGGTTTGAAGCCTGGCTCCCCCACACCACAGAATAACCCCTCTAAACTGGCCTCACTGGCAGAAGCATAGCCCCTTCTGGGTTTTGTGGTTAGTACTTGAATCTCATTATGAGGGTGGCCTTGCATTTCCTAAGGTTTTTTTTTTATTTAATTTAAAATACACCAAATTTAACTGAAACATTTTGTTCCAGGATGAATAAACCTTTTTTTTTACAACCAGAAATTCTGTTATGCAAACCAAGTGGAATCCCGAAAATGATAATTTCAAAATGCTCCAAAACAACAGAGCATGTACATGTGAGCTGTGATGAATTTTTGTGTAACAGCCAAAGAACTGAAAAATCAGTTAATTTCACAGATTTTAGCCTCTGTCTCCTTGAAACATAAATTAACTGCAGATCAAAGGACAATATTGAAAAGTATTAGTCCCAAAATAAGCTTCCAAGAATACATGGCTGTGCCAAAAACATTAGCTAGAGTGGGCATTACTTAGCCCACACTGTAAATGAAATATATGCAGGTACACCAGATAGTAGTAAAATATAGAAACATGAGGACTAGATTAGTGTTAATGAGAGGTCTAACCTTTTAATTCTTTATTTCTCTAGTTAACCACTCTGTGCATTAATGACAATGGAATATTTTATGATCATCTTCTACTACCTATGTTCACTTAATGCACTCATCATTCTTTCATCTAAAGGTAATTGTTTTCATACATATGTGGTTTGCTGAGTGTTGAAATAACAGTCAAGCAACACTGATTTCCCTCTCCCTGATTTTATTCCCCTTTGTGCAATCAGAAACAGGAAACTCAGTTGTTGTTTCAGGGCAAATCCAAAGCATTACATTTTCTGACAGCTTGTGTCATATGACTCCTATACCGGGCCCCATAGAGCCTATACAGCCCAGTGAGGGGTCTGATGGGGAACAGGAGTTACTGTATGGTTGGTCTAGAGTGGCACTTTGCATACAAGGACAGAGATTGACATCTTTCCTCTCAGAAGAGTGAGAGGATTTTTTAGGGCTCATGGTTTGAATGGCAGCCATCAGGTTTTGACTTCACTGGAGAGTATTCAGAATCTCTTCTCCCATTCTCATCACATCATCAGCTGAATGAGGGGCTTGCACTGGCCCCTTTTAGCTGGTCCCCAGCCCCTGATCCATGTCTCCGTCCTGCTTTGTGTAATGCATCAGGAGATGCAGGTCTGTTGTGAAAGACAGAATGTGGATTATATGAGAAATTATTTAAAAATTCTATTTCTTAGAGCTAATATTATGAGAATAGTGCAGATAACCACACAGCCTTTCAGATTCTGGGAGCTCTGAGTGGTGCAAGACTGAACAGGACTCTGTTCTGCATGCCCTGAAGAGCCAGAGAAGTTATGGATGACCCATCCCTGGAAGTGTTTAAGACCAAGTTGGATGGAGCTCTGAGCAACCTGGTCTAGTGGAAGGTGTCCCTGTCCATGGCAGAGGAGTTGGAATGAGATGATCCTCAAGATCCCTTCCAAAACAAATCATTCTAGGATTCTATGATGGCAGGGTTTCTCTGATTTTTTTCTTTAAAGTTACTGTAGGATTTTCTTAGAAGAAAACAACTCTGCTTGTCATTTTTGAGGTCAAAAAGAAAGCATTTTCCCACGAGAACTTCTTGCTGCACTGTAAGAGAAAGGCAAGGCCAGGCAGGTGGTGAGGGGCCTGTACCCAGCGGAGCTGCCCACAGGTTCCTGTGGCACAGTGGCAGCAGCTGTCTTGCAGCCAGGGATGTGGGCAGCACAGCCAGGCCTGAGGACCATGCCTGTGCCTGGGCACACTCAGGCCAGCTGTGCTGTGGATCACTGACTCCTCGATGTACAGTGGCCCTCCTCTCAGGATCACTACTCCTTGCTGTCTGCATCCCTCAGGCTGGGTGAAGCTGCAGTGCCCAAATGCTATTGCCTCTATAAGACAATAAGACAATTTTCTTCCTTCTTCTTTTTTCTTTTTCTTTTTCTTTTTCTTTTTCTTTTTTTTTTTTTTTAATGCACTGAGACAAGCCCCTCCACACACACTCTTTCTTTAAACCCTAATATCTGCCCTCTCCCTCACTGATTGCATTTCAAGGCAGCACTAATTTTTTTAGTGCCTTTTTTACAGGTTTTGGGTGACTTTTGCTCTCCTCTGCATTTAGAAAAAGCTGCAAGCACTCTGGCCTTCTGCTAACGCAAATCCCAGAAGGACTCTTACAGCAGCAACATAGAGCTGCTCAGTAAACTGCAGATTAAGAGCCTAAATGCTGCCAGGCATTTGCCAAGGCCCTCTTATTCTTCATGAAAACAGGTGAAAACACACGGGGCAGTAAGTAATAGTGGACTTTATGATTGGTGAGTATCACTGCCTGGTAATACAGATGTTAACAGCTGCACTGTTTCCTTTCTCTAACCATTTTGTGATACCCTAGAAGTGCCTCATAATCGTGCTTCTAGCAGTTTGTCCTACTTATGAGGTTAACGACCAGTGAGATGATAGGAAGTGATAAAAGTACAAGTATGTAAGAACGGCAGCACTGAATATCCTTCCTTTACCAGACTTTGTGCAACCCTCCATATACCTTTCCCACGATCTTCTTGAGAAAAGTTTGTTATGCAAACCTGCAAGACGTTCACACGGTAGTGAATAAAGTCAGTTAAACTTCAGGGTGTCTCTTATTTTTGCATTTACTTACAAAGAAAACTCTTTTTCTTTTCTTTCTTTTTTTTTTTTTTTTTTTGATAGTATATCACACGTAAGAATCACCAATTAAAGTGAAGCAGAAAAAAAAGGGATAAATTGCATAAAGCTTTTCTTCACAGAAGAGCTACTTTCATTTATCAGCATCCAAGTTTTGCATCATAGACCGAAAAAATAAAACAATATTTTACCATCAGACTGTAAAAGAAACAAAGACTCTGAAATAAACTTGTAGCATTTCCCTAGAGCAAGTTAAAAAGACTGTTTAAGAACTTTTTTTATAGGACCGCATAGTTAACAGTGCACAGATACTTGACAGACATATTTTTAATAGAGGTTTGGTGAAATGTCTAATGTAGATGGAACAAAAAAAATGAAAAGAAAGAAATTCAATATTTAAACTCCCATCAACAAAAATATATAGCATATATATTTCTATACCCAGTATATTTCTTGAAATTTAGAGGGAAAGTTCCAGAGTTAAGGAAGCAAAAATACCCAGGTGTAAGGTTAAACACATACAGAGTGTGTAAAATTTATCATTATTTTAATAAAAGCAGCAAATTGTCAGGCATCCATCATGGACTTTGTGCACTCATTGCACTGGTTTTTTGCACTGTTTTTTTTCCTTATTTATGCTCACTGTGGGGTACAGGGTAGTACCATCTATTAATCAAGAGTTTGTTTTGACCTCCAAAGAGCAGAGGCATATAAAGGAACGTAATCAGCATCACTGCATTGCATCCGAGTTCAAAACTCAATAATGGGTCAGGAGGGATTATTTGGGTAATGCTGGGCAGTTCTAAGATACTACTGTCACAAAAGCACAGTACACCCAGTCTTTCAAAGAATTCGAAAAAGAAGCTTATTAACTTCTTCACATTAATTAAATTATGCAGGTCTTCCTGCCTGATACCTTCAGAAGTATTCATACTTTTTTTATTACAAATGCATGTTACTGTGTGTTACAACAATTTACAATCCAGAGAGTGAAATATGGAAAACTCCTGGAAAGTCTCCACCAGATCCTGCAATCAGGGCATTTCCATGATTGTAAAAGAAACAAATGAAAACTGTCCTGATTTCCATCAGCCTAAAGAAGCCGATGTCAGTCTCACAGTTGGGTGCTTCTCTAGCTATTACACTTCCACCCTGTCATCAGGATGAGATTGTTAAAATGTGAACTTCTCTGTATGTCTGTATTAGCAGTTTCACTAGGGCTAGAATTTGCTTTTATAGAAGCTTCACTACCTATTGTGACAACTAAAAGTATTTTAATGAAACCTCTTAAAGTCAGATTAAAAAGCATAAGTTTTTTCAGGCCACTTGTGGAAATTAACTTCTTAGCCTGCTGATTTGCTGTCACAGTTTCTCCCGTGGTTCATAAAGGCTAACAAGTCCTTTCACTCATAGAATAATTGTATGTGCTATTACTGGTTATGCCTTTATCTTTAAAATAAATGTTTTCCCCTATATTATAAAGAGAAAGAGAAAAGAGGAGACAGTAAAAAATGAAAGAAAGAAAGAGAGAAAGAGAGAAAGAGAAAAAGAAAGAGAGAAAGAGAGAAAGAGAAAAAGAAAGAGAGAAAGAGAGAAAGAGAAAAAGAAAGAGAGAAAGAGAGAAAGAGAAAAAGAAAGAGAGAAAGAGAGAAAGAGAAAAAGAAAGAGAGAAAGAGAGAAAGAGAAAAAGAAAGAGAGAAAGAGAGAAAGAGAAAAAGAAAGAAAGAAAGAAAGAAAGAAAAGAAAGAAAGAGAAAGAAAGAAAAGGAAGAAAGAGAAAGAAAGAAAGCAGTCAGCCTTTTTGCGGCAATACCTTCTCCTCAATGTGTTTGCCAAAGTTTCCAAGTGATGCATTTCATGGTGACATGTCACATGTTGTGTCAGTCATACTGTATTACACTAGCAGACGTGACTGACAAAGCCCAAAGTGACAGCACAATGCAACACATCATCGAGGAAATTAGAAAAAAAAAATGTTTCCCCAAAGTATAATGAAAAGAATGCTTTTAAAGATTTCTCCTAATTGTTCTCTCTTTGCCTCCTAAATTCTGTAGGACTGGTGAGCCTTTTATGAATCAGGGACAGGAAACACTCTAGTTTTATTTGAGTCTGAGTGTTTGGGAAGTGGATAAAACTATAAGTATGTTAGTCAGGGTGGAGATTAGAACTTTATGAAACTGTGCTTTCACACAGTTGTGCTTGTGGCTGGGCTGACACACACAGGAGAGTTGTATATTCTTCCACAATTTGGCCATACTTCATATTTTTTCTCTTGCCATTTCATGAAAGATGGGCTGTCCTAAGGTACTGTGGACAGATGTGCTCTCCCACTGTCCTAGTTTTAAGTTGCCCAAATATAGTGTATTGTAGCCTGGCCTCTGTTTTGTTCCACACTGCAAAATAGCAGCTCTGCTTTTGCACGGCTGTGAGCACAGGAAAAATGAGCCTATACTTTTGTTCTGTTATCTCTGGTAAACTCATCTCTGTGACCAAAACTTTGCTCCTTTTGTCTCATTTAAAATACATGCTTAGTTGCAACCTAAAACAGGCCTCTAACAAAGACCTGAGTTAATTTAAATATTTCTGGTAGAAGACTGTTGATTTTTTTCTAAGCCAGACCATGTAGTAAAGATTGTATTTGTGGTCAATAGAATATTTTGTTTTTCTGCCGCCTCTGAGAGAGGGAGTGGGTAACATTCACCAGTCCCTGCACTATTTTGGCACTGCTCCAGACACGTACCCTTGCGTAGGACTCTACCTGACTGTTGTAGCATATGTAGACAAGGAAAGCTAGTCAGTGTAATGTTAATCAAAAGATGACACCTATCTCAAGAAAAGTCCAAGTTGAAAATGATGTAGCTAAGTGGGAACAAAAGAAGGATGGACACTTTTCCACTTGATTGAAATCTGATTATTGTTGACAGAGATTAAATCTTAATTTAACAGGGTTAATTTAAATTGACAAATGTGACCTTTAAACTGAAATAACAGGGGTCTTCTGCTGAATACAATCAGTTAAAGTAACACCATTTAAGTTGGGACTTATACTCTAATATATTTTTTTTATGTAATGAATTACTGCATAAACTGAATTGCCATAACTACCCTAGGACACAGCTAGACCACACCAAATGCAAGTGAATGAGATATTTGCTCAAGATGTAGTTGTGTCTAAGTCCATATCCATATTTAAAAGCCAACATCATGTACATGGCTCAGCTGAACTCACACACATTAACATGTTAAGCTATGATTACTTAACCATATTTCTGAGGTTTCAATAGAAGTATTTTCATGTATGAAGGCTTGATTTATATAATATTTAAGCCAGGTAAATTGTACCAGTAGGGTTTACTGGAGAGCAATGTAGTACATCATATCAATGAGAATTTCAGATGGTCACATTTGAACAACTCAGGTCTTGAATTCTTACAAAAAATCATATGGTTCAAAGTGCAACCTGCAGTCAAACCTGGTCCATAATGTATGTACAAAAATTACTTTATCTTACTTTTATATTTGTTTGAACTCCTTGTTGCTTTATGTTGCTCCTTGCTGCTTTCTGATGTACTAGACCCTTAGAGTATGATTTATTTTAGCTACTGGGATATTATGGGGCAGACAAAGCACAGAGGATTTAGGAGGCTGTAGAGAGGGCTCAACCATTCTCCAAATCAGCCAGAAATAAAACATAATGCATGAAAGTTCCTTCTGTTTTAGCATCATCTTCTGCTGATTTACTGAGCAGGGCAATGGACCTAACATTTATACATAGATAATATGATCCCTTTAGATACATCTACTAAACTTTTTGACGCACATTGCAAGTAATAGGTGGGATATTGAAGGATTAAGATGTAACAGTCAGCTGCATGAAAGTGATGTGGGCAGATGCCCTGTCTTAATTCTACATGCTCTACTTAATCTGTGTGAATATGTGAAAAGCCATTCTTCCAATTCTTGCTGAAAGTCACTCTCGCTCAGGTTTCACTGAGAAAAATTATTGTTGGTGACTTTGCTTGCAAACATCTGGCCCACAGTTTTATGTTAGAGGTGTGTTGTATTATGAAAATATGTTGTCCTCTGGTTTATAACAGGAACTAATAAGTGTCGGATATAGCACATGTTTCTTAAGCAAGACAGGTTCTTTTTTGGCATACACAGCCTCTCCCTTCCATCAGTGTCTTAAACACAGAGAGTTTCCAGTCTTTCATTTATTGTGCTGGATGAAGCCCACACAGGCTAAAGTACCAGTGAAGTTGTTAGGAGGTGCATGAATTCAGGGGGAAAAGGGGGAGAGAAGAAAAGAAAAGCTGCTTCAGAAGACCTTTTCTTTCAAGTAGTCCCTGTTCCTTGTCAAAAGCTTTTGGATGTATGGCCTGTTCCAAAATCTTTTCATGGATTTTGCATACAAATTCTGCAGAGAGCAGAGGGAGAGGGGAGGGTCAACACAGCAGGGCCTAAGATGTTAGGATGAATCTAAAGTTCCATTGAAACATTTCGCCTGTCTAAAATAGGATTTTTATTTTTTCAAACCACAGAGGAATAGATGGATATTAAAAAAATACCTACTGCTTCCTTTTTCTTGTTGCTCTCCTCAAAGAACTTGCATGGCCGTAGGTCGAGATGTGACAGATAATTAGTGCTGGGCAGACTTCAAAATGTTTGCAATGTGAGTCTAAAAAGTTTGCGTGTTTGTGCAAACTTCTTTGGTCTAGAAACAGGGTTGACAGACAAGCTTTATTCTTAGGAGGTTCTTGCCACCACCCGATTGTCAAAGAGTTGAAAATGTTGCAAGAATAAAGTGCTGTGTGATGTTTCTGTAATTAGGCTTTTCAGTTTTGTTTGGATTGGGGTTGTGCACATCAGCGTAGCGCTAATGACGTCAGCTCAGGATCTGCCTCATAAAATTCAAAGGGAAGTTAAAATAAGTCAGCATCAGTGTGGTTCAGTTCTTTTTTGTCTTTAAGGAATGATCACCCTAATTTGGGTCTAGTTTGAAGTTTCAGCTACTTGTGCTGATCACAGAACACGCTCTAAATTAAACCCCTTGATCCAAGTACCTCACAACTTCAGTAAAGTGCTAATCTAAATCTCTGTCACCTGAGCCATATTGGCCACATTGGCCATTGGCCACCATGGATTGACCCATATCACATGACTGTGCAAATGTTCATTGTGACTGGTTTCTCAGTTTTTGTTTGCTACCTAACCATTCCAGATTTTGCTTTACATAATTTCTGCAATCAAAAAAAAATTAATTTAAAAAGAAATACCTTCCTTCATCTTATACTGTACTCTGAATGCCATGACTATGACTTCATACTGACTGAGAACCTAACTTTTTCTCCCAGCTGCTGGGTTGTTTGGGAACACCACTGAGGAAAACTGCTGGGGGTCCCCTGGAAGAAGCCAATGTATACCCACTCTTTGCCACTTAAAGAGAAGATAAACTCTAGACCATGAGCATCTTAACTGAGGGTGTTGGATGTGCATTGCAGACAATTATAAACACCATGAAAACAGAGGAAGATGTGAGATTAGTGAAGGTCTGAGGTAGAGTAAGGGTTTCAAATTTGAAATAAAATCCTCTGCAACCATTAGGAATAATGACAGCAGAGGACACTGTTCTCCCTTGACATGCCAACAGTGCTGCAAACATATCTGTAGCCCCAAAGCCCAGCTCTACTGGAACATGAAGAAGGGGTACAAACAAACATTTCTCTGCCCAGCGTATGCTGGCAGACTGCTGACAGAGAATGCCTCCTCGGTCTTTCTGCTGACTGTCCTCCTACTTGAGCATGTGAGTGCAGAACTGAGAGCGTCACAATGGCCACAGTGAGGCTAAATATCAAGAAAATCAAGAAAATCTAAGTTTGTCTTGATTGCACATTACTCTCTGGAATTTGGCTCAGATTAATGCACCCATGTGATCTTGGGACTGATCTCGAATTTGTGGCTGTTTTATTTTCTGATTTTGCTTTCCTCTCTAAAAGCTCTCCATACTTTAGCTGCTAATGCTCTTGCTTGCTGACAACACAGCCACGAGGGAAGGTTACCTGGTTTTCTATCAAAATGTAACACAAAAACTGTTACCTTCATTATATGTGTTATATAACGGGGTAGAGGTTTCATCTGGGTAGGGTTCAGTTTAAATATACTTTAAAGTGGTCTTTAAAAGGAACTAACTCCACTGTGTAGCACTATTATAACACCAGGGAGCCCTCATTTTGTGACCACTCTGCTCGATGGTTGTGAATGCTCAGGTCAGTATTCACAGAAAGCCAAATTCAGGGCTTTGAAAAGAAGCTGTGATATCTTTAGTTTATTATTTAATCAGTGAGCCAGTCTCAGTCTTGGTTTTATACTCATGACTGACTGTTGAAAGCCTGAAAGATAATGTTCAGGGATAGTAGAAAGGGAAGCAGGCTGTCATTTCTCCTATGCATTCCCCTGACCCACCACATGCTCAGACAAGGATGAGATAGGCTTATCTGCATTTTGATTCTATTCAGTAGGCATTGTCTCTGAAAATGTGCAAATAAAATAATGAAGACCATGATAAAATAGAGCAGGAAAAATATCTCTCTATTTAAAGCAGCTGTTTGGGTGCCAGCTGCTTAGTAACAAATACATCTTTAATGAAATCAAACAATCCAGCAGGATTTATTGATTGCTAACAATTGTTTTAAATACAGTCTGGTAGGCTGGGCTGTTTGCATCCTTTTTTGTCCAATTAGTTCAGTTGGTTTGGATTAGACATACTTTGCTATTATCTTAAAAAATACAGCTCACTAGAGAGTGCATTATTTTCCTCCAGAATAAAGTGTGGGAGAGACACACAGAATGAAAGATTTTTGACACTATTCCAGCTGTTTAGAGGAAGGCAGCGGTGTGCCTTGTCAAGCTCTTTCACCTCAGCAGCTTCAGTTCAAATCCATCCTGAGATCTTGAATGAAGAGGATGTGGTATGCACTCCTTGGAGCCTGTTGAACAGTGGAAAGAACAAGAACTCCTGTGTTTTTGTGGCACTTCAGAGCCAATTTCTGCAAGAACGATAAGAGAGTCCTGCGGAAACTTAAATCTTAGGGCTGACCTCTATCTGCCTGTAGTTCTACTCTTGCTAACAGCGAGGGGAAATAAATCAGCAGTATTGCAAGCTGATAGACTAGATGGCGGAAGAAGTCCTTACAGCCCTTTTTTCTATGAACTTGGGAAAATCTGCCAAAGACTTCAAGACTGAAGAAGATTGACTCCCAGAAAAAGCTCTGGTTTTTCACAAAATTACAAATCAGTCATACCAGTACTAGTCAGAAATCCCTAAGCACCAAGTTATTTTCAATACACCTGCACAGCCACTAAAGTATTCATTATGGGCCTGATCCTCAATGATCCCTGATCCTACAGGACTTTTAGATTAGGTAAAGGCTGTCTCTGATTTCCTGGGAATTTTTATTACGAATGAATGGAAGTCTTAGATCCAAACATGCATGCTGAATGCAGCAGAACTACATGCATTCATTGCTGCTGATTTCAGCTCTTTTTTCTCTGCTTCAGTGAGTATGAGAAATATTGTTCTAAGTGTTGGACACACCTCACAGAACCACAGTAGCAAGCTAAGATAACCATTCAAAATCACACGCAGATAAGAAAACAAAATGGAATAGATAATTGACTAAAAACACTAGTGTGTTTTCTTGAATGATGTGTTTAGACAAACAAGTGCTGGCATACGATATATTAAGACTAAACAGTAGTTTGAAACTGTAGCTGCTCAGGCCCCACACTGTGGGGTAACGTTATCAAAATGTTCACAGTCAAATGGCTTTGTTTTGCCCACACAACAGCTATCCACAGAAGCAGACCTGGTGGCATTACAGCTATTTCAGTGCACAAGAACTGCTGATACAAAGTGTGCAGAATGGGGCTCACGTATAAAAAATGAATGGTTCACACAAAACATACTGGCTCATCTGAGACTTGCAATCCTCTCAGAGTGCATTGTGCTTAATTCTGCACCCCTATATTACATTATCTTTTGATCCATATGTGAGGATGCAAACAGCACATACTATGCACCAGAGAGCACCCTGACACTGCATCACCAAAAAAAAATTGTAGTATATTCATATCCAACTCCAGATCTGAACCCTTTGCTGTAGATCCATGTATTAATCTGCCTATATAGTCAAATATAGAAGTTCTTTTCTTCAAGAAACACAAAAATCCCTGCTTCTTCCAGGCATTTTATCTTAACAGCATGGCTCAGGTTTTTATATCTGTTCTTAAATGAGTGGCAATCTGTTCACTACTACACTACTGGTGAGGGTGCTGTGGTGGTAGGGTGTGATCACTGTATGGGCAAATAGGGTGCACCCAGACCTGTCACCACTGCAGTGAGGTTGGAATGGTGGGACAGCCTGACAGTCCTCTACCTATTGCCCCTCAAAGTTTCTGCTTCCAGCAGATTAGCTGCGGTGAGAAAGCAGCCCCTTACCAGGTACAGCTTTTGCTTAGCAGTTAGCTGACACTGCGAGTCAGTAAGATCACTAAAACCACCAGCCTAGATCAGCACCTGATAAAAAGTCATTACCTATTGGTCTTGATATGCCTTTTAGAGGCTGTGCAGAACAGAAAATAATCTATTAAAATATATGTTACCAGTGAGGAAAGTTTTTTTCACAACGTGAGCTGATACTCACAAAGAAGAATAGCTTTCCATGGGCTGCAGATGTTCCTACTTTTGTCTCTGCCTTCTCTTTCTTTCAGACCTAGTATCCACTGAAAGATGCCCAACAGATGTTGCTTTTTTAAGATGTACTCTTGTCCTGGCTTCCACTGTATGGAATTAGTGGCTGCTATGAGATCAGCTGGCATGGTAGCAGGAACCTCTGAGAAGGTGAGGGTGCCCAGGTATGAGTGAAAAACTTTTTGACCATCTCTCATGATTGTTCAATATTATAGCGGTAAGAGGAAACCTTTGCAGCTACTTCCTGAGCTGCATTTTATATCCCAGCATTCTAATTTCAGTCGTTGAGTGACTTATAAGAATATACACACATCATGGTGTACATTCACTGGTACTTCACTCAGTGGCAGGTCATTTGATAGATCTTCAGAAGCAGTTATGACTACAGAAGAGGCCACAAATGAGTGTGCTGCTCTCCTTGAGCCAGGTACTGTATAAATACTTAGTTTTGGGCAAACGTTGAGTTCCAGTTTTTACACATTAGATAGATAAAAGCTGGGGTGGGAAACAAAAGCAAAAGAAGACTAAGCTTCTTTTCAGACTTGTATGTGGAAGTATGTAAATGTAAACTATTTTGAGTCTCAGAACTAGTAACTCAAAGGCATCTCTGAGGATCGGCTCTAAATTTTCAACATCTTATATTTGGTTGTTGCCTTATCACTAATGCCAAGATATAACCCTGTAGATAACAGAAGTCTTCTCTAAACTGTTCAGAATAGTTGGAACACTGTCATCATGAGGACACTTCAGAATCAAAGGATGTAGCAAAAGTAAGGCTTTCACTATTTGAAAGACAAAATGGAATGATTGATTCAATATTTCAAATGCCCTTGATACAGAAATATATAATAGTGGCCACAGACTTACATATCTTACAGTAATATTATTTTTATTCCATAACCCAAGGAACTGAACTACAGTTGAGTCCCTGCTGTGCTATATGATGGATATAAACATATTTTTACTCCTACACAAGCCAAAATCTGAAAATATTTCTTTTCTATTCTACCAATCTATTTGAAATTGAACGCAAATCAAAGTCTTTGCTGACTTGCAGGTAGTACATTTGTCACCTCCTCTCCAGTTGAATGGAGAAAACAGCTAAACTGACCTTGTACAAACCAGCTGCATCTTGGTAGCACTCATCTTTTGTGAAGAAAATCCAAACAGAAAAGTCAGGTAAAAGCATAGGAAAAGGCCCAAATACATGGAAAATCCAGTGATGGAAGCAGTCTGGTAAAGTGCATACGTCTGTAATTTACACAACATAGCTTCTCCTAAAGAAGAAACTCAGATAGATTAAAAAAAAAAAAATCCCTAAAGATGCCTGTTTCTCTCAATTGACTCTAAAAGGTACATGGGTAACTGGCTCAGGTGTCTACACTGCAGATCTTTAAAGTTAGATGAGATCAACCCCATGAGACACGGCCTGTCTCAGGTCACAGAAGAGCTCTCTGGTAGGATAAGGGCAGAGACAGATCTGTAGTTCAGCTTCTCACCAGGAACCATGAGATTGTCCATCCCTGCTTTTAGGAATATAATTTTATATTATCTCCATCACCTGGAGAAAGGGCTAAACTGAGCTCTTATTTGCTTGTTTTTAACCGTAGATCCTGACTTCCTTTTCATGAGAGACAAGTCCAGAAGCATCTCCAGGTTTCTCCTTTCCCTTTTTCTGGACATTTCCTTCAGTGCTAATTTGAAGAACAGTGATGAAAGGAGAAGATTGACCTGGAGAAAGGTAAATGCTTTTAGAAATGTTTTTGACACCAGAGTCACAAAGAGATTGTTTATATCAAGAGTGTGTGGGGATAGATTCTAATCAGAGAGGTCTCACATTCCTTAAATGTATGACTCAGAGTGAAGCCATCTTATATTAGAAGTATTTTTGTCACTTTCAGAATAGATTGGTGGGAAAACCCCTGCTCCAGATTTCCTACATCATTTTTTTTCTTAATTCTCAGCCTTGGTCATTTCCCCAAGTACATTTGTTTCACAGTCACAAAATGGGAAACACCTCTAAAGGTCATCCACTTCCAACCATCCATCTGTGGGCATGGACATTTTGCACTAGGATCAGATTGCTCAAAACCCTGTCCAGACTGAATTTTTTCCTCGTCTTCCACTGAGATGCCCTTATAATTTCCATGGCACAAAATTCTCCCCAAAGGTATCTAATATGGCAATCAGGAGGCTCCAGATAAATGGAAATTGAAAAGTCCTCAATTGCCTTTGGGACATTATTAGATTAAGAGGACTTTGAATGGTATATTTTTATATTCCTTTCTTCAGTTTTAATGAGATATCTAGAAATTGCTGTACCAACTTTTTGCCATATCCCACCAGTGCAGTGAAGATGCATTCCAATGTTTATTACATTTTTTATCATTGTCTAAAATGACTTAAAAGAACTGATGAGTAGTTTCAGATGGATTGACTTATAGCACACTGGCCCCGGCTGGAAAGTGACAGAGAGTTTAAGTCCTTCCGATCCTCACTCTGTTTTTTTTATTTTCAACACGTGATATGAAAAGCAAAGAAGCAAGCATGTTTCATTTTACATGTTCAGGCATGTAACAGCTAGTCATGCACATGAGATTTGGCATCTATAAAACCAGATGTCTCTGTAAAAATCAGGTCCAAGTATTTTATCCAAATTCTTATGAAATTCTCTCGGTTTGTCTACTTAAGGACACTTAGCATTGCAAATTTACAGGACTAAAATTCAGTCTGGCTTCAAAACCTTGCAATGTAATTAACTGAGACTTTATAAAAAAACCATAATTTGCAAGCCAGCACACTATTAACATATTAATACTCTGACCCTTTCTGTATGAGGCTCATGAATTCAGTTGTGCTACATCTATAGGATGCTGCGACAGAAGTAGAAAAGTGAGGTAATGTAGCTCAATTACACCAATCAAAAGGTTGCTGTGTTCAAAGACAAGGATTAGTGTTAATAATTTTTCTCCAGGGAAGAAAATGCTCGATCCAGGTTCCTTTAGGGCCTGCAGATCCTTGTCAGGATGCAGAAAGGAAAGAATTCACATAACTAGGTCATTTAAGCTCCTTTTGTTTGGCAAGAATGGCCCATGAGATAAAACATTAGGAAAGGCTTTCCTCCATAATTGTTATTTTATTATCATTGGCTACATTTACTAGGGTTGTGTAAATATATTGGTAAATAGATATTTCTTAGACATTTAAAAATTGTCATTAAAAACACAGATTCATTTTTCAGTATTGGTTCAAGACTCTTAAATAACATTTATTATTATACAATGGAATAATAATTATAGACAGTGCATAAAATGCACAGGTATTATTTCACTTCTCTTTGTATATGGTGTATTAAAATTGTTTGTCATGTTGCAGTAACATAATGTACCTGGAATGGGACAATATATCTTAGACATACTATTCATAATTGAAATGGAAATAAATATGTCTGCAGTGAGTTTGTAGCAAGTTTACCTCCCTTTTTCATCATTCTAGTAATTTTCTTACAGTAAAGAGAGGTGCAAGCAGAATATGAGATACATGTGTAGAACTTGCAGCTCCAGCAGATGAACAGCATCTGCAAGTTCGATGTCACTGATGAGTTTTAGGGAGGCTAATAAAGAGCAAAATAAGAGGGGAATGCATCCAAGGCTGATTAAGCTTAATCGGGCTGCTGTCAAAGATAGTAAAGGATCTTGTCAGTGCCCTTCTAGCTCCTGCCACAAGCCCAGGAGAGTGACACCCCCACTTTTCCACCTCCAAATATTTTTTCCCATCTGGTCTCATTAAAAAATTTACTGATATTATTGTGATGGTTTTGCTGTTTTTCACTGGAAGCTCTGTCTTTACATAAGGCAAGTATTTGAATTAGGGCAAAACATGGTGGTAGATAATGGAAACCAGGAAAGTGGAAGTACCGTCTGTTAAGCCTATTTATATTCTGATATAATATTAGCACTTGTCTTGGATTCTTTTGAAATTTCAGGACTGAAATTCAGTCCCTGATAAGTCAGTGACAAAACTGTTTCTGTGTTGCTAAGATCTTCCTCTAATAACAAGTCACAGGGTGGGGAGTGCAAGGCAGATTCCTGTGCTTTTGTGTGCCTGCTAAATCTTAACTTCAGTTAGTGCTGGGTCACATTATAAGCTTGTCAAATGTAAATATTTCCATTCTTTGGTGTACCGGCATTTTTGGTTATTTTGAATTCTTTGGGTGAATAAAGTGGCCTCTATGACTTTGAAATGTATTGCCAAAATATATGCTGTGCTATTTCCCCGTTAACAGCACACAATTATTAGGGAAGAAATTTTTTGTGCACTAGTATGTGGATATAGGTAAAATAAATAATTCATGCAAAACATACTGTGCATATTGTGTTTTTCTCGTTATTACAGGAAAATGTTATTAATATGCTTAGGCTTCTGTAGGGGTTTCATTTTTCATGTCTTTTCTACATCTCGTTTCCCTGTCCTTATGAAGTTCCTAGCATCTAAATAAATTATGTCACATTGAAATGTTTTATGGGAATTAGAGCCATAAAAATTAGGTCTTTGGGGGTATGGGTTTAAATGACTTCCTGGCTTCTTAGGTGTGTGATTTTTCTCTCATTCACTATAGATTTGTGTTGTTAACAAGGTAGAAAGAAGAGCAACATTTTTGTTTAAAGAGTAAGAATTGTGGGGTTTTTTCACTTACACAAAATAAACAAAATCAATGTTTTCAAATGCTTTCAAATTTTATGCATTATAAAATTTTCTTGTTTAATTCCCATGTTTTGATTAAATTGAATTGCTTGTTTTCCTACTTTAACTTATTTTTAATCCCAATGGAGTAGTTGTTCTAGATGACAGCTAACAGCAGTGGTCAAAATGGAATTTTCCAATTTTATTATAATGTATCATTATATATTTTAGGCGACACTTCCTCACATTAGAAATGTTTCCAAGAATTTGTCTCCCATGAATTCTCATTTCCTACAAGAAACATGTAACATCAAGTAATTTACAAGAGCTCTAACAATGGTTTATCTTTCCACAAAGTATTGTGTCACTATTGATTTATACCAATGAAAAGGAGAGACAATTCAAGTAATAATAATTCCTTATATGAAGCAGTGTGTGGAAATATTCAAAAGAAGAGCCCAGAAGTGTGAAAATTATATTGGCAACATTTTTTTTCTCTCTCTGAGTTTTCAGTGAATTTTGTTCCATTTTAGAGTTTTGCCTCTCAGTTTTCAAAAGGGCAAATTTTAGAGCTTATTAGCTGATATAAATGTTATGGTGTTTGTATTTATTAGTATACTAAGTGTCTTAAATCTCTGACTTCGTGTATTCCAGTTCCTCAGAATCAGAGCTTGCAGGTACATAGATTTGCCTGGCTAGATTTAAATCTGATTTAGTCTTGGGCTTTATGCAGCTGTAGGCAGAGTATCAGGTCTGATTTGCTTCTTGAAACAGACCTCTGTCACTAATTTCTGGTATGAAAGGAAGCCAGAAGGAGATTTGATCAGATGGCTATACTCCTCTTTTTAAAAATAATAAAGTAAAAAAAAAAAATCTCAGTATTCAGGGAAAAGGGTGATCACTTTGACAGTTATAAATATCTCACAAACTATGGTCACTTGCAGTTTTATTTTCCAGTCTTATCAAGTGACATTCATCTAAGCAAACATGAATGTCTAAAATGCGATTCTGAGGTAATCAATATAAGCTTCCCTTACAGTCAACAGAATGAAACAGGTATTTTTCTGAGCAGTGTATCTCATTAAAAGGTAGACCTCTGAAATAAGTCCGATGACTCACGCCTTAAAAGTTCTTATAAATCTCTACTGATGAAATGGACTCTAGACTGACTAGCTTAGAGATAAATATATATTCTGTTCACGCCTGATGCTGGGTGAGATGAATCTTGCACTCTTCATCTACCCATTAGAATTACGAACTTTTTGACTTATAAAAATGTGCTGACGTATCCTGCTCTATTTTAAGCATATTTAAGAAACTGAGTGATGTTTCTCTAGGTCTGTTAAAAACTATTAATAGACATCAGCAAAGAGGGGTGGTTTAAGTTTAGTTTCATCAGCACAGATTCATTTTGTGCTTGAAGCAGTTTTGAGCACTTGTGTTCAAGGCTACACAATGAGGTCATGAGAAGGGGAGAAAGCAAACCCTGAATCCATTTCCCCTTGTACATTTTGAATAGGGTGTGAAATTGTGCTAATATAATTCCGATAAAATCAATCATTTTTAGTATTCTCGACCTAAGAAACAATTTTGCCATTTGCCTCCATGTAACACTGCATCTCCCAGCTTATTACCAGCAGTGTGTAAAAGACACAGATGCAAACTTATCAAAGACTAACCAAGACAGGATATCTCTGATCCCTTGATTCCCTTAGGGGAACTCCTTCCACTTAATGCTGTGCAAGCTAGTTATTTTCTCAAGCTCTCTGGAGGCTTCTGAAATTTATTTGCAAAGGTGTCTATTCCAAACGTGTTGCTTTTTTTATACTCTTTTACGTTTATTTATAAAGTGGAATTTATGCTTTTTTTAAAATCTTGTGTGTATGAGATTTTTCTTTCCTCTTAATATTCCTCTACTGCAAGATAACCCCTTATGAGGGGTGAAAGATGCACTCATTTTTCAAATTTTCTACTGTTTCTCATGGAGGATAAATGTGTGCTGACTCACTTATTTAGCAGAAAATTCAGTTTAAAATCTTCTGATTTCTGCAGTATATAACCATACCTCCATCTCAAAGGAAATCTAGTTTCAAGAGAGCCTTTTTCAGACATTAGTTTCACAGAAGCATAGTTTTTAAGTATGCTAACTCTTATTGATTAAAAAAACTCAGAGCCACCTAGTAGTACATCAATGGCTAAGCCAATAAAAACAAATAGCATTGTAAGTGATCACACACATAGGCAGATTCTCAACGGGTGTATATCATCTTCGGTTCATTAACCTCAGTGAAGCTAAATGGATTTTACATCAGCCCTAGATCTAACTTTAATGTGTGAATCTGTTAAAAAAAATAGGAAACATTTATTGAGAGATCAGAATTTGTAACATTTTTAATGCCTGTTTTGCAGAGGCTGAGTGCTGCTGTGTGAAGGAATTCTGCCACTACTAAAATATTTCTGACACTTCCTGACACCCTAAATTCTTCAGCAGAAATAAAAAAAAGGTACTCTTCACTTTTCTTATCAGACTTTCATGGATTTGTCTTCGTTTTGGCTTAAAGTTCTTTGAGGGCTTGTGAAAGTTGCTAGGCAAACAGTTCTTGAGACTGAAATGATGTTTTGATGAATCAGAGAACAGTAACTACACAGGGTGTGAGTTCTGAAAACAACAGCCACAAAATAAGGGGTGAAGCCAACATAAATCTGGGCTGTAAATTATTATAAGGGAAGTAGAGATTGATCCTTCAGTTTTCCTGCTAGACACCTCAATGCCTTGCTTCAGCACTGACCTCTTGTCAAATCTATGGATTATTGTGGAAGCATAGGCTCTACCCAAATCTCATTGCTATTTCTGTTGCCAAATGCATGATGACATATGCAATATGATATATTTTGGCACACCTCCACTAAAATCAGATATTCATAGTGAACAGCTGACCTTGTATTTATTCCTTTCTTTATAGTGATACACCACAGAGATAGGCATCCCAATAGGTTTCTTCTTCTTACAATGTCTTTCCTCCAGAAGATGCCACTGCCTAAAATTTCAGCCGTGATATTTTGGTGTTGAATGTAAAATAAAAGAATAAATGAATATTCCAACAAAACCAAATGGAAGCAACATAAAAACAGACTTTGAACTGGAGAAGTAAATCTTGTTACTTAGATGAAACTTTAACAGCCCTTCAAACTATTCATGAAATAGCATTGTGATGAGTCAGACACAGCTCAAAATAAACTGAGAAAAGTATTGTGTAATAATTCTTGAAAACACACCTTATATTTCCTGGCCTTAGTTAAATTATCATTGACACAAACAACTGTATAAATTATGGGGGAAATTGTCTTCTTCTGTCACTAATGTGCCCAGGAAAAAAGAATGTGTTTAATCTTTAGCTTCACAGGTGGCTAATACTGGGACAATATTTCTCTGGTGAGACTGCCTTTAAGAGTGCATCCCCCAGTTTGTACTTTATACTTGTGGTGTTATTAGTGTAGTTTCTGTATCTGTGTATTGAATATATCAGAGTATATGCAAGCAAAGTCAATGTAGATGGTGTTAATAAAGTCAGGGACAAGGTGCTTGCATATGTAACATACTCACTGGGTAATGTTTCAACACTCGTGTTTCATATTAGTGGCCAAGGCAATAAACTTGACACAAATTTTGTTTGTTCTTTATATCTACTCACACTAATGATTGAAAAATACTGCAGTTAATAACTTTATGCATTTTCTGCTTGTTTTTTATTTATGTGAAGTGAGGTTTAAGATTTACATTTCTGTCAGACAGAAAATGTTCCTTTCTGATTCTGGGTACTTCTAAAATTCAGATAAAATTGATTAAGTCCAGAACCTGTCTTGACATAGTAATATAGTAAAATAGATGTAAAGTAGAATAATTGGGTGACACAGAAATGCAAATAGTTTCTGCTAATCACATGCCTTGATATCCCTCCTGTCCTGTACTATATGGTACTCCAATGCCTAGACATTTTAGAGACCCTTTTCCAGGGAGCTTGTTAACAAGTATGCAGCTCAGATTAACCAGGGCAATACTCGATGTTCTGGCACTATTTAATTTATGTAGAGAGATGCAAACATTGTAAGCTGGGCCTGTTTTTCTAGGTCCAGTGGTCGAGTAGTTTCAGAAAGACTAGGAGGAGTGCACTGTCTCATGGGTGCAGGGTGATTAACTAAAGGTGAGAGATGTAGGATGGAAAATCTACATTTCAAGGAATGTACAACCTTCCTCCCCACTGGATGCACACTGGAGATCTTGATGGCTCCTTCTGGTCAGCCTGTGCTTCCAAGGTCTTAGGAAAAAGGACAAGCAGTGATGATTGCAGAGTGAGTCTGACATATATTCAGGTGAAAAAACCTCTCAATTTAAAACAGCCTGAGAAAGGTTGGATGGCCCAATGGGAAATCCCCAGCAGTCCATATGACAGTTTTTACAAGTTAAGCTCTATGAAGAGCTCTTTTGCAGTTGGGAAAATTTACCAAGGTCACCATCTCTCTTGCATGATGGGCAGTACCAGTTTATTTCCAGGAAAGTACATGAAGTCTTGCTGTAGACAACATTTTGCTGCTTTAATTTTATGATTATTTATTATTTCATTTTGTTCAGGGGTGGCATTAGCAGATGACTCAGGAGTGTGCTAAAGCCATATGGTCTTGTGTTTGTGTTTGAGGACAGGTACTCAAGGGATCCCCTGCTCTTCTGCTACTGAGAATGAAGAATGTGCACTGTGAGCACTTAGGTGTCCTGGTCAGCTACATCAGCCCTTGCAGCATCTGTGAAAATCTAGGAGAGTTTCTATACTTTCCTTACAAGGTTAAATTGTAAAAGTTCCAGGAAGAAAACAGAGCTGACCCATAGAAAGGACTGAACAGAAATTTTTCACTTTCCATACCACTTTCCTAACTCTGAAATTCACATATTTTGACATACCATTATATTGCTGTATCCACAGGTAAAAAATACAGTGTAGATTGATATGAGGTGAAAAGCATGTATAGCCATGCACTGACAATAACAGTTGGCTGCAATTAAATTATGACATATGAACAGTCACTTTAGAGAATACTGGGGGATAAATGGCAGAGGATGGCCAAGGACTAATCACATCTTCTTCAAAAGGTGTGACCTCCCACATTAAAGAGTCTTTAACACCATGCTATGATGTTATTAACTCAGGTGAGTGTCAGTGAATAACAGCAGTTTAGAGGGCTTTCCTTTGGCTTTCTCTAATACAACAGCTGACCAGACCTATTCGATTAAGGAACCTCTGGCAAGAGATGAGCCTTGGTAAGATGAACCTTGGAAAAAAGTATGTCACAGAAAAGAATACAAAATAACCCATGTAGGCCATTGTCAGAAACTCTATTTTATTTTTATTTTGCATTTTGTCTTATGTGTACTTACCAACATGCTGGCATGTCCACCACACAAGGATCATTTCAGATTGTCTTTTTCCTGTTAGCATCAAAACCACGCAAAAAACCCCCAAAAAGCCACAAACCACCACGACCAAAAAACAAAACCAAAAGTACAAGACGTTTTCTTGAACCTCTAGTTTATCTCACCTGCAGAAATGTAGGTGCTAGACCCATAGCAAAAATCCTCCTCCCACTGCAGACTCAAATTTGAACAAGTATGATGATGAGTCTTCCCTATTTCTGAGTCATTGTCAGATGAGGCCTACAGAATGAAGTACAGGAATGAACTGTATGAGGTCTAGACTGCTATCAGTATGTGTGGTGTTTTCAAGTCCACAGCTTTCAATTCTATTTTCTATCTGCAATCCAGCTTAGGTTTTAGCACCCTTCCTGGGGGACACAGAAAAGGAAAAAAAGAGGGAGGCAGTTTTCTGTATGAGTGGTTTCTGTTAGCACCCCTTTGCACTGCTATTCACTTGCAAGGCGGAGGGCAAGTGTGAATTGGAGCCTCATCTGGATTCCTCAGGATGACCTGGAGGAAAAGACTGTGAAGAAGTTGCAGTAGTTGCAATGTCTGAAATGCAGAACACCAGAAAAGAAAATGTAAAAGATTTGCTCTGTAGTATGAAATCTAGCTGCTGTGTGCTACAGTGCATAATACAAGCATGCAAATCTTATTAGAAACAAATGAAGTCTAAAATATATATGGAAATGAAGTCTAAAATATATATGGCTGAAGAACCTTGGGCATTTGGGGAAGCAAACAGTACTCTAGTTCTTGATTTAGGTTGTATTCAGATTTGTCTGTAGATTTTTTTCCTTTTTTTTTTCCCCCAAATATTCTCCTGTAGTTTTTTGTTTGTTTGTTTAAGCTTAGTGAATATGGACAGTTTGTTCTCTTTCCTGCTCACTTACAGAATGGAGGAACTGCCCCAGCAAAAATATTTTATCTTTCATGTCATTAAAGTTCTGAGCAAATCATTCTCCCCCAACACGGAAATTTCCACTCTACCCTTCAGTTTCAAGATATCTGGAAATCCTGCCCTGCTGGCAAGTTAGGAAGGGCAAGCATAGATTACATAAAAATTTCCAGTAGGAAGTTTTACTAAAATCATGTTTAACTCCTTGCCTCACGTCTGACACCAGTCTCAGATTCTTGAAAAAGGACTTAGCAAGGGACAAAAAACCACAGCCAAAGTGTTTCTGTTTGAATGAATTATAGGTGCCAAAGCTTTTTCTCCCATCCTAAGATCCTGATCAGTCCAAGTACTTGTCTACATTGAAAGTACACAAGTGCATTCACACACTTACACATATCAAATGTGTTTACTGGATAAAATTACCAGCCAACAGAGACCAGAGCTATAAAGAAGATCCAGGCTGAGAAGCAACCTGGGATTTTATGGACCTCTCCTCTACAGACTGAGCAGGAAGACCAGACGTTTTCAGCCTCGGTGGCCCTTCCCCTTCAGGAACCGTGAGCTCTCTGCAGCAGGGCAGTGAGAGTGAAAAGGAAGAAAATGGAAGAGTTGACTGTGGGGAAATGGTGGGAGAAGCTGCTTAATGCAGGGACAAGCTGGCCAGTGTTTTTGGAAGTCTTTCAGTGTGAGGCACATGTCTGTGCCTGTCAATGACTAAATAAACTGCAACTTTATTTAAAGGATGAATAACCAAAATGGAGTATCTAAAAACTACTTAAAATTTTAACTTTAATGAGCACATTAAAAATGTATCTTTATGCTACTAAAACTAATATACATGTTTTTTAAGGGGAAAAAAAATTATAAGATGATGTTCTTTATATTTATGCTGTCACTCATGCTTTGACTCTGATCACTTATCTGGATAATTAAGCAGTATCACTGAGGAACCAGATACTAGAAATCTGATATTAATCCATCTCTCTTAATAGTAACGCAAAGCCACTGGGGTGGAAAGCAGCCTAGTCTTCCTAATCCCCTTTTACCAACATTTCGGCATCAGCATATCTCATTTATTTTCAAAAGTGGTTCAAGACACACTATCACTGGCTTAAGTCTAATTTAGGCTTTAAATCAAAATATATTAAGAAATGCAAAAATTGTCAAGATTACCAAGATTTCTTGAGGGAATGATTCTCAACAAGCTCATGTCCCTCTGACAGGAACTGGGGACAGCTAAATGTTGCATGTCTGCATTGCTTTAAGGTACAACGCTTTCCTTTGAATTAAAAGAAGGAAGGGTTACAGTGGAGACCTTGAGATCCCTCTACCATACTTATCAGGCTTATGTTAATGATAGTCTGTGCAACTTCTACAGACATTAATTCACCTGCCAGTACTGAAGAGTCCAAGGCTATTCTGTTCTCTCCCTTGTGTGTATGTCAATGTTTATGTGAGCCTTGTTGTCCCCTTCAGTGCTTCTCACAGTGTTTTTGGGTTCAGTTTCAAGACCATCCTAAAGCCCTCATTAGTCACTGATGATCCCATTATCCCCTTGTGCATTTTGAGGTGGCTTGACTTGAACCCAGCATGAACATAATTTGACATGTACCACAGCAGTAATGGTGGCGGGTAATGGTCAGAATAAGAAAGCTGCACATCTGTCCTTTCCTTGCCTCCTCAATGCACACCAACCAGAACACAGACAAGCAACACACACCCAGGCTGAACATCATCCTCAGGTTGTGCTCATGGTGCAAAAAAAATTTTTTTTTTGCTTGATGACATGAGTTTAGGCTCTGCTCTTGGCTTGTGTGAGGCAGGTCCAGCTGTCACATTTTCTATGGCAACCTCGTCCATTCAGCTCTAGTCTCAAATGGCTGGAGTTGGTGCTGGGCAGTTGCTTCCAAAGGCTGACTAGCTACAGATACTGGAGTGTTTGAATCATGAATGACAACTTTGATCTTGATAGTTATCTGACTGCAGGTTGTGTACTGTTTACTGTCACATCATTGCATTAGCTACTGCTGACATCCCCCTGTGCATATTGAAGCTGCAATACTTTGAACTCACAGCTGAAAAACGAAATATATTATGACAAAAGCAATAGAAACCAAGCTTAGCCATCTACGTTAGCCCCAAGGTGATGCCTTCTAATTCCTAAGGGTCTTAAGGAGGAGCTGAGGAGACATATGAGTCCATTAACCTTTCTTGCTACTTACAAAGTTTTCAAAGACAGTGTGATGGGGCCAGAGTCCATGTACAGTCATAGTAAAAGTATGAGGCATTTCACCTTGTTTTTGTGGTTCTGCCATCAGAGACAGACACACTTCAGCACAGGAACCTTCAGGAGACTGCTGTTTTCCCATGTATATTTTATTAAGTGTTAGTGCCACCAAACACTGTACAGATGGGGGAATCTATCACTTTATAAAATAATTAGTCTGCTATTTCCATGACAAGAAGAAACAGCAGTGTGTAGGCAGCAAACTGAGGTGCTGCTTTTACCTTCCTCTACGTTTTTGTGTTTTTACCAAAACAGGAAAATATTTTTACAGGATAGGCCAATAGTGCCACTGGAATTGAATTAGAGCATCCTTAATTAATATGTCAGAATATAAGAAATGATGAAAATATGTATAATTAAATTCTTGCACTAAAAACAGAATTATAATATGTGACTAAAATAGATCAGGGCATTTTTTTGGTGTGTGTTCTTTTTCATTTTTTCCCTTATATTTTATTTTAATTAAAAGAAATATGGATTCTGGTATCTTTGCACTGTATCTTGATTAGCTATTACATGCCCGGCTAAGAGATGGGTCACCCCAAAAATTACGCACTATTTGTGAAAATGAAAAGAATTTTCCCAGTTCTATGAGTACAGTGCTATTTTCAGGCTAATATACAGCAGTAATAGCTTGGCTCTGTGGCAACCTACATTGTCGATAATAAGGAGCTGTTTGAGACAGGTGCTTGAAAGAGCAAACTTCTTACATAAATTAAATACCTATTTTCAACTACATGGCTCCAATTTTCAAAGGCGGTAAGTGATTCTGGGTATTCTAATTTTCCAGGGCTCAAAATCAGACATATGCAGAGGGTCTGATTTCCTAATTTTCAGTGTTTATGGAGGATCCAACTTCATTAAAATGTCTGAGCGCCTCTTTTCTTCCGCTGTCACTCAGGGGTTCAATCAAATAGGTCAGTTTGGATGCTAGGTCACACCTATGCAGTGAGTAACCTCACACACTATTTTACAGTAGACATTTTTACTCTATTAATCTCTTCTTCTTCGGCATGTGTTGTAGTTTTTTTTTAGTTAAAGGGAAATATTTTAAACTGAAAATTTCTTTTGTCTCTACTTTATGGAAGATTTTCGAACACTTATGTGGAAATTAATTATAGACTAAAACTGAGGTAAAAGTATGTGGACATGCAACTGATCTGTATGAAATAAACAAGAGACCTTCCTTAAAAAATCCCATCTGCTACTGAATCCAATAAAACAGTATTTATTCAATTCATTATTTGATGTAAATCTAATCATATAAATCTCCCACTTCTTTCACAATTCTTCTTAGCAAAAGTTGTCACTCTACATCCCACTCAGATCCTCAAAATATTTCAAAATCCTCAACCCAGCCTGGATACCAGCATTTTAAGGGGAAATGTCCAGAGGCATCCAGTGGCAAAAGAAAACCCATAAACTACATATAATGATGAAGTAATTGTCGGAAATTAAGTTTTCTGTTCTTGTGCTTTCCTTGCATTCAGCTCTTCAAAGAGATAGCAAATATTCTATTGGTTAACATTTAACCCAAACTAATAGGTCCAATCTCACATACTCAAATAAATCATAATGTCTTTTCAATTAGTTTGCACTTTTGCTCACTGCTGTCCTGAATAATTAGGAAAACAATTCACATTTCGCTAGGAGATGATATGAAGTGTTATTCCTGTGATAATTACCAAGCTGCAGTTCAGTTTCCCTGGCTCCCACCAGGTCACCAGGGCACAAAAGAGGACACCATGAGAGCATTAATGAGCTCTCATTGAAGATGTTAAAAAGCTTGTATTGATCTGTTTGTCCAAGAAGGAGATATTTAAGCCTTTCTGCTGAGGGCAGGAGAGACAGAGATTCATATCACAAAGCCTTTTATCCAACCCCTTCTGTTTCTGGCTTCAATATTGCCCAGTCTCAGCATGTCTGGTTCTGGAGGTCATACTTTTAAACTTTCACAACATTTTTTTTCTTTTTTCTTTCTTCTTTTTTGTAAAAAAAAAAAGAAAAGAAAAGAGAGATAATATACAGTGTACACTTAACCTTTACTAAAGGGATCCCTTTACACAGCTAGCTATTTTTGAGAACAAGCTGCAGTGCAGTAAGATCTCCCTTCTCACTATATACCACTAACACACATCTCAATTAAATTAGGGACACTCCAGACAATGCAAAGTCTGACTCAGTGCAAGATTTTGTTCATATTTTGAAAGTGGATCAAATCAAATCCCTTTTGGTGGAGGTTGATCAGACTTTTTTCTCCAACATCGCTGCCTTTTTGTGAACTTCTTCACTTGCTATTTCTGGCTGGAAACAGAAGTGGGAGAACTGTAAGGCTACGAAACCACCGGTTCTTGTGGTATCTTCAGAGGAGATTTCTTTCCACAGGCAGGGGAGGCAAATCTTGTCCTGCTTTCAACTCTCTGCATTGTGATGATATACTGCAGCTGTAAACTAGTTCTGGGTACACTTTACTACTCATGAGTTTTGTCTGCTCTCTTTTAAATGCCACAATGAACTGTCAGTGAGCATTCGCAGCCTGTCTGGGATAGAGTACGGGAGAAAAATTAATGTAACTGTTAAAGCTGTATTTTCTTTGTTTATATTTGTCACTTGAAGCAGCTGTTTGTCTGGTTCAGTGAGGTTATATCTCTCTTTTCACTACATCTTATTCACATTCATCTTGGTATGAGCAACTCAGTGAGGCCTCTTGTGTGGGTCTGTTGTAAATGGTTACTGAAGAGACCCATTGGGATCTTTCATGGATATTGTGAGGGAGGTGTTCAAGATGTGCTTTTTTCTTAACATACAGCAAAGGCCATTATAGCTGAAAATATCTCAGTGTTAGTTTTAAGCATCTAGATCAATGCAATGATAGGAGCCTGACAGAAAAGCAGGTAAGAAAGAACTTCCCAGGCTATCACACAAAGCCACTTTTCTTAATGTTGTATTTGGGGTATAAGATTGGAGCTCCTTCCTTCCTGACTTGCTATTTTCTTCAGTCTTAAGTAACTTGAATACCATGGCCAGTTCTAAGATGTATTTTTTCTGAGAACAGGTTTCATAGTCTTCAACTGCAGAATCAATGAACACACAAATCACACTCGCAGTGGCCTGATGCAGTAATCTCCACATCAGGGATGGGGCTGGCAAGAGACTGTGTGCATCTCTGCCACATTTGGTGACCACTTAATAAAGATATGAGGGAAAGATTCAGGAACAAATAAAATTGGACATGGATAGGAAGTAATGACCCTTGAGTGACAATTGAGGTTATGTGGATGAATATTAAATGTGAAAGGTCTGAATTATTCATTGAAGGTTCAAGGTAAAAGGGTTAACCTGATAACATACTCTTACTGACACCTCACTCAGGGTAGAAATCCCAGTTCTATGATGATTTTCCAACTTGGAGTCCCTCTGTTCATAAAGAGAGCTGCTGGTGGTCTTGCTCCTTTCTACTATGGCCAGTTCCTAGTAGACAAAGGTCATCTTGTGAGTGCTGGTAATTTTGCCACAAGCTGTGCCACTGCAGTAATATGCAAGCTCTGTGCTGGCATGGAGGCAGGCTGGGGGCAGGTGGGAAAATGTACCAGGAGCAGTGTGGCCAGTAGGATCAGGGAAAGTTTTATACCTCTGTACTTGGCATGGGTGAGGCCTTACCTTGAGTACTGTTGATTTCTGGGCCTGTTGCTTGAAGAAAGGCACTGAGGTGCTGCAGCTTGTCTAGGGAAGGACAATGGGGCTGGTGAAGGGTCTAGAGAGCATCATATAAGCAGCATCTGAGGGAGTTATGGGTGTTTAGCCTGGAGAAAAGGAGGCTTAGGGGGACATTATCACTCTCTACAGCTACCTGAAATGAGGGTGCAAGGTGGGGATCAGTCTCTTCTCCCAGTAAACCAGTGACAAGACAAGAGGACAGAGCTGCAAGCTGCACCAGGGGAGGTTCAGGCTGGACATTGGGACAAGTTTCTATATGGAAAGGGTTGTTAAACATTTGAATGTACTGCCCAGAGAGGTGATGGAGTCACCACCCCTGGAGCTGTTCAAGTGATGAATAGGCTTGACATTTAGTGCCATGGTCTAGATGACAAGGTGGTTGGTAATCAATTGATGGTTGGACTCAATGATCTCAGGTGTTTTTTCCAACCTGAATGAATCTGTGATTCTGTGAAGCTAATAGGCTCTTGGACCTCCAGCTGCTATGATACATGTCCACACTGCCTGGCACTATTCGTGTCCTCTGCTGACCCATCTGGCATAACATTCCCCCATTGTCCATCCTCTATTTACAGTGACATGACATCAGAGGGAAATGAAATAATTTCCAGCTCTTTCTACCCTGTCAATGCTGCTTCTGGGAGGACCTCATGCATGGTGGGATAAAGACCATGGAGTCTTGTATGGTCATCTAACCTGATGTCCCCTGAAAACAAGCCAGGTAGGCATAAGGGTGTGGGAGCATTCAGGAGGATGTCTGATCTGGGAAACAAACACAGAAATGTCAAAACTAGAATATTATTAAATAAAAGGGGGGTTTGCAATGTTTTCACTGACAGAACCTTACCAAAAACCAGAGATTGCAAGGGACAGAGATGTCAAATGGGACTGGAGTTTGAGAGGTGACTAGAAAGTTCCTCCTCACCATTCTGTTCCTTCTGTTTTATAGTATTTCCTTCAAATAGGTATGAGCAAAGGAACTCAAGGATAATGGATTGGAAGATCAGTTTCTGGCCATTTGGCCGACATTGAACAAAGACTCTCTACTCACAGACACTTCACAGCTGAGTGAAAAATGGGAATGGTGACCTAAATAGAGGTCTTTTAGGCGTGGGATTGCTAAAATCACGTCTCACTTCTGCCCCATTAGTTTTGGCTACATCAAACAAAAAACTTCTGTCTTTGTTCAGAGTGTGGCTCCTGAACCTCATTGATCCCATTGTCTGTGAGCTGGAATGAGTAAACATTGCTGACAGTAAGCAAAAGTAATTGCAGTGTTCAGTACTACATTTTGAAAGTATAAAAAAATTCAGACTGAACCAGGAACCCACTTCTTATCATTATGCTACAAGTTTAGGGTAAATGCACCTTGACCAGGAAATGCATGCAGGAGAAAAAGAAATAGTAGAGAAAAGGAGCAGAGAAGTGGAAGGAGTTGAAGGCAGAACACAGAGTTAACCAGCAGAAAAGGTTTATTAGTGCACATCTCCTTCACAGAAAAGAAAGTTTGAAAAACTAAAAAGATTGTTTCTGTAGAAAAAGCTTTTCTTCAACACAAAAAAATATAAATACCAACAAAAAAATTGTCTCTTTTTATTTGTGGTTTGCACCACCATCAGCACAAGTGAGACATAAATTTCAGCATGAGCAAAGTCACTCTGGGAAGATGAATAATTCCAGAGCAATCTAGTTCTCCAGATCTTACACTTTCAAATTATTGTAATATGATTTAATCAAGACCTGAATAGAACTTTGAAATTCTCCTAGTTCTCTGATATTTTCTGTTTCTTAAAGAATATCTAGACAGCTGGTGCCTTGCTGCGAGGGCCTTTGGGTAAGGCAACATAGCTTCAGGAGGAAGCTGAGGCAAACACAGACTGCTTCTAAATAAAAGCATCCACACGGGAGACTGACACATTAAACTAAGGTGCTCTTACTTAAGCCTTTTAGAGATTAACTTTCTTGGCAATCTCTTAACAAGAAGAGAGTAGGATCTACACCAGCATGGAGAAGAACTGAAATGTACTTCTCCAATTCTAGCTACTGCAAACATTAAATTTAATCAGTTGATTGTTAAATATAAATCTTTTCCTCTCACTGGAAGGTTCAGTTTCAGTAACTGCTTTACTGCCTTTCCTCAAAAAGATACTCACTTTCATCATCACAGTTTTAAATTTCTGACTGAAACAAGGAGGACTGATCCAAAGTACATTCCTGTTAAGTGGGGAAGGTCAGACATCTCTGATGGTTCCGTGGCCACATTAGGTGACTCTTACTAAGTTACTGCACTGAGATATTACCAACAGCCTCCTATAGGAGTCTTGGAGAGTAGAGATCTCAGAGCTGTTAAGAACTGGGATAAGAAAATCATGGAGATGGAGAAACAAATGAAAAATAAAGGAAATCTGAGCTATGCTGGAAGAAGATAGTGAAAATATGCTTAGGTTCTACATAATGAGTGTGCTATAAACTGGTAGATGCACAGAGAGGCACTGACCTTAGAGACCTGTACAGATAAACATGTACTGTGGGAAAGTTAATCAAATTAACTGCTCTTTAACCCAGCAATGTCAAAGTTTTCTTCTGACTTTAGTTTTCAGCCTCCTATTAACAGTTATTTATAAAAAAAAAGAGGAAAGAGTAAAGTCAACTGTGGAAAGAATTGCAGCAGTGGCAGAAAACCCTCAGTCCCCTCAGTTTTAATGTCTGTCTACCAGACTGGTTTTCACATGACACCTCTCTATAAATGAATCCTTCTGTACACTTAGATCATCAAACAGACCAAGAAGACTGCAAGGTGCCTGACACGCTTTTCTCAGGATTCAAATTAAAACACTGACTTGAGATTTTATTTTAAATAGTGCCCTACTTGCTTATTTTGCTGAAATCAGATGGTTGGGAACTTGCAAGCTATACACACTCTTACTTAATGCAAATTGTACATTTTTATCATAAAGGTTAACAGAGAGGCAGGCATTTCTGATTCTAAGTTCTCATTTAAGTTTGAAATTAAAAGATTTCCCATTCTCCTCCAGTTTGCAGGAACTACACACAGCACCACCTCTACTCCTCAAGCTGCAAAATTAATACTTCAGGGAATTGGGCTCTCTGCCTGACATTAATCAGTGAGTGTTTGGGTTTAACCATCCTTTCAAAGGACTATTCTTGCAGTTGTAGTAGCCTAGGTTGTACTTGACAGCTCTCCTGCAAAACAGCAGCAGACAAATCCACGAGGCCAAGCACTGTTTAGTATCCCTTATTGGTTGAATAAGAACAATTCTCTGTTTTGGCACAAAGAGTAAAAATATTCATTTAAACCTGATTACTGTTTGCTTAGTGGAAGGCTGTTTGGGCACTTTAAATAAGGTCTGTCCCATTACATGCTGCCTGCCAAAACTGTAATTAGTCACCGCACATAGAAAAAAAAAAAGGAAAAAAAGGCTCTTTCCCCGTCCCCCCCCCTTTCTTTTAGTAACTTTCTTCCTATAAAACAGGTGCTATTCTTCCCAGTCATGAACTATAGACAATGCAATGGCAAAAATGTTGGGACTGCATGACTTAGAGGAACTAGGAAGAAAAAAAGACAACTATAGTGAATTTCCATTCAAATAACCATTATCACATTGCTACTGTCAGTTATTAAAATCACAGCATGCAACATTTAACTTGCTCCTAAAATTTGAAAACATGAGAAAATTAGAAAGGGAAGAAATACAAGTGCTCTGGGTATCCTCTTAGTCTAAACCTACCACCATGGAACTCATGTGCCTTGACCAAAGCTAGCTCTTGCTAATCTCGCATTCACTGTAATCAGGAAAATAAGTCCGTAAAGACAGTCTGGAAAGCATCAGACCATGTTTTGCTTGCACTGGAAATAGGAAAATGTTTAAATAAAAGGAGAAATTAATTAATTGGGTCAAAATACAGCCAGAATCGCGTAGTCAAACACTGATCATATGTTGCATTTTCCATTTTCCCTTTTTCCTGTTCAGTGATTTTTAACAAAAAACCCAAGTGACAAGAAGTATTTTAAAACACACAGATCTGGACTTTAAAATCAGTCATCTCAGGATTCAACCATTGCACATTTTTTTTCTGTGACTTTGCATGATTTGCAGTGATTATCCTTTGACTGTTGAGTGAGAATGGTGCTATGTTTAAGGGGGTATTTTAATCTTTTCAGCCTTTGAAAGTGGAGCTGGTTAGGATTTCTTCAGTATTCTCCTCTCTGCTATCTCCCAAAATACTGACTGGCCAAAAAAAGATTTATCTCCTCTGGGACAGAATTTTTGGGAGGAAATTTCAGAGATTTGCCCTACAATAATCTATAACTCAGTGGTCATTCACTGAAGTGGAAGAGACTTAGATTAAAATCAGCACACCATATCAGGTGCTTAGAAGATCTGAATGTGAATCTTCAGTAACCCACGTGAGTTCTGTAATGGAAGAATATGCTGGACTGTGGGAAGCATGTAAAGGAGTGTAGTAGTCATAGTGTGCTCTTATTCTTCCTTTCTTTTGATGAACAGTATCTAGAAATTTTGGCTCAATCTGATGCAGATGTTTTTCACAGATATTTTTTCATAATTAACCTTCTTTCTTCCCTTCCCTACCTTCCCTTGGCAGTTTGGGTTGTGTCTTCTAAGATTATATATATTTGGCACACACACATTTCTTTTTATCCAGAAAAGTGTAAAAGAAAGAAAACAAGACCTTTGCTTCATCGGAGTGCAAGAATCCCAAGTGTTAACAGGTCCACTTAAATAATAAACACTCCACTGAAATAATTGTGACATAATTGAAGTCAGAAACTAGTCCTCTATACGTAAAAAAAAAAGGAATAATGTTGACTATTCCAAGGTGTGTGGGGAACACAATTTCATTTGCTATTGCAGGTTATCAGGAGATCCTCAATCAAAATATGTTGTAAAGTGTGAGTGGAAGATACACAAAGTCTTTCCATGGAACTGAACAGAACATGTTTAGATACCTGATAGCATGTTTTCACTGTAAAGGACCTAGTGTGTGTGTATATGCTGCTTTAAGACAACATTTCCTCTCTTATTAGGGCCAGTGATCTCAGGAATGCCATTTCCTCTGTGCCACATGGTGCACGGATATTGCTGTTTCTAGTATTTGTTGTAATCGGGTGTCTGATTCAATTGTTTGGCTATCTTTGGAGGGTGAATGTGATAAAGAGTGGGACCATAACCCAATCTTGAAAGCAATGGGAAATAAAGAACAGGCCCTGTTATAATATATTTTTGGACAGCTTTGGATGACTATTTCATAGAAAGCTATCCTCCTAACCTCCATCCCTCCTCTATCAGTGCAGATGTGCTATGGGTGACACTGGTGGTGTCTGTATCTATTGAGGTGTAAAAGAGCACAAGAGCAAATATAGAAACACTGACCCATCTTGTCCTCTCCCATGGCTGTCTGCAGCCCAGCTCTACCTCTGACTCAAAGCATCTCATCCGTACTCAGGAGAAACTCATGTCTGGGCAGGTCTCCTGAACCACATGGATGAAATGTTATAGCCACTTGGATGCTGAGTGCTTCCTTTCCATGTCAGTATGTGATGTGTCTTCTGAATACCTCTGGTCTTGAGCACAGATTTCACCCAACACTCAGCAAGCAACAGCTGAGCCAAAGTTATGAAGCAAGGAGAGCCATCCCCACCTGCACTCACTGATGCTCCCTCTGTGCACCTGAACTGCTCTTGCCTGGAGGGTAGGGAACACTGGGTAGGGAAAGTTGAGTGTATGCTCAGTTTAGAAACAGATTGTTTCTAAATTTCTTACTTGGAAATTTATGCACAATGATCCTGATACACACTTGAGACCAACTATTACAAGTGCTGCAGAGAGGGTTTACATGCTGTGAGAGTCTGAAATATCAATGGTTAGTCACTGAAAACAATCTCCCATTTGTGGAGTTGGCAGGGTGCTTTGCTGAGGCCAGGTTTGCACCCCCTGAAGGAGAAGAGGTGAGTTTTTGGGTGTGTGGTAGGGAAGCCTCTGGTCTGCATAAAACCGAGGAGGTGAACACCTACCACCAAAGGCTACAAGCTGGGCTTTGAGCCAGAGAAGAGGCAGATTTTGCAGGTGGGACAGTGCTTTTTATCACACCACTTGTCCTCCCCTACACCCATTCCCCATCTCCAGGAAGGTCACATTCACACCGGACATTCACATTCACACGTAGGCCTGAGGGTATTCCTCCCTTCTGATGGGGCATAACTGTCATTTCACTCTAATCCACCCCTGGGGATATTTTAACAAGAAGCTGAGTTACCCTCACCTTCAGGGGCAG
>VZRQ01002219.1:683214-717539 GCA_013397975.1 Machaerirhynchus nigripectus
GGGGTCAAGGACATGATGCATTGAACACAGACCATCTGCACTATGCTCATGTTCAGACAGCCATCAGCAGGGTGTTCTCAAGGAGGAAAAAGAAAGGCATCTAGCAAAAAGAGGACATTACACAGCCTAACGATGAACATTTCCCTGGTTACAAAACATGGCAGCATCACATTCCCTCTCACAGGCTTTCTCCATCACGGTCTTGGCAACCACTGATCACTTTTCCTCTTTTTAAAGAATTAAAAAATCACCAGGTAAGATATGGTAAATACCAAAGGACAATCTTCTGATACTATCCACTTAAAAGACAGAAAAATAAACAATTTTTGCTGTCCTCAGTTAAAAACAGGGGAAAAAAGAGAGGTGACAGGCATGTTCCCAGTGAGGCATAAAAGAAGGCTTTCAGGCCAGTCAGAGGCTGGGTTCACACAATACTGTCAAGGTCCCAGATTTATTCTTGACAGCATTAGTGCCAAGACCACTATTTATGTTGCTTTAATCAGTCACACTTTTAAAATCACCTATGCTCAGCATTTATATCAATGAGGTGATAATATTGCTGTCAGGCACCAATATCGATAGTTGTGTCATAATCTAAACTCTTTTAATCTTCTCCTATGCTTGCATTAATGAATCTGCAAGCCAACAACTACTACTACTACAACAACAAAAAAATAAGGATGGTTCTGATTATGACAAGTGACCATGGAGGAGAAAAAAAAAACCAGCCCTTTTTTTGCTCTTTGCAAACTATTTTAATTTGCCTTTAGCCTTCTCTTTTTCTGTCTGACTTTGAAGGCATTGTCAGCACATCCTACTGATTTTCTCACAGGCTACTTACATCTCTGAAAATATTTTTAGGGTCTATGAAAGTGTAAGGCAGGTAACCTCTTCCCTAAGTGGTTGGGGAGAGGGAGATAGGGAGGAAGAGAGAGAGAAAAAAGAAACCTTGGTCTAATTCTGGTATGGGGAGGCATCATTGTGATTTTCCTTTGTCCTTTTTTCTTTTCTTTTTTTTCTGAGCCCACCGTTACAGCTGTAAGCCTCAGTTCTTTTTCTGTTGTAAATAAAGTCTTTCTTGGGTTATAGCTTTAAGCAATTTTTTTAATTAAAATTCAATTCAAATATGAAAGTCAAAGAAACTTTCAAAGCAAAATCTACAGACTGATTCACTCAAAGGGTCTGTTTTCATTGCCATAGCTACAGATTACTATAAAGAAACTCGAACCAGACCTTTGACACCCAGGAAGGTCAAAAGTCCTTTCTGCCTATGCTAGGACCCTTTTGACAACTTCCTGTATAATTTGACTGTTATTTGCGTGTCTGGTCACCGTCTGACCCTGAAGTCTGGAAAAAATTGAGAGGCAGCATATATCTCTCTTTCATATGGACCTCAAAAAGGGCACTTTTAATTACATTTTGGTGAGAAACCTACGCATACAGGCTGGCTCAGGCAGCAGCTGGGGAAGGCCCTGGACTTGTAGGTTAAGGATCAGCTTGCCTCATGCTACCGCAGTTCAGTGCATATGAGCTGCTCTGTGCTGTTATCTCCATGGCAAAAATGGATGTGTTTCACAGGTTACACAGATTTCAAACTTTACAGCACTTGCCCCAGTGCTACAAGCTAAAATTGGAATTACACTGCTTTGCCTTGAAATCTGTGCGTTTCATATGCTTCCAATTTAAAGCCCATTGTGTTTATGGGGCTTTAGTGTGCCTGAGATATTTTAAAGTTGCAACCTTAGCTCTTTGTTATAACTATCCATGACCTCACCCTGAAGGAAACCTAAATTGATAGACCAAAGGGATCCATGGAAATCATGCCATGTTTCCACACTGGATATTTGGGGTTTGGGGCACATTGCAAGGCAACACAGCTTAGAAGCAGACAGCAGTTTAATGCAGCAAGATCAGGTACTGTCAGGGTGTTCCTCCTTCCTCTTCTGCCCAGCACTGAGCATATCTGGTGAAAAAAATGAAAGAGCCCAACACCTCAATCACAGCATGCTGTAGCTTTTCCCAAAAGCCTGTCCTACACTCTGCATCCTGAGATGGGACTTGCCAAAAGGAATCAAACAGTGGTCTATCATGCTCGACATGGTGTTTCCAAGGACTGCTTGATGCCTTGGAGGTTACAGACACCTAAGCAGTGGCAGTCCATGGGCTGCCTCTTCCCATGTGCAGGCAGTGCTGTGTGAGCAGGAAGGTGAACCAGGTATCCAGAGACATGGTGAGTGCTGTGAAGGTAACCATCCAAACAGCACAGACAACATGAGATAATTCTTGCAAGGATGTGAAAAGTTTGGCAAAAATAACAACAGGTAAACACTCAAAATAGCTTCAAGTTTGGCAACATGTTTGTACCACTTTGAGAGGAGTGATTTATTCTCTCCTCCTGTGAAGACGGAGTAAAAAGACCCTTGTCTTTTTACCTCAAGAGGGCTGTTTATCACTGTATTTGAAGTTTTGGATCCTAAAGATGTGAAAGACGACATAACAAACACGTTTTCATGAATAATGGCCTTTCCCATACAATCCTCTGACCCCTTCACTTTCCGCAGGGAGAGCTACTTTTTGTGTCAGAAAGCTATGCAAATTGGATGCTGAGACTTGCTGTGTCAAGCCCCTAATGCGGCTCCTTATGGACAATATAGGTATCCATAGAGGAGAGGGGTGTTTAAACATGCAGCTACTGGACAAAAGGAACAGACTCATCTTCTGTTGCCAACACTGACACATCAAGCACCCCTGAAAACATTGTGAGGGGCATGATAGATCAGTGGTCTGATTCCTTGTGTCAAATCCCATCTCAGGATGCAGAGTGAAGAGAGGCAACGTAGCCAGCCTTCTGCTCAAAAGGTCGCTAAGGACAGAAAGATATGTGTGCATAAATTAAAGAGGGAGGGAAGTGGGGAAAAATTCCAAAATAGTGCTTCTGATCACTAGTATTAGCTGCAAACGACTGTGCTTAAAACTGGTAAAATTACACAGGAAAGGAAAAAAAAAAGAAGCTGTGCTTTTATGTGTTATTTTTTCATTCTGTTAATGATGCACTTCAGTTAACTCAGAAATAGACACGCTTGAATCAATAAACAAGAACTAACTGATCGCAGTCTATCCAAAAGGCACTGCCTGTGCATCAATCCTAAGCATGATGGCACAGAGAGCTCTGCTTCTCAATGCTGGGCGGAGGAGTCCAGGACATTGCTGCTATGTATTCATACCTGACCTCCTCGGATCAACGGAGCTGCAGGCGGGTTTGCAAGGTGAGCAGCAGGAGCAAAACCTTCAGTTCCCCACAGCAGGGGTATGGCTGGACAAAGCAGTGTCAGGGTGGGCATCAAGCCCTCACTTAGCTGGAAACATCATGTCATAATATAGGGGACAAGATGTTACAGGAGTCCCAGAAATCTGGCTATGCTGTGAAAGATGAGATAAAGACAGGACAAAGAGGGGAGGACTAGACACATCTTGAGGTACTTACTGCCTCTGCCAGGTGGGCTGAGATCATGGGGATGTGCCTGTATTGGTAAAAGGTAGTGACATTTCTTTTGTGAAAGGTGAAAAGTTTTGGGGTTTGTTTCTTTTTTTTTTTTTTTAAAACTTTGAATGGAATAAAACTATCAGAGCAACTTTTGAGTGCAGCCCAGAGGGAGTGCCCCTCTTTCCAGACTATGTATTAGTGGGGACATGAAGGTGTTTGTAGCTCTAATTCCCTGCCTGACCATTCCTTTGGGTGCAACTGGCCTCGAGCAAGAAGAAAAAGGAGAAAAATTAGAGAAATGTAAATAAGGAAGGTAACTTGCCATTTGTCACTTGAAAGTCCTTATTTCATGGCCTGTTCCCTGTTCTCCTGGAATTTTGTGTCATTATCTCCTGTTAAAAGGATTCAAATGACATTATTTGCATGGAAACTTGCATACAAATGATGTCGTCTGTGCCACAAAGTTGCATTACAATGAAGGGAATGATGACTGTGTCACATGTACGTGACATTCTTTGTGTCATTAAATTTAAAGTCAATGCTGGCAGTTATAAACCACTCACGTCTCAAGCAAATACATCACTTCTGATCTGAAATGAATATTTTAAAATGCCAACTCCAACTGCATCAAACAGCTATAACCTGCAATGTCATCTTAAAAAAAAGGAGGCAAAGACTCTAAACAAATGTGGACTTATGGGATTGTAGGATACACCACAAAGTAAAATGTTTTAATAAGCTGTAATAATTTCCAGGCAAACAGAATTTGTTGCTTGATGGTTAAGTACTAGAAACGTTTTTAAAGTCCGTTCAACATCATGTGTGTTTTTAGGAACAGTTATGCTCTAAAAAAGCTTCAAGATTGTTAATTTTCAGGCAGAGTAGATGAATTAATTGTGGAGCACGTTCCACAGCACAGACCTCTCTGTATGTTGTTACCTTCCATTTCCTTGCCACAGTCTGACACTGACAACAGGCCAAGCCTTTGAAAGATCTCCAAACTCTTCCAAAGAGTCAAGGGCAAATGATGACAGGGAAGGCTCAAGCAGTTATCACTGTCAAAATGAATGAGAAAAGAGGAGGGACAGTAGGTGGATTAGGAAAGGTTTCATACTACTGCGATGATCAGAGCCGCACAGCAATGAGAGCCAGACAAGTAAGTACATAGACGGATCTGCTCTCTGATTGATGCATTGTTTGTGCAGGTCAGTGCAAGGTAAGGGATGGTCGCCGTGTTTTTACAGGAGCAGTGGTAATTGTGCCCGCAGTCGCCTGCACTGACCCTACTGGTTCAGAGCCAGCTACTACCATTTTTCACTGATACAAAGAAGGGATCTGTAACACTTCTTTTAGAAAGTTATTGTTTTAACAATAAAACATGCTGTGTAGTGCTCAAAAGGTTTGAAAAACTCAGTTAAATAGAGAAGATCGGTCATCTAAATACCTCAAAGAAGCTCAGTGTCTGGCTAAGCTGCTGCGCAATTTAACCTCTCCGTGCTCCCCACCCAGCCCCACGCACACTCACACGCAAACACAGATCCCTCTGAAAGAAAAAAGTTTCTCTGAAGAGTGTGTCTGCATAGGCCCAGCAAGGGAACAAGCAGAGAGGAAAATCTCTGTGCATGGGTCATTTCTTTTCTCTTATTGATACCATTTCAAATCTAATTGAAACATTCTTTGGAGAAAGCTGTGCTACCCACCCCTTCAGCTTTGATATGGCTTTTTAATCAGAGGACATTGTTATTTCATAATGAACATGGAAAGCATTTGGAACATTTTCTAAATGGAGTGCATTACTTCTGACCGCAGCCAAAAGACCACATTAAAAGGAGTTCAGTGGAATTCACTCTTTACAATCTTCTGGGTTTGAAACATTCTTGCACATGTGGAATATGCTAAGACGAGCCTACTTGTTGCAAAGGTTTAAGCAATGATCTGACCTGAAAACTGAACAAGTTCAGCTGCACTCATGGGTGAATCCCTGTCATGCTCCAGGGAGGTTTGATGCCACTGTTACGCCTGTCCCCAGGTGACAATGTGGGTGCTGCCATCCCATCAGGCTGAGACTGGGCAAAGCTTGCACAGCTCTCATGGAAGCCAGATCAGAGTGAACACAGCAATCTGATCACAGCAGGGAGCTAAAGTGTGGCAACCAGATTAATGCTCCATTGCCTGTCTCTCGGTTTAGGACCGGAGCAGTGGTTGGGGGGGGTGGACTCAGAGCTCTTCTACTGCCTGCCCTTTCCCCATTCCTCCAAGGCAGTGACTGATTTCACTCCCCACTGCCATCCTGCAAGCTGTCACTGTGCAAGTAAACTACACATGGGAAGAAGGGCAAGTTTGCTTTTTTGTTAGTTGTGCACTGGGGATTGTAAATGAGCCCTTAATGTCTACCTCATTTTATATTTTAGGATGTATTTCTTTCTTGTAACAGCACAGAAGAAAAGATTAAAGGCAGGATATGACTGAAATGATGCTTTGGGTCAAAGCCCTTTCATCCTTTTGCCCTAGTCTGTCTAACATTTTCTTAAATCCCATTCTACCCAAGTACATTCAATTACAAAAGTGACCAGAAATAAATCAAACTAAATTACATGTATATCTATATATATAGATATATAGATACATGTAAAGAAAAACAGTAACGTAAACCACAGAATTGATTATTAGATTAAGATGATTGGATCTAAGACAGGCTGAAGCCCAAAGTAGTTGTACCAGTATTTTAGAGGAGCTCAATGCAATCTTAATTGCTTACTTTATACAAGCAGACATTGGTGAAACACAGTGCCTGTGAAGTGACAGAAGAAATGTTTTGGCTGCTCTTTGATGTAGGGTTCAGCTGTTCTGGTTTGTAAATATAACAGAACGAAAGGATATTGTACTCAACCCACTTCAATCAAGGAAGACACTGTGGCGTCTAAACTGCCGTTCTTCCATTGCTGAGGCTGCTGCTCAGAACAAAGACATAAAGAAAGTGAGAGAGGCAGAGAGAGAGAGGATTGTAGAGAGAAAGAGGCTTCTGCATCTTTAATAATTAGCAAAGAACTGCAGTGTTTAGCCGGGAAATTATGGTACATATGCTGTCCACTTGTTCAGGACCCCTGTATCGTGAGAACAAGCAAACATTCATCATCCACAGATGTCCGCCAGGCCCAGGTGACTGAAAATTCAATGCACAGGCTTCTCACAATGGGTCGAATGCTAATTGGGTGGCTTGGGGAGATTAGAGTAGCCCTGGAGCTATTCTCTATCTGCAAAAGTCTCACAGACAATAGAGAAGTCAACACTGTCTTTCTAAAGCTCTGCTTAACTGATACTTATCAGAAAAATTAGGACAAGTAAATAAATACAGAGAATACTGCCAGTTCCTCTCTGTTTTCCTTTCCCAGTTGTGAGCTAGCTGGTTGCTGGTTACTGCCTTTCCCTTTCCCTTCCTGCATGACTTCCTATAAATAGGAAAAAGGAGAAGGGAGGGGAGATTGAGAGCAGGTGGGAGAAGAGAAATTGTATATGAACTATATCAGGAAATGAGAATGGGTGCTGAGAAGCATATTTAGCCTACTGAATACTTCAGAAATGGAAGTAGGTTTTCTCAGTGCACTGTCTTAAAAAAAAATGGTGTTTATTTAAAGTTAAATGAGAATCAGGGCAGTTTCAGAGATGGGCTTGAAATCCATGAAAGTGGATTTTGCTCCCGTGTTTGCTTTTGTCTTGTGGGTCCTTAGAAAATCTTTGTTTCTGCAAGTGTGAAATGGGTCAGATTTTCCTGATCCAAGCTCTGCAGTGGTCTCTGAGCTCTATGGATGTATTTTCCCTTCCTCAGAACAAAGAGCTGCATCACTGGAGATCTGCTGCTGTGTGGTGGGGTGCTGCAGACTTGGATTATTTCAAAAGACCGGTCAATTCTGACACATCTTCTGAAGTTTATTCCCTAATGCTAAATGCTTGACTTACAAAACTTCATTTGTCGGGGTTGTGCAGACATGGGCAGCGTGTGGGACATAACATACACCTCAGCCAAGTCCTCTGTCTTTGACAGGAATTTGATAGGGAGAGTCTAAATTTCCATAAGCGGGCTACCAGTGTTGAACGGGGCTTGATGAATTTACCATTAATTTCACTGTGAGGGTACTGGTGTGTATTTATGAGATGAGTAAGGGTGTACTGACTTTAGCCTTTTTTCATTCATCTTCAGCATGTGTTTAGGGAGAAGTCTGGGTGTGCTAAGCGAGGCTGTGAATTACTACCTTGCTATCTTGTGTTTATGAGGAAACTTTAAGCACGATTGAATGTGGGGTAGCTTATTCTACTTTCAAAGGGAAGCATGAGGCACTTTTGCTCAAGCACCTTTGTCTTTCAGTGTGGGATATACTAAACAGTGAAATATATAGTGTATCTACTCAATCATGTAGGTTTTTTCTTTAGGGAGGCAAACCCTACACTCCTGGGTTTCACCCAAGTATCACCCTGGTTGAAACTCTGAATCTTAGCAAAGATGTCTTGAAACACTGATGAGGTTAGCTGAAAAGTCTGCCAGCACCAGCTAATCTTTTGTGGAATCTGGACCAGTTTTCAGCAAGAAAAACAGAAAAAAAACCCAAATGGGGTGAATTCCCCTTGCCTTCAGGCTTCATTATGAAAGTTCTGCAGAGCTTGAGGAACTATGTATTTTATTATTCTCTCAAATCTGCCCTTTCTAAATCACCTTATTCTGATTTAACTGCAAAAGGCATTACTATTTTGGGTTCTTCCTATGTTAAAACTGAAGCAGTAAGCTAGGGACTTTCATAAGAGACCGTTCTGAAATGTCAACAGATGGCTTGCTAATCATGTTAAAAAAATACTCATTCCTTTTCTAAAATGGCATTTTTTTCAGTAAGTAAATCAGAAAGGAATGTTTATGATATAAAACATATTACTCACAACGTCTTTTAATTATCATACTTAATCATCAAGGTCAGGATGATAATTGTTTCTAAAAATTAACACCTCATTTTTCTGAGATGCTTACCAAAATATACGGTCAGAAATATGAATTACTAGTCTGGAACCCAGTTAGGAAAACGCATCTTCTGTTCACTAAACCAAATGTATACTTAAATACCATGAAGCCCTTTAAAACTAAATACCTATTTAAGGCACAGTCTAATTAGTCCACTCGCTGCCTAGTAAAAGCATACAGTACCATATGCCCTAGAATAGGGTGCCATGTGGGTGTTCAGCAATGACACATATTTGCAAGTACTTTATTATGAGATAACGCAGTGCCATTAATATATCTTAAACATGAATGTTTTTTTGTAACCTATTGGAGACAACTATGGTTGGCAGTTAACACAAACTACCATGATATCTTGGCAGCGACTTCACTTCATTTGTAGAGGGATGAGCAATTCATACGGACCACCACCTTATATCATTCATGCTACTACACAGCAGCATTTTAAACATGTTCAGACTGTTCAAGCCATATCTTTTGCCTAGAGACATGTTCTTGCTTGCTTGCTTGCTTGCTTGATTTATTTCCTTTTTCTTCTTGGTCCCAGACCAGTCCTGTTCTAGAGGTTGCTTTGAAGTGATAATATCCTATATTATAAAGAGCAGGGTTCAATGCAATGCTTTCTTTTCCTTAATGAAATCCTTTATTTATTAGTGTCTCCAAACTGCAAATAATGTGTAAACTAAGGCTCTCAGATCCATTTATTTTAAATCTAGGAGGGAAATTATGACAGTCTTGCTTTGTGGTCACCCAAATATGGTTCTTTGGTCCTCTTAGTCATGTGGTTTAGTGTTAGCTAATCCCGCAAGGAGCAGGGAGTTGGAATCCACGATCCCTATGTGTCACTTCAAACTTGAGATATTGTATGGTTCTAGGTTTTGTGTGAGAGTTGGTGTAATAAAAATTTATTCTTATTGATTTTTGAATTATTATTAACTTGACTTAATATTTTTTTCCAGAGGCTTGCAGCCAGTTCTGTGTGTTCTGATTAAGTTTTGAAAACTCTGCTCCCTCCCACCTGTTCTCTAGACAATGTGCAACCTTACTTCAGATTCATTTGTGCACATTGAAAAGCAATGTTTTATCTTTTTTTCCCCATCCCTTACAATATTTTCCAGTAGATGCTGTTCAACTAAGAAGATTCAGTACCACAAATAAAACTAAACTAGCATGCACATTTTTAGAGATAATCACACAGCACAGTACAAAATGAAACAATATAAAAAAAGTCTTTATATCAAGCAGCTGCTTACAGGAAACACTATGTGTAATCTTTGGCCATATCAGAATTTTAACTCAAGTTAGATTCACTCAAGGAGTAAGCATGTGGGAGAGAGAGACGACAGAGAGACACCCTATACTTCCAGTTCTCATTTAACACAGAAATGAATGTAATGTAAAACTCTCTACAGTTCCAGAAAATATTAATGAAGAAGTAAAGAGTAGGAACAGGGTTTTGAGGCCTGGTGCACATATTGTTTTCAACAGAAGAGTAATATACTAGAAAAAACACTAGAACACACAAATGTACTAAAATAACATGCTTTTCTGGTGAATAAATAATCTTTTATTGCTGAAAAGTCTGATGCTACAGAGAGTGGAGTAAGAACTGCTCTGGAGAATACTGATGTCAGTGGAAGCATTTGCATGTGCTCCCATGCTTTTGTAATCCAGGTAAAATCACAGAGATATCACAGATTTAATATTAATTCAGATTTCACATTTACTATCTCTGACTACGGACATCAGTAAAGTGACTCTTTTTTACATATACGTATGTGGGGCCAACTCCTGATCTATGACAGAGCAATCACAATGGGAAAAAGCTTCCAGGTGAGGAAGATGGATGTCTCCAGGACTAAGAAGGGCTGCCAGTTTCTTTCCAATTGGTCCTATTGCCACAGATAACAGCGCAGACCAAACTTTGATTGTGACACCTACTTTCGGATCTTTCTGCAGTTCTTGGAAGAATGTCACTGAAGATGCAAACCTGTGGGGCTTGTTTCTAAAATGGAAACAGCAAAACTGGGTGATGGAAATACCTTACTCCTTTCAATCATGCTAGCTTTTATCCTGGGGGGTATTGTACAGGCACTAGTATTTAGCATATACAAAAATAAACACCCAGTGGCAGAGGCTTCCTTGATAAGGCAGCTAGAATACTGGATTTTATTCCAAGCTCTTTTGTCAACACACTTGAGTGGACTAAACCACTTATTTTTCTTTGACCTCAATAACAGTCTATAAGATAAAATCTCCTGTAAGAAAGGACTATCTTTCTCAAAATATACGGATAGCACCTCTCACACCAGAGTTGTGATTTCAGTCACGGTCTCTGTGTGTTCTGCTGACTGAAAACTAATTAATAGTATTGAGCTTGATATTTTCACATAGTTTAAAGGGTAGAAACTTTTTACCCTATAGCCTCAGTTGAGCATTTTGGTGTCATTTTTTAAAACAGAAGTTCAGCAATGATCCTCAAGCTTTTCTCTTCCTAGTTCTTAAAAAAAGATTTAAAAATTTATGTAGAAAATTATAACTCGATCTTAAATATATGCCATAGTGACAGGAGGACAGATATCAGTGTCTTTTTGTTATGTGAGTTATTGAAGTTTGACATCCTTTGAGGAATATTTTTCATAACCCACTGTTTGCTACCCTGTCTATCCAATTATTTAGAACAAGCAATCTGTCATTTTATTGTTTCCTTCCAATTATATAACTTTGGTGACAGTCATGGCAGAGTATCCTCTGTGAGTAAAATCAAATCTCACTGTTGATTCCAACTCCAAGGGCTGCAGAGTGTTTGTACGTGTGTACATGTGCATGCATGGTGCGGAAATGGAGTGGAGGTGGAAATATTAAGACAACAGTTGGTGAGTGTCATTTAAAAAATAACTGCTTGTACACACTGCAGAAGGTCCAAAAGGGAAACAAAATGTATTTTTCTAATTCTCAGTTCTCAAAAACAGAATAGGTGTAACCTGTGCAGGTAGTGGATGCACCACTGAAAATAGTGAAGTGATGACCACATTCTCTCTCACAGAATTATACAGCAGTTCATGTATTTAGCCTAAAAAAATGATATGAAAAGAAAATATTTAGTTTTCAGGGTGACCATTCTGTCTATCTGTCCATCTGGGATATTAGTCTGTCAATAAAGTCATAAAAAGGGTCAGTCCCTTGGAGCTTGAATCAGATCAGACACATTTAAAAAAAAGCGAGGGACAAACAGGTCCCTCGGTTGCAGCCTGTTGCTCCCTTCAACTTCAAAAGCAGTAGCACAAGGTGCCAGGGATGAAGCTCACTCTATCATTTTCATTTAGTGACTGATAGAGTCAGACTGGAAATTTTCAGACTCATATACTAAATCTGAAACTAGAAGCAAGTCGCTAGGTTGTGCCGTCTTTGTTGGTGGCAGAGGGAAGGGAAAAGCATTCAAGTGGCAGTTGGGTCCAACACCAGTTAGCTAGTCAGAAAGTAGAGAACAGCAGTGAAGCTGAGAAGAAACAGCATGCAAACAGCTGCAGTGTGAGATAGAGTAAGTGAGTGTCAGTGGTGTTAGATGGTAGAGCTGTATGAACACTTTCACACTCAAAGCAAAATTGTCAAGTTATCGTGTCCAATTGGGCATGGATTTCTTATTATATCACTGCGGTACCACAAGCTGTACTGGTTGCAGAGTCACAGAACCCTTAATTTAAAGCAAAAGGGGAGAAAAAAAGGAAATTAATAAAATTGTTGGTTTTATTTGAGATGTTTCAAGAAAAATTGCACTCTACTCTAAACCTACGCTGAACAAAATTATGTAAGCATATGCTTATGCCATAGCGAAGTCATGCTTAAGTGCTTTGTTGATTTTGGGCTTGTTTCAACCATTTAAGCTGAAGTTGCTTTCATATAGTATCTTTATTTTTTTTTTCTTTTCCTTCTGTCAGAACATTCAATGTGTTTCAGACTCAGCACTGGCCAAGCCAGTTCTTCTGTGTATCTTACTTACATTTATAATTTGTGAAGATGTTGAGGCTTCTGGGAACACTTCAGCAGGAGCTGGTAGGATGATCAGAGAAAGTTCTAACAATTACAGGCACTCTGAGGGAACTGACCTTTATCAACTTCATGGGGATTTTTCAGACCATTATGCAAACTTTATAAAAAATCAAAAGATTTTATTGATGATTTGGAGTTGATTTAGCTAACCTGATAATATACTGTACCAATATTTCTGCTAGATGTTCTCTTGCTTGGCCTGTGTACATCAGACATTTTTTAACAGAGTGAGAAAACTTATAAACTGTTTACAATTTCATTTATACCAAATTTAAAGAAGATTTTGATGTAGCTTTAAAAGTGGTTCAGTCCTCCAGCATAAGTATTTCAGCATATTCAGTGCCCCTCACTTTGTTCTTGCAGCTATTTAAGGTGGCCAGCTGGGGTCTCAATATTAGAATGTTGTCATCCTGATATGTAGATGAGAGGTCTTTATATATGAAAAAACTCAGTGTCCCATTAACATGGACAGCTAGGTCAACATGTCCACAACTTGTTGCAGATATTTAGGTCATTTTACAAAATAACTAATGCTATAAAATGAATCATAGCTGTCAAATCAAATAGAACCCTGGAGACCCCAGAACCATGATGGTGCCCCAGACCACTAAACATTACTTTGAATGAGATGTGGGGAACAAAAAGCCTAGAAAAGTTTGGGAACATAACATGTTAAAATACACCAAAGAGGGATTGCTGGGTGCAGTAACCTGTAAGAGGTAGCAGCAGGAAAAGCACAGTGGGTATTGCTATGCAAGTGATCCCATCATGAAGTCCAGTGGTTTCACAATTTCCAGGTGTTCTGCTACTGCTCCTCCTTGCTCCTCCAGCTTCTTATGCTGAAATAGAGCCCTGCATCGCTAATTCTAAATAAATAATAAAATGAGCTGGGATTGTTTCTAAACCCAGTCTAAGTGCTTTGAAGCCAGTATAGTTATGACAAGTAAGATTTTTGCTGGTTATTTCTTAACTTTTTTTTTTGGGTGACTGGTAGTTCTGCTTTTGACTATGGTAGTAAGTGTGAAAACAAATTCATCATCATGTTAAGAAGGAGACTAATTTCTGTCTAAGCCAACCTACAAGTCAGGGTTATTACAGAAAATCTAAACATTAGCTACATTGAACTTGGGCCAGGGATAACTAGAAAACAGAACATTTCTCAGATCTCCTACATACCCAAATCAAAACAAAATGCAAGCCTCACTCTAGTTAAAAGAACTCTGACTGGAAATTCTCCATACAGCGTGGATTTACATGCTGGATGTAAATTTTCTAGGACGTTTTTCCAGAAATCTGCATTTAGATAGAAGTATTTTACAAAGTCTAAGCCCTAAGATTTTATATGTATCTTGATCTTTATTTTCCATTTTCATTTGTTTGTGTGTGCTGCAAATACATAAAAAGAAGAAAGATGGGGATTATTTGACTGTTTTGGATACAAAGAATCCAGAACAAATTCCAGTGTATTAGAAAAACTGAAAAAAAAACCCCAAAAATTCCTTCTTTAAATCCTGAACCCATATGAACTAAATATTTGTGACCCTTCAGCCAAATAGTTGACAAGGTTTCTTGAGGACCCTATCCACTGAGCCTTAAACAATCTAAACTTGGCTTTTTCTTTCATCCATAAGAGAAAAAAAACCCAAAAACAACTGTGAAACAGAATAATTTGGGAAATGCTTAGTTAATGCACTTGTCTTTTATATTCAAACTCCTACTATTTGTTTCTTACACTTTTACACACATTTGGAAAGCTTCCTACCCCTCTGTAGCAACACATTTTTTAATGCAGCAACACATTTTTTGATTCAGGAAAAAAAATTAACCTTGGCAGATTTTTTAAGGTACTAACTAGATTCCCTTACAATTAGGTTTTCCATGATATTATAAATATTTATCTTGCATTTTTATTCCGGGCCATTCTTCTTCTCCAGACACTGTATGTCTCTTTAGCCTGCTCTGCACAAATTTCCTGTTGTCAGAGAAGCCTCAGAATTTATTTTTAATTCTGGAACTCCTTCTGTCCTCTTCCGTCTTTAGCTATCAATCTTTTGAGGTGCTGTGTAGTTTATGATACGACAGTGATTTTAAACCCAGTGAGTGGCACAACTGATTCACGTCACAGCTTGTATCCCCGCACAGCGCAATCAATAGCAGTGCATCAACTGTGGGGGCACATACATGCCTCCTCTGTAGTCCCACAAACAAGGAACAAAATTCAGCACGCCTTCTTCAGAGAGAAAAACCATGGGCTGTCTATAAAACCAGTAGGTTAGGTCTAGACTAGCAGCCGTGTTCCCTGACCTCTACACAAAGAGAACATTCCCAGAGACTAGTACCACTTCCTTGCAAAGCAAAAGATAGGTTTTTCATAAAGAAAGTGGATATACTATAGCTTCCCTCGGGGAGAAAATCAAATCAACCTATTGAGTGGTTTTTTAGGTCAAAAAAATATGGCCCTTTTCTTTCTAAATTATTTGTACCTTTCTTCTTAGAAATTAATACTCCCCTCTTGTCTTATATGCATGACTTCATAAAATAATCCATGGATATCTCTGAGCATCTGACCATTCAATCTCAGAGCTATCTGAACTCCATTGCAACACCATTTACATGCTGTAGATAAGGGCTCAGGGTGGGAAGTTGAGTATAGAGATCTGTTCTGTTTTGCCATGATCTCCGTCTCCAACCTCAGTCACTGACAGCAGTTTTGCAATGCAAGCTGAACAGGATAATTTATTCATTATAAAGCACTGCAAATCTGTACTGAATATATTCCTGGAAAGTCTAAGACTAGTTAAAGCGCACATATTCCTCTGTGTGTGGCAAGTGAAAACATTTTTAATAGCATTAAGGGCTCTAACCTGGAAGGTGTTAAGTATTTTCAGCAATGTGTTTTGAGCCCTCCATTCTGAGGATGACTGACAGCTCTTATGACCAGGGCCTCATTTTTCACCTAATAAATGAAATAATACAACAGTTTAATTTGAAATGACTTTGCCATAAATTTATTTCTCTTTCAGAATGGGTTGGATATCAGTAGGATTAAATGTTCCCACTATAGAAAGAAATTCCCCCAAATATAAGCTTTTAAATGCCCCTTCAAACAATGATCAGATGTGGAAAGTTGAGATCTGTTTTCTGTGTGTGGCAGACTGGCAGCAACTGGACCTGGGCTTAGAATTTCTGCCTTCACTAACAGAATTTTGTTAGTAAGTCTGCCAAAACCAGGAAATTGCTGGCAGCTTTGGTGGAAAGTGGAGAATTCAGTGGGTTTTTGTCGTCCCAAAAGGTTTGCACTTATGAAGCGGTCTCTTGTATAATAAAGCCCATTTTTCTGATGTAAGAGATTTCAACAGCTTGTCAATGTTCCATAAGAAGCAAGAAGAAATTTTTCAGTTGATGTTGTATGTAGAGGTGATACAGATACTGAAATGTCATGCTCTGTGTTCTCCTGTTTGTTTGGTGTATCAAGGATATGTAGGCAGAGTGAGAATGTAATTTAATTCGAGATCAGCCACAGATGTTATGTGAGGCCTCATGGAATGAAAAAATGAATAATAAACAAAATTAAAAGCATCTATTACTGTCTTTATAGTCTGCCTGTTTGTTTGGCACAGTGTATTGAGGAAAGTGCTATAAATTACAGTTTAGGTCAGGTTCTTTGCATGTTATTTCGTTTATTGATACTTCTTGGTCATGGGGAGACAAGAGATGAACCTAAGGATAAGAAAGTTTAGAATTTGTATCAGAAAGCTCTTTTTTTGGTAGAAACTCTGTTCACCTCCCAAAGGAAACAGAAATCTTGTTTCTTGATTCAAGTTAAACTTGAAGTGGACAAAGCACTCCAATGTATAGATAGAACTGGGACATTCTGTGATGTTGAATCTTTTCCAGCTTTATTTGCCATAGGCTATCATTTATGAGTCCTTGCCACTCATGTTTGGGAGGGCAGAATTTAACCTGACAGTTGTATGCAAACATTTAAAAAAAAACTCCATTGAATTATTTTGCCAAGAACGATACTGGTGTGTCCTAGAAAAAGAGAAACCTATAAAAAGAATCCAGGTTACAAGACATTATTTATTTTTCATTTGGAAGTAGTGTCAAATGTCTCACTAAAGTTTCTGAAGAGTTCTGTGGGCTGCTGTGCCTCCTGTACATAAATATTATCAGACAAAGCTCATGTGTATAAACATTCCCAGACTTGGACTCATTGCCAATTCAAATCCTTTTATATTGCTCTTTTCCTTATGCAGATCTAATATTCCCACTGCATTTCAGCAAAACAGCATTTTCTATTTATAGTTTCTCTAGTCTATATTTGTTATAATGAATATGGATAATATATGCTCACAGAAGTTATTAATACTACTGCTATTACATGCGTAGCAATTGCATGGTCCTGCTCTCCCAGGCATTCAGATGGAAAGAATAGGAGAAAAATTTTTATGTTTCTCTACTTCATGAAAATATACCAGCAGCAGGGCACCCAAAGTGATGATGCCTGGATTGCTCTAAATTATATGTAGAAAATCTTTTTTTTCCCCATTGGAACACACTGTGTATCACTAGTGTTCCCAACATGTATCAGGGACTTCTTGAACATTTCATGTTACACCTATGAATGAATATTGACTAACAGCACTATATCAACATTGTCAAAATCCAATCCTAATATTTGACAACATCAAAGGGAGATAGGATGCATTTGCTCTGATGGATCTTGGACATAAAGGATGATGAGTAGAAAGAAGGAGTGGAAGAAAATAAGCCCTTGATATTAAAAGACAAACATTCAATGTTTTTAAAATATCTAACATTAACTATTAGTGAAGTTGATTTAAGTAAAGCTGAAATGTTCAGCATAGCACATTCCTAATGTGTCTGCTTAACAGAGCTAGTTTGTGATATCATTGAGCTACTGTACGCAAAGAACAAATGAGGCAGTTTGTTTTGGGGTTTTTTCCTTCTTTTTTCTTTTTTTTTTTTATTCTCCTGAAAGAGTTGCAGAAAGCTGGGCTGGATGGTCTTTCTTAATGTAAGTCACTGATTAATAAAATGTGTTATAATAGGTGTGACATGCACTTTAAGACTTTCAAAGCTATGTAGTCTCCCATTAATTCAAGTGCAAATTGGAATATGGTTACATTCTGTTGAAATAAAGTGACTGAGACTTCAAGGGTCCCATTTCACTTACATTTATGAAGTTTGTGATAATTCACCACAGCAGCAAAAACTGGCAAGAACAGAGAGATTCAATTTGGTCTCTCTCTTTCTCTCTCTCTCTCCCCCATTTCCTAATGCTTAATAAATTTTCCAGAAGAGAGGTACACATACTGTCTTCTCAGGACTGTTAGTTTAAGAAATGTACTGTTTGCTTTTTTCTTTTATAAATTAATTACAGTTGAACCTTCTCCTAAATCCAGAGAAAATATTTCTGTTTGTAAAACGGTTTTTCATACATTATGGCCTAATCCTGTATGATTTAACTGTGGTCATGATCTTTTTCTCACACTGTGGAAAACATGATTTCACTACAAAACCTTTTTATTTTCCCCTGATATCCAGTGCCTTTCTGGAATTATACAAGTTATTGAAGTAGTTTACTTTCTTTCTTGTTTTTCTTGGAAAGATAATACTTGTGGGGGAAGAGTCATGAGGAAGGGCTCAGCCTAGTCCTATTCAGCCTAGGAGCCTTTTAATCCACCTGTTCTAGACAATGAGTTTGTGCCACTTGTGTTTTTTTTGTCTGTAGTTGTATGTTTTCCTCAGACTTTTCTGGGTGCAATCCAATCAATGCCTAATTTCCAAAACGGACCCACTGAGAAGATTTATTTAATCATGTCTGTCCTGCAAACAATATTCATTCAGAAGTTTCAGGACAGGCTATCAACACACTTCAGAAAAAGAAAAAGAGCAAGAGAAGGGATGAGCTTTGCTTGAGCATTCATTTGAATATGCATGTTAAGAACATTTTGAGATCCTGGGATAGGCTGAGATTTCAAAATGCAGAAGAGTGTTCAGTGAGAGTGTTCATGAGATAGCTGTTGTTTATAGAGTTGTTGTCTCACAAACAAGAAAGAAAAATATTTAGGAAGAGAAATGGGGACAAATCAGTGACCAGCTGTGGCTGTCATGTAATTACTTGAAATCAAAAAGCAAGGTATATCCATCCATATTTTAGGGGTAATATTTGTGCCTAAAAGAAGTGGAAGCTTTAAAAATTGTGGGAGAGACTGACCTTCCTTAATCTTCTACATTTAATCTAATATGTTGATCTCATTACACTGCACCTGTCACACCTAGTATCTGTAGATCAGGGAAGTAAAAAATGGTCAAAGCAGCTAATAAAAAACAGCCTTAAAGTCTTATTTTGCTTCTTGTTCATGTCCTTGCTAAAAGTACTTGCATAACACTTTCCACAGGAGAATCTCTGACACTGCACAGCTTCCCAGAGTGCTGGTGAAATAGCAGGCGATACTCTGCCCATCTCTGCCTGGAGAAAGCAAAGGAAGTTGCATGTCTTTTTTGAAAACAGAAAGCTTGTGAAATTAAGCATGGAGAACACCACTGAAAATTAATTGTTTTACAATTTTGGTCAAAGTTTGGGATATTTAAAAAGTCCTCATATTTTTAGAAATCAAAATATTTTAACTTATTACAATTGATAAAATTCATGGAAGAACTGCGAGTCTGGGAGCAGCACTCCAGGCTCCTGCTCTCTTGCTCCAAAAGATGTGTAATCCTGCCTTTATATCAAATGTGTGAGTGAAATGGGGATAGCAAGGTGAGCCTGCTGGGCTTTACCATACTGCTTTGCAGCATGTATGGAAGGTACAACAGAGGCAGAGGTTATGCCACTGCTAGAGAAATATGTTTTCACAAAGGGCTGTGTTTCATAATGAGACAGTAAACTGGAACAGAGAAAAATGTCAATGCTTCCTTCATTTAGTAGGAAATATTTTGAGCAGCCTGCAAGCAATTATTTTATTTGGTGGGTAGATATGTAATTGCACTATATAGTTTTTAAGCATGAAGACGAAATAGCCCCACATGAAAAGTCCTTTTTAGTGGTTATGAAAATAAACTGTTAAGCACCCAGCAGTGAAAGGGTCAAAATGGTTGTATTAACTGAACTCTCCTGAGGACATATGTTGTTTACAGTATACGTTTAAAATAATATTCCTGGCTAGTCAGGCTTTCCCTCAGGATAATGCAATTACAACAGTAACAGAGGATTAATTAAAGACTCTCCCATAGGTGTTGCTAGAGATCTTGAATCGACCAAAGGGGGATACATTACTAACTCAGCACAGAGGTGAACAGACCAGAGCTGTTCAAAATAATTAGTTAGGCACAAGGGCAGGGTTGAGCTTTTTGCCTCATTTATCTGATTTTGATTAATACTTTAATTTCTTTTTTTTTATGCAGAAGAAGCATATTGGTTCCCGTTTGTGTATGAGAAATGAGTAAGGAAGATCAAGCTTCTGAATAAGGAAATCGATAGCAAACGAATTTATCCTGGTCCAGTGTCAAGTAGGATATAATTTTCTTTTCTTTTTTTTTCTGACACCTGGTTTAAATGCTTGGCACCAAGGGATAATTTTTCTGCCATGAAGGGAACAACAGTCCTGTTCTTGCACAGTGCAGGCAGTGATGCAGCTGCATGAGAAGCAACAGCCATGACGGGAGAGAATGTTAGAGCTGGAGGCTCACCTCCCCATTTTTTTTGCCTTCATAATCATCCATGCATGTACATACATGTACTTACAAAGTCTTGGTAGAAGCTGAGTTATAGTACTCAGTCTGGCAAGGTCACTAATTTGGAATTATGCGGTAAAGTTGAAAAAAATGAAAGTAGTCCCTTGCTCCAAAGGTCTTTTTAAGACAGAAAAAATTATAGCAATCCACAATGTGTTATTTTTGAATAAAGGGTTATTTTTGGTTCATTTCTGTCTTGAAGTTCCTGGTCTGGATGAACATCCAACAGAAAAGACTGTGATCAAAGTTTAGATGACATGTACAGAAGTCTGCATTAGAAATGAGTGAACACCTCTCTCCAAGGAGTGTACTGGGGAGATTTGGGCTGGATCCCTCATGCATCATAAGTTGTCAGCAGACCTACTTTGGGCTGTAAAGCTAATATTAAAGTTCCTTGGGCTGTGCTGGACATATATGCCCTGAGGTGTGTCAAGGCATTCTCCCATTATGATGTTATACATTTGTCACATTTTTTCCATACAAAATCTGTACAACAATCTAAAAAGAGAATATTTAAATAAATCATAGAATCATTTATTTAGAACCTATATGAAAAAAATCTCATGAAGAAACTGATGATCTCTTTATAGTGCATGTTTTATTCTCAAATCTAGAGGTCAGATTCTCATGTGGGGCATATTATGCCTACCTAAGAATATGATCCATTTTAAATATGTGGGAAATCTCTTTTGTCTGGCTAGGCTCATTTTTTCATAAGCAAGTACTGTGTCTGAAAGATGGTAGAGTAAGATGAAATGAAAATTAATTTATGTAATGTAAGTATTTGCTGTTTATGAAGTTTTCTTTCAGATAATATCAATATGAAAATTACAATAATATATCTCACTTATTTAGCCATAAATATGGAGGAAACTATGATGTTCCAATTTTTTCTTAATGAGCTGGGACACGGAGCCTTTTAGTTCCTGAAGTAACATGAGAGAAAGAACAGAATTCTAAAATGGTATAAGGATAATTTTCAAATGTAACTCAAAATGGCAGAAGAATTGTAGTCTAGAGAAGAAGTTAAGTTTATTTGTGAAGTCAGTCTTAGGAAAGTGTTGCCTATACCACGTCATGATATACGTCTTCTTTATTGATGTCAAGGCAGGTTTTGTAAAAAATTCAAGAAAATACTGCAAGGAGAAAATAAATTAATTGCCAAGAAAAATATTAACATCCACTCTTCCCATAATTTCCAAAGGCAACAGTTGACAACATGACCCTGGTGGACTGTTATGTGCCATCACATTTCGCAATTCCCCTTCGATAAAAGAGACACTCTTCACTGAGAATCAGGAATAATGTGTGTTCATGCAATCATACTTTTTTAGTGATCTAAGAAAGTACAGTATCCTATCAGAAGACAGTTGTGTCCCACTTTTGGAGCAGAGGTTTGTTCACGTTTCTGTAGATGTGCGAATGGCAGATTTGCCTGCCTATGGCATCCGTGCCTTGGAGGTTTCCTTGTGGCTCTGTTTCAGATCTTGTCTTGCACTGCACATTTGCACATACCTATCAGTGCCTCCAGGACTGATTGCACTGCTCAACATGTGAGCAGTGCGCATGGCAAGCTTGACCCGCCTGCTGCTGTTGGAAGCACACGTCAAATGTGTGTTTGTGGAGAGACTTCACAGACCACATGACATCACAGCCTTATGTCTGCAGAAGACGTACATGAAGCTGTGCACGTCGAACATGTTTTGATAAAGGTAGGACAGTGCAAGCCGGTAAAACTTCTTCTTTTTTGCAAACTTTTGCATTTCTGTTCGTTTCATAGAACCTAGGTTCTCATGTTCTCACCTACAGGAGGTCCCTTTAGCAACTGTCACTAGATGGCGCTAGCTGTATAAAAGAGGTGTCCCCTCTTTTACTTATCTGACTCAGAACTTCCTCTCTCAAGGACCCTGAGTGCTTTGGCTCAGTGCAAGAGATGTATTTCCACTGAGTCCTGGGAATCCAGAGTAGCTGCTTTATCCCTAACAGCTAATAGGTCAATAGGGATTAATTAGGGAATTGCCAGAGGTTTGGATTTACCTCGCATGTGGGTTTCTTATGAACACAAAGGAGATTTGTTGTTCTGCCAGCATTTTCAAGGGAGCTCAAGATAAGTAGAGGACCATTAGTTTCATTATGGCATTGTCTCATCTTTGCCCAGAAGGAGATTTGTCCTTTATCAAGTCTGCTATAAAGTAAAGTTCTTCCTCACAAAATACAGGAATCTCCTATAATTCAAAAGCCAGCCTGGCAGAGGACTGGGAGCATCTGAGAGTGAATGGCTGCTGGAGAGGTGGAAAGGGGAGCACTGTATCTCAGAGAAATGAGCTTTGCCCATATTTTTTGTGGGGTATTAGAAGCTATTTGAATGGTCCCTTTGAGTCCTAGAAAATATAGAAGCAGACCCTACAAAATTATCTTTTACTCAGAAAGTGTTTGGATTAAGGCCCTGGATTAAGCATGGTGGAAAATATATGGAGGATGGAAGATGAAAACAAGTGGAAGGACCAGAGAGACAACAACGTATATTGAGTTTTGCCTTCTGTAGGTTTTCTTCACTATTTTTAATGGTATCTAACTGAAAGACAAAACCTTCCTGAGACCAAACCTTTGTGTCCTTGGCCTCAGGAAGAGCTTAGCTAAAGAAGGCACCAGTCAAAGACAGCAGGTTTTCACCCTCAGCAATAAAAGCCTTTTCCTTCTTGTAGAAGCAGGGCACATTGCACTCAGACGGGGAGAGATGCTAAGTGCAGTGACAATTGTTTCCCAGGGAGAATGTTTCGGCAGGAAGCCAGTATTTAATCACATAGCCACATCACATCATTACAGAGCGTCACTCAGTGCAACCACTTGATGCAGTGCACCGCACCTCCACAGCATAATGCTGGCTCCCTGCCAACAATTTAGAGAAAACTGCTATCAGCTTTTATAATTGCTTTCCTTGATGAAACAAGCCAGTGAAATGGCAGGGCTAGAATGGGGACGAAAGGGAGAGTTATGAGACCACAAAGTTCCCAGACTTCCAAGTGGCACCTGTTGGCCAGCAATTAAATGACTGGCCAACTTCAGAAGTCCACCACAACTGGCACTAATTGTCAGCCTTGCTGGCAGTCTCCTCACAGAAACCAAGGGATAAACCTATGTAAAGATAGAGCAGCTCACTTTACCTCGAAAATGATGCTGGCTTTGGGCAATATTTGACCCTTCTACATGCCTCCTGTAGCTGAGCTGGCTACTTAGCATACCACAGCACTATATATACATGCTTACATTATCATTGCAAAGAGCCTATTGGCCATACATGGAAAATAAAAGCCCAATAGAATGCTTATGATGATGGGTGCTCTCCTACATGCTATCTACATAATTTTTACATGAGCCAGCAATGTCACCTCTCCCCAAAGGTGGCTACAGGCATCCTGAGCGGCATTAGACAAAGTATTTCCAAAGAGGGGTGAACCTTCTCATCTACCCAGTGCTGATGAGGCCAATCCTGGAGCACTGTGTCTAGTTCTGGGCTGCCCAGTAGCAGAAAAATATCCTCAGTAAAAAAGAGACATGGAGCTGTTGGAGACAGTCCAGTAAGTGGCATGAAGATGGTTAAGGGACTGGAGAATTTCTCATAAGAAAACACTGAGAGAGCTGGGACTGTTCAGCCTGGAGAAGAGAAGGCTCAGGGGGGATCTTATCAATGTGTACAGATATCTGAAGAGAGTGTGTAAAGAAGATGGAGTCAGGCTCTTATCAGTGGTTTCCAGTGACAGGACCAGACACAGTGGGCAAACTGAAAGACAGGCGTTTCTGTCTGAACATCAGAATATGGGTTTTTTTGCACGGTGAGAGTGACCAAGCACTGGCACAAGTCGTACAGAGAACTTGTGGAGTTTCCATCCTTGGAGATATTGAAAAGCTGTCTGGATATAGTGCTGGGAAACTGGCTCTAATTGGCCCTATTTCAGCAGGAGGGTTGGTCAAGGTAACCTCCAGAAACCCTTACCAACCTCAACTGTTCTGCTGTACTGTGATTCTGTGACACTCACGGTACAATAATCACAGATAACACAAAAAAGACCAAGACCATGACTGAAATAGGCAAATAATGGAGTTTTAAAACCACAATACCCTTTCTTGGTCCTATCTGGCTAAATCTTAAGCACATGCAGTTAAGTTTATAAGAACACATATTGATTCAGGCTGAAGTCTGAACATTAATCTGTTAGGACTATTCTTCTGTCTGTATCTCCTCACTCTCATGACCAGTAACATGGCTCAAGGAAATGACATGAAGTGGAGTCAGGGGAGATTTGGTCTAGACATCAGGAAAAGGTTTTTCATCCAAGGGAGGGCATTGAAACAGACTCCCCAGACACTGAGCATTGGAACAGACTCCCCAGGGAAGTGCTCACAGCACCAAGCCTGTGTGAGTTCGAGAAGAATTTGAACAATGCTTTCAGGCACATGGTGTGATTCTTGGGGTGTCCTGTGCAGAGTCAGGAGTTGGACTTGATGGTCCTCATGGGTCCCTTCCAACTCAGCACATTCTATCATTCTATGATTCTATGACAGTGGTGAGTAGATGATACATAGGAAATTAAAAAGGACAGGGTTTACAAAAAGGGATCCTCCCAAGGTATTACTGCCCAGCCTCTTGCTGACATAATCTGAGGAATTTCATGAGCCTGGACTTGCATCTACCCTACTGAGCTTAATAGACACCAAGGGTCCTATCATCCATAAATTCATCTAATCCATTCTTAACTGCCTTTTTACTTTTAGCTATCTTTACATGACATGACAATGAGTCTCACAATTTAATTCTTTTGCTGTATGAAAACAAACTTTCTTTTTTATGCATTTTAAGCCTGCGGGCTTAGAGTTTCCTGTGTTCAGTTGTAGCATTCTCATTCAAATCAAGAGGAAGGAAAATGACTCAGCGCCACATGGTCTTGGATCTGTGTTTTAATTACCTGCATATAGTGTCACTGTTGTCAGCCTTGTGTCAGCAGAGATAACACTGTAGTAGCCCCCCAGCGGGCCCAACACTGTACCCCACTGTCCCTATCCTAGGCAATGTGCAAACATGGATCAGATTCTCCAACCCCACCTCTTCCCCCAAAGCTTGCCGTCCAAATGAAAGACACATTAAAACAGATTGATAGAGGGAAGTGTGGAAAACAACAGCCCAGTATGAGTCAGCATGACTGACAGTATGCCCACCTATTTTTCCTGGATGTTGCTGGTTGTTTCAGGACAAGCCCAGAACCATGAATGCAAATCCTCTGTGGTGAAATAATTTCTGCCCACCTTTCAGTATTCCTCTCTAGAAAAAAAGTCAAAAAATTTCACCTTGCATTCCTCTGTTATCACCTCTGGGCTCACACTTCTCCATTGCCAGATTTGGAAGGAATCAGCAGTTTCACTGCTGTTGTGGCCAAAGACAAAAAATAGTATAATCCTAGGGAACTCTGATTAGACTTCAAGCAAGCATTCACATGACCAAGAAGATGTGCACCACTGCCTTCTGCTCCCTAAAGCTGACATATTAGTTTGAAAAGTGGGTACATGCACAACAGCGTTTGAGCCAGACACAAAATAGATCATCTCCTTTGCCAGTGCAATAAAATGACCTCTCTCAAGTCTGGACATTGACAATGACATCTTTTTTTAGATTACATAAGCAATTCATAGAAATGGGCATGGGCATCTAGAACTAAGATTTTTCCAGACTTCTGTTTATTGGCATATATTTACTGGGTTTTGGTTCAGTCCTGCCTTAACATATGATAACTTCTAGTTTTGCAGCACAGTGAACTGCCCGTACTGAATAAGTCCGAAAGAATAATATAGGCAGAAAACTTTAGACAGCCCAATATCTTTTTTGTTTCTTTTCTTTCAAGTGTAAAAATGCAATTGCCTGAAGACAGAAGCAGTCTTGACAGAGGGATGTGTATGTCCTAATGTTAGTCTTGATTAAAACAAAGCTTGCAATATTGTTTTATGACTGTGTTTGTATAACATATGACTCCACATAGGAGACAGTCCTAACCATTACTTGTTTATCTATTTAAAGCAGGGTAGTCTGTTATTCATTGCACTCCAACAATACATGAATACATTGGCATATTTATTGTTAAGGTCAATACAATGATAGGATTTGATCCCCTTTTCTTTGTTGCTTAGGAAAGAAAATCAAATTCTTATGAGGTCTGTGTTAATTGTTTTTCTTTGCACCTGACTCTAGTAGGCTATGCTTTAAGTAGGTATTCTCTAGTGGGCAAGGCCATCAAATACACAAATTACATTAGGGCAAGGAAGACAGCATCAGGGTCTGATTTCATACAGATCTCAACATGATTCTCAATTTGTAAAGCTAATCAACCACTTTCCTTGGATATCTTTACCACAGAAATGCTTGTCTGACCAGCAGCTTTCAAATGTAATTAGCCAGTGTGCCCTTTCAGCTACCATTCTGTGATAACCTGTGAGATGGTTTTGGTGTCTTTAGAAACATTTATATAATATAGACATCCTGGTCCAGGCTTATAGGCTATTTCCTAGGAAAACACCTGAGAATCATTCTTAAGTTAATGTTTAATTTATGAAAATGTTTAATTTTTTACATCAATGTGGATAATTGTGAGTTGATATGTATGTGCCTTCCTGATACAGTCTGATGCTTTCATGTTTTGTCTGGGCTTTTTGAAGCAAAGTAAGCTGAGGACCCTACAGTGCATAAACGATATTCTGAAGTATCCATATTACAACTCTTCAACTTTGTCTTGGTTTGAAAGACAGAGTGTCTACCAAGGAAAGCAGGAGCCTCCCTTGGAATGGAAAATGCAACCCCCCCCCTTCCCTGCAAATTATTATAAATTTGAAATTTTCAGGCTTCCAGGAAAAGAGATGAGGAATAGGAATAACAGTTTTTTACTAATATATATATATAACAGAGCAATAATAGAGAAACACTGGTTTAACCTGATGGAGTCAGGGTATGCATGACCTGACACCCTACCGGGCAGGGTGGTGGCAGCAGTAGTCCTCTTTGAAGTGGTTCTGTTGGAGCAGTGATCTTGTAGAAAAAGGTCTGGTCCTCCTCAGAAAGTCCGGTGGTGGTTGGATAGCTCTTGTTCTCTGGGAATCCAGGAGAAAAAGGCTGCTCACGATGTTCCAAACCCCAGACTATATCCAGGTGGGGGATGCTTGGCTCCCTCCCCCTGGGCAGAGCATCTCACAGTGGGATGGTGAGTCATGAGGCAAGGCCCTGATGGGCCCATTAGTAGGAGATAGTCCAGGAGCGAGTGACCTATGAGTCATGATGCAGGGCATTGCTGGGCCCATTAACAGAAGATATTCCAGAGGGAGGAGGCAGGGAACATTGCTACACCTGGTCTCAAGAGCTGATGAAGATGGTAATAGAATACACTGTAACCGAGGACAAACTTCTTAAATGCTACCACTTAAAACAAAATGTATATGTCCATGGGATAAATTATCAGGAAAGTCCAGCTGGTTTGATTCTCTTTTCTAATGGTTTGAAAAGATCATCTCTTGATTTGATCAGCCTCTGAAAGGCCCTGCTAGACTACATCTCAGTCCATGCCTCAGTAGCCCTTCTCTCCTACATTATAAGCCTGCACAACTTCCCCCTAACATCAATGGAAATTTGAGCATTTGCCATCTGGCAGTGAGTGCAAAACCACCACTGTTGAATTAGATGGGATTAAAGTATGTACCAGTCCTTATATTTCTGGAAAATCCTGTCATGATGTGATGGCATCCTTCTTCCACATTTAGTGATGATGGGATGAGGGAAGTGAATGAGATCATAAGTAAAAGTAATAGCCTGTAGGAACCCTGTAGTAGCTTCTTGAGCAGATGTACATGGAACAACCTTATTGCTGTCAGGATGAAGAATTTGTGTCAATATGCTTGCAGAGGCCGGAGTTACAGATTTTTTGGGGAAATCCAAAGTAATTTGATTCAATAAAATATATTTGGCTGACCCAAACAGACTTTATGCATATCCTTTATTGCCTGCTATAAATATATGTCTTCCATTCTGCCCCAAAGGAACAGTGAGTTAGCAAGAAACTGAAGTTTTCTGTCTGAAAAAGCTGTCTCTCTTTCCAGCAGGTGCTGTTGATGTGCTAAGCAGAGATAACAAACCAGGGAGCCTAATGAAATCCCATCCCAGTGCCTGCTGCTTCTACGACAGTCTCCTCCATCTTCCAGATTTTCTTTTATCATTGTGAAGGGCAGTGATATGAATCTCAAGAAGACAGCCTTACAGACACACCTATCCCCATTTGGGATTTGGCTGAAAGTGGCCAGCACACAGAAGGCACACATGAGGCCATGAGTCTGGTTCAACCTCATTTGAGTTTTTCTGTTCTCGTTATTAGTCTTTGTAATTATTGTTAGTTTCACTTAATGTCTTCCATCTGTATTCCTTTAGCACTTGCTTCTAAATTATTGCATTCTGCTTACCACTAATAGATATCAGGTGGCCCTTCATCCTTTTACATCCCTTCATATAATCCCTTCTCTATCTGAGACTTGGCTGTTGAGCTGTGCTGATGTGAGTTAAAAATCTGACTTGAAATTCATTTGGTTAAGATAGTACAGAAGGTTTTGTGTGGACCCTCATATTTTGGGTTATTTGTAAGTCACTTAAAATAGGCTTAAACTAAACCAACTAAAACAGAAGGATGTCCAAATGGAGGTTGGCACCAGTTTAATTAAACTGCAGCAACTATGTATATAAACAAGGCTTAAATCTACAGACTGTAAATTACTTTTGACTGTAACATTACTCATTTCATTTTACAGCATCACAGAAAAAGTTCAGTTGCTCTTCTATTCAGCCAAAATGTGGATCAGTCACTCCATGGTACATTTTGATCAGCTCCATATGGATGTACGGAGAACCTACCCTAAACAGAGGAAATACCACAGCACTGTCATTAAGTAACCTTGAATATATGACAGTACAGTTTCTTATGCAAAGAACTGGTGAAAATTCAATTGCTTCTAGCCACTCAAGTACACTATTTTGTAGAATGAGTATGTACTGAATCTATCCTGTCATCTTTAATGTCAATTGATTATTCATGAAAGCTTAGTGTTATTAAAAATACTGTAAATATGTTTTGGTAAGCATATTTCATACCCTTCTGTATAAATGTTTGTTTTATCTCTTGAATATGTGACTATTATATGAACTCATTTCCAGTTAAATATTCCCTGTAGCAGTGGTCAGGTGTCATATGAAAGTTAAGAAAAAAAAGCTATAATTTTTATTCTTAGTTTCAATAATGTGATATTCTATTAATTAAAGACACTGTGGCCTCGCCATGTGAGATTAATGACAGCCTGGTGTGCCAGGCAAACCTGAATTTCAATATTTTTCCTTCTTACAGTGCATCACAAATTGAAGTTTTGGAAACGAGCAGTCTTATTCAGCAGAGTGTATTGAATTTAATAGAAACATATATGCAGTGAAAGTTAAACAAGTGTTAAAGTTTCTCACTGAAGCACTGCTTCTAGACTGGGGAACAGAATAATTTTCTTTCATTCTTTCTCCCTTCCCTTTTTCTTTCCTCCCTTTCTTTTAGTAACTTTTCCATGAAGCTTGTCATATTAATTTTAAGAAGATCAGAAGTAGCAGTATTGATGCAATCTTCTCCACTATATGAAGCATGGAAAGAAATTAATGGAAAATAGAGCCTATTGTTTATTTCATATTTCAGCCTCTGCACTAAACTCTAATGCCCTGGATTTTGTCTGGTACTGTCCTATACCACCTAACTGATAGAACTGGTACTTATAACCTTTTTTTGTTAAGCTTGACCTTATCTGTGTACTGTGTATACATATATATATATACACACCAGGTACTGTGTGCCTGTATACCTGTGTATTCAAAGAGGTGCCTTATACAAATTCTATTCTTTATGCGTGGAAACATTAGTGCACATAAAAGTGAAGGGGAAAGTAATTTGACTCTGTAAGATTTTATCCATGATATTTCAATAAAGGTTCCTATTCCTTTAATTCCGTTTCACAAGAAAAATAATCTGAAGGATGAAAAGGATGCCTGTAGAATTACTACTGCACCTTGACCGTGGAAGAATTTGCTTTAGTTTCAAATAAAAAGTATTCTTAATGAAAATTCATAGAATCAAAAAATCACAGAATATCTTGGATTGGAAGGAACCTTAAAGATCATCTAGTTCCAACCCCTCCAGTGTAGGCAGGGATGTCTTTTGCTAGACCATGTTGCTCAAAGCTTCATTCAATATGGCCAGCTTTAAAGCTATCAAAAACAGGTATTTTTCTGTTTGTTCCCTTTTTCTCCCTGTTTTTGCTGCTGATTGTTGCTTGTTAATATTTAATAATTTAACATATATTTAGCTGGTGAGAACGTTTGTGAATTCAAGGCCAGGAATCTGCTGAAGTAGTTGATTCCAGAGGGGTTTGATCACCTTAGTCTGTTGTAGGGAAACCAGGCATCGTACTAGGCAAAGTTAAAGATTAAGAAATCTTCTGTAGTGGACAGCCCTCCAGTAAAATCTATTGCTGGAAAATTATTAAGCTTCTTTGTGTGTGTATTGTTTTGTTGGGGTTTTTTTCCTCTAGGAATACCAGTTTTATCAAGGATGTGTTGACTGGCTTCTTTTCACATAATACTTAATCATATATGTATTTTTAACACTTCTCTACTGGAATCCTACACCATTTTTGCTAATGTTCTGCCCCTTAAGAAGGCCTCACCATAAGGGTCATAAAACACTGTGGCAAATGTTTGGCATGTGCTGCTATTTCCTAAAAATATCTTGACATATTATAAATCCTGGAAAACTAAATCTGTCAGAAGAATACATTAGTCATTCCCTAAAGAAGGTTCATCTCTGTCTTGGATTGGGAGTACCCAGTTTTGCCATATTCTTTCAAGACTGGCTAGAACCTCAAAAACTCACAGAGCTCCAGAAAAGGAAGCAAAGTGCTCTTGAAGAGAAGGCAATATAATATGCCAGGTTATGTCTCATTGAAGGCAAACTACTTGGTTCTTACTGGCTAAGACACTTACTTAGAAATTTATCTATACTTCATCAAGAACAATAAGCTACTTCTCATTGATCACAAGGCGCCTGGCTGAATTCTTGGGCAGGGGCAGTTGTAGGTTATAGCTAGTCTTGGAATCATCCTGTGGTTATGAATCTTGACTGGAATTCAGAAATTCTGGGCTCAGTTCCTAACAATGCCACAGCCTCCCTAGGGCTAAGTAGCTCAAGTTCTCAGTGCCTCAGTTCTCAGTCCACAATTAGCCTTTGACCTTGGAAGTTACCACTATCTTTCCCAAGCAAAGGTGCCCTGAAATTCTTTTCACAAGCCTCTCTAGTATTATGTTCCTGCACACAGTTTTCACAGGTTCTTCCCCACTATCAATTATAAAGGAAATTTTAGGTGAAGAAGAGACACAAAAAACAGGTGCCAGAATAAAGTTACACTGCAACTGATGCTTACAGGACTGTTTGAGTGAATAGTGTACTGCATGTTTGGAGTCAGTCCTGCATGTCTGTTTGGGACTGAGGACTGGGCCCAACCAGTAGAGCTGAAACAAACCACGTGATCTATTTCATTTTCACCATTTGTAAAATGGGGCTACTAATGCACTTAAGAGAGAAGTGTTTATAGGATTAATTAGGTGGGGTCAATTATGGCATTAACTCATAGTCCACATAACTGGGAACTGAAGAGAGATGAGAAAGGAAGAGAAGTGGTAGAGTAGCAGGACCTCCTGCAGCCTTGGTGTTTGTGGCAGGCAGGATGCACCAACGCTTTGCAAGGGCACAGCTGCTATGCCACCGTTGTGAATAGAACTGTGGTTGTGCCAGCTCTGCTGATCAGGGCCCATTCCTGTTTCCAGAACGAGCTAGCATTGGCAGTCAGTCAAAACCAGCAGGTTGTCATGTCCCATCAAACTGGTCTGTCTGGTCCTCATCTGTGCTCACAAGGTGAAAAGGACCTATGTTTCCCCTTGCCCTACTGTTTTTCAGACAAGCCTCTGCTCTTTAGAAAAGCAACGAAGAGGGAAAAGTTGTGATCACTGGCTTTGTATATTTTGTAGCTGGTAGTAGGAAGGACAGTTGATCTCTGAGTTCTCTTCAACTTTGTTTATTTAGATTGGGTACAAAATAAACCATTCTGCTCACGTTAAGATGTTATTCTTCTCTATGGGGGCTATGCAGCCCTGCTTTGAGAAGTTGCTCACATAATAACAGGTGGTGAACAGGCAATGCAATGACACTCACTAACCAAAGCTCTCTCATTTCAGTACTCCAAGGGGTAGCCAGTTCTGGGGACAGCCCTGCCTGTCAAATATCAATTCCCTGGAATAGCTGCTTTTTTTTAAAAAAAAGCCCCAAGTGAACAAAATTAAATACAAACATATAGCAGGAAGTCCAATTTTACTGTGGGAACACATCCTTGTTATAGCATTATTTACATAGAATTTTCCTTGCTAGCTACACATACTCTGGTGCAGCACTGAAAAACAAGGCTTTTGTAGGAGCCATCCTAAGAAAGAGAAAAGCTTATGCATTAAACAAGCAGACTACAGTACTTTCATCTGGTTTGTAAAAATAGTCTTCTATGGGCTTTTCATAAATCTCACTTGAGGATGCAGCATTTATCTATCAAACATGTATTTAATAAGCAGGGCATGTTATACTTATCTCTATTCCGATCTACACAACTACATTTTATTTGTGGCCTTGTCTGTCCTTTGATGCACAAATATCTGATTACCTACATAACAACTGTTCTAGCAATTTTTGAAAATATGTCTTTTATGTCTGAGTAGTCAATTGCTCATACAGTTATCTCAACAAAACTACAAAATATAAGTGGATTCCCTTAAATTAAGGTAGTTATAATAAATAATGAACCACACTATTTTTTAATTCTGAGGTAATTATTTTCACCACTTTCTTGGATATCTAAATATATATTACTATTACTACTACTAGTAGTACTACTATTACTACTAGTAAATAAAGAAATTCCAGGTTTCCCTAGGGTTGGAGATTTATTCTCTGAGATTTCTGGTAAGGTTTGTCATTATATTGTGTTTGTGAGACTTCTGAATTTTAGGAGCTTTTCTATGATACCTGCTACCTTGGATGGTGCTGTTGTTGGCAATGGACAGAATTCTCAGTGAACACATTTGTGTATGAATTATATTCTACTCCATTAAGTTTCCTCTAGAAATGTGATCCAGAGCCAGTTACAGCTAATGGTAAGGCTTCGTCTTTCCAACTATAAAGGATTTAGTGACCCAATGAAAAAAAAGAACACCAATCACGCCCCAAAAGTATGCTAAACCCAAAAGGTAAGTAGTTATAGAACATCCATTCCTAGTACAGTGGGAAGATTATTCATCCAAGATACTAGAGGAAACACAGTGTGTCAAGATCTCACTAGCAGAAATTAGGTATGTTCAGTGAGCAGTTGCAAAAGGTCTGTTTTATCAAATCTTTTATTTGATAATGCTACACAATAGTTTTAGCTATGCTCTCGCAGGAAATGTAGTCGTCTTTAATCAAGTAGCAGAAAATCCTACCTGTTAAACATTCAATGAATAAAGCAAAACAAAGCATGAATCATTTAGTAATTTTTAATTATTCAATAATAATACAACTACTTTGTGTCCCCTCAAAAGAATATTGATCTCCCTCCTCTGCCGTGTCATAGTGACCTCAATAAATGTATTCATTTTTTGTGCTTGTAATTACTTACAGGCCTGCTTAACTCCTTGAAGAATGAGAAGCTGTATTGAAGACAACCCACTGAACAGACAAATCATACCCATCAAGTCAAGCATTAATCTAAGCTGTTCCAGGTTCAGAGTCTACAACTGTGCTTAGTTCTGATCTGGCATTGGAAGAATGGGAACGCAGAGACTATAATACTGTCAGCTTTATTTAATTAAAAACAAAGACTACATGTTGACTGAATTAAAAA
>VZRQ01002219.1:717576-783137 GCA_013397975.1 Machaerirhynchus nigripectus
AAAAAAAGAAGCAGACCAGCAATATTTACATGCTTTGCTTTCCTTCTCAAAGCCTAATATATCTGGACACTTTAAAAGTGTAAGTGCATAATTTGTATCAACTTTTCCTTTAAAAGAAAAGACAAAATTTATTAAATTCTTGTTTTGCCCTTCATACACCAGGAATCTACAGAAAAACCACCTCAAAATTCTAGTCCTGATTTTTATTTAATAATAATAAGGCATTTTATTCCACTCTGGTAGTACATAAAGAGATTTCTAGTGAATTTGAATGCATTTTTTTACCATCTAAATACCATAAAATAGGTTTTCTGAAAGTAAGGCTTGAGAACATTTATTTTAATTTGGTCTCATTGGTACTTTTTAACTGATGAACTTTCCTCACTTTGAACAAATTCTGTGCTCTGTAGTGTGATCCAATTTACATTTTTCTTGGCGAGTTTACAAAGTGGTGGATTTATGATCTAGTGAAAATAATGAATGAAAAAAAGGAATTTAAATGGCCAGTGTGAGCTGTTTTCCTCTGCTGTCTGCTTCAGTAACCAAAGTATTTCAGCCTACAGATTTTAACACCAACCTTAATGATGAGTTATCTCTAAAAACTGGAAACCTGTACTTCTGACATGTGACTGATTTATAAATCAGATATTAACACTGAAAGTTTGGGGTTGGTTTCTGGTCCTCAATTTTGATTCTCTTTTTCATTTTAATTCTCTCTCTGGAGGGCATTTTAAAACCCAGCCCAGGCTTGGGGGACAGTGTTGAAATCAATTGGAAGAGGTACTTATATGAGACTCACTGCAGATTCTAGGTGCTTTCTTTGTAAGAAGAAACTCCAAAATATGGGCCCAGGTCCACCCTGCATAGGAGAGCCCAAAAGCACCAATTCAGACTTCACTTTCTTAGGGACAGGGAATACAGCACGGGGTTTGATCTGCATATGCTGTCTAATATATGAGAAGTCTTGGAGTCCTGATAGCCTTAATCCCTGCCACAGAAGTGTATAAAATTTCACAGCTAAGCTGCCAGAAAAGCCAAGACCACACCAGGAAAGCCGTCTGCTTACAAGAAGATACCTGCCAGGTCTTGTCTGCCAAAGCCTGGACTAATGAATGAATGCACAATATCCCAATCAATCAAACTGGATTTGTCTTTGCCCCAGGTCTAGGTGAGGTCTGGTATGAGGTGACCATATCTGTCAAGCATGCAGTAACTGTGGCCAAGAAACTGTCTGTACATTTATGCATTTACCAAGGCAGATATGAATAGAAGTCTTTATTTTTTAACTAAATGTAGTATATACACACACTGGCTGCATGTATCTCAATGTATAGTCATACAAAGGGAGAGAAAGTCATATCAGCAAACACACAGTGCCGAATTTAGCCATGTCTGTATGCAGATACCGACACATACATAGTCGTTTTATTTTCCTGCTTGGCTTTGTTCAAAAAGATTTCAGTCTTGCATATATTTTTCAGCACAAGCACTAGGACTGTGATTACCCGAAACAGTGAAAAACTCCAAACCATAGATTTCTTTTTTAACTGTAGTGGAAACTCTTGTTTCTAGAGTTTTAATCTTCCGTTACAGTAATTGCTGTGCGTTTTCACAAATGTGTGTACTTACATGAGAAAAATAAAGGTGTAGTGTGACAATGAGGTAAAAACTTATGTAGTCCTCGTAGCCATGTTAGAGATTGTAGGGACTATTTTAAGATGTAGGAGTTCAGACTGACAATGGTAGCAGAGATCGTGGTTGCTCTCCTGCATAGGTCTAAACCAGGCAGTAAGACGATCTCACCCAGGAGTGTTAACAATGCCTTTGAACCTTGGTGTGCTGAAACTGATGACTAGTCCCCACTTCCTGGGAACATGCTCCTAGGTGCAGAACAGGGCAGGGTGAGTCAGAGAGGGGTCTGATAAAAGATAATATGGTCATAGAGTAATCACAGATAAGTCATTGCCCAAGGGATGGGAAGATACTTAAACGAACTGATAGCCAGATATGCTGGTGAGGTATAGAGAAGACCTGAGAGTAGAGTACCTTCCCATTCTGTCATCCTTCACTAATTCAGATTTATTGTTGTGCCTGTCCTAGCTCCAAGGTGGTCTAATGAGACAACACACAGTGGTTCACTGCCAGCATAGGTATTTGCAGAAGAGAACTTTAGCATAAAGCCTCAAGGACTCCTTGCCTCATTCTCATGATGACTTAAAAGTGCCTTGGTTGATGCATGCCTCGATAGAGCCCTCCTCTACCCAAACAGTAGGACATATCATCCATATTTTCTTTAAAAATTCAGAGTAACTTTGATGACTTTTATTGCATGTACTAAGTAAAGTGTAACAGCACAAGCATTTTAGAAATTTAAGTTTGGAGTTTCCATTGTGAAATGATGCTGCTGAGAACCTGAGTTCATTGCTCCACTCCTTCCTGGAGTTCGTCTCCCTGGACACAAGACCAGCACAGGTATGGTGCAGGTGTCTGAAATGCAGTTGTAGTGGAGGCCTGTTCCTCCTTCATTGAGAGCCACCTTTAAGCTCAGGCCCTCACCTTTGGCCTCTTCCTGAGCTACAATGACTTGGCTTTCTGGCTTGGCTTTGGACCTGCCTCACCTACAGGGATTTAAGGATGATCACTGGACATTGGTTGAACCAGTAAGCATCACTGGATCTGCTCTTTTTTTCTTGCTTGGATGCAGTGGGACTGCCCACCCCACACTGCCCCACTTGCCTTGCCCCAACTTCCCTGCTCTTCCTGGTCCTTGGCAGTCATAGAGGATCTGCCCAGGGGTTTCAGAGGGAGAGTTTATGTAGATGCTGAGAACTTTCATAGTCATAGTCTTTAATTAAAATAATATAAACCATTGCTTCATAGTATCCATATAGAAAATGATTATAATTGTGCATGTGCCAGGCAGTGCCTCTGCAGCAATGCTTTACTGTTGCACAGAGAATATGCTGCTCTCCAGAGAAAACCTGCTGAGTATCACAGAGGTTATTTTCATGCAAACACTACATTTTCAAAGATAGGAAGGCTTCCAGGAACCTAAAGTCATTGTCAAGAAAGGAAAGCACTAAGGTGGCTAGAGCAGTTGGACTGACCCTTGACAACCAAGGCTGAGGACCCCATGCAGCTGCATACCTATTGTAGGACCACAAAGTGGTTGCAGACACCTCATGTAATATGAGTGTACACTTCCTGTGCAGCCAGCAGGGGGAAATTTGCACCTGTAGAGGCTGAATCATCTTGTCTCAACACAGCCAGAATCTATTACCTACTTTAGGTGGCTTATGGTCCCTGTGAATCATAAAAAGAGTCTAGAAAAGTAAAATAAACTGATCTTTAGACTATGAAAGTTAGATGAGGTGGTTTCTCGTCTGTAAAAGGAAGATAATTTCCTGACCATATTACATAAGAGGAAGGGATGAATGAAGAATATGACAGATTTCACTTAGGTGGCCTCCGTTATAAAATACACCATAGGTCTTTCTGGGGGAGCTTTGGAAGAGGGGAGCATTTTCTGTCCAATGTATTTTGGGCCCACAATATGGACTGTGCACTATGTCCAGTTGATTTCACTTGCTGCTCACTCATTGATTTGTCATAATTTCATTGACATTGTTTGGGATCCCAAAGCTCCTGTGGAGTCTCCTCCAAGCACACTTTCATATTAAACAGAGGGTCTGTTCTCCCCTAACTATTCAGAAGTAACTGCTATTAACATTAATGAGAGTTATACATATGCATCAAAGGGAGAATAGACCCTGAGGGCATCGTACGGACGGTCCTTCAATATTCTGTGTCTCTCAGTGGGACTTTGTACAGTATGGCACGAAATGTAATGGGTCCATTGACTTTGTATCACTATAGGTCACTAGCCTTAATACAATGTTAATAGAAAGCTTCTCATTAAGATCCTAATTATGTGTGTGGTAACAAGACACACACTATATCTTTCATATTACTACTTCCAAACCACTACAGTGCCTTCTCTCATAGGAACAATATAGGAGTGACCATATGAGGTGACCTCTGCTACATGTGAGCAGCACTCATAAATCCTCATCTGTCAAATTCAATCTCTTTTGGCAGCAGAAGGACATTTTAAATCTAGATGCTTCAATCCTGAATCTGAGAAAGAAGCGTATTAAAGTAGTGCTGATACAGCTATCAGATCAAATACATTTTCCATGATTCTGCTTGGGATGGATTAAAATGTAGGTCCCTGTGATCAAAGGGCAGTGAATGAAAGCACAAGGCTTGTCTCTGTCCTTCAGTTGCATAAACTCAATGTGTTTGCTTCCTTTTTGTTCTGAGTCTGCAGTGTCTAACACACTACATTTGGGGCTGCAGGTGATGTTTCCCAAACTACCTGTATTATGTAAATGAACTGCTAAAACAACTGAAGCGTCTGATCATTATCAGTCTGAAAGTGGAACAATCAAAACTATAGAAGCTGAGAAGCAGAGCAGTTCCCTGCAATTATCTGTTTTGAGGGAATACACTGATTTGACATTCCTAAGAAGTCAGAGATGTCTGATTTCATAATATAATTTGTAGAAATAAAAAAGGCAACTTAAACATTTGCCTACCCACATCATGTTTACATGTGTTCAAAGAACTTCCCCAAAACTTTGCAGTCTCACCCAGCAGTATTATTTTTTGAGACTTTTTCACTGTCTCAGGTTTGCAAACAAATTCAGAAATATGTTCCAACGCAGCTTGCTTTGCTTTTGGGGTTCTCTTCATATTTCAATGCTTCTGTGTGTTTGTGTGTGTCTTTAATGAATACACAGATGCAGAAAAAGTACAAAAAAAAAAGTTATTCTCCCATAGGACACATAAATATAGCAGTAAGCAAAGCTGTTTTGCCATGTATCCTCAAAGCTAAAAGAAGGTGAAATAGATGTAATATGGATTTCTGCAGTGTATCAATTAATTCTGTAGTAAGAAGAGCAAATAATTTGAAATGTATAAGTCATCCAATGAATGTATCATTTTGTTCCTGCTCATGAAAAATCCAGAAGCAAAACTTACTTGCAACAAAGGGTTTTGACATTAAAAATATATTAAACTGGGACTCCTTTCAAAAATTATCCCATGTGCTTTCTATTCTCTTGTGTGATTTTTTCCACATTTCTAAGGACCAGCACTGATGTGAACAGGTCACAACACTCCACTTCCAGACCACTGTCCTCTCCCTACCTGTATGTTTTTTTTCACCCAAATTTCTTTCCATCTATGAATTGAGAGGTGATATCCATTGACAGAAGGAGTAAAGCATCTCAGTTACTCCTCTCACTGTGCTTTCCTACCATGCTCTGCTATATATTTGCTTAATTACACATGCGCCTGAGTACCTTGCTGAATGAGGGCCACAAGGAAGAATGTAAATATTTTAAAACCTTTCTGGGTTAATCATGAACATCTGTCTCCAAATATTCCATATACAGTATTCAAGATGTGTAACTGAGTTATGAGTGCTTCCCTAAGTCACGTGGCATGGTTTCTCTCTTTGGTGTATGAGCAATCTCCTATGTGACTACTCATGCATGTGAATGCCTACATGTGACTTTGAAATTCACTGGCCATGAATTTCAAGAGAATTAAGCTCCACCATGTGACTACTTACTGAATTTGGAAATGAAAGTAAGAGTGAATGTGGTCCAAGAGGTTGTGCTGATGAGTGCCAAGGAACCTCAGCAAGAGGCTTTTTAGCAAAATACTCTGTGTTTCCCCCAGCCCAGGTGGAGCTGGCCACATGTCAGGGCCTCAGCTTCTAGGGTAAAAATGTCTCATTTGGTACAAGCTGTTGTTTCAAAAATGCAACTAGAGCAGAGTGAGAGTTTTGAGGGAACACTTTTATTTGCCAGTAACAAAACTTCAGACCTATTGAGTACTGAGGAGTGAGTACCTCAGAGGATTTAGGCATCACTCAGTTTATTTATTGAAATCAGCCTAAGTTACCTAGGTAAAAAAACTTATATGGTGGTAGTTGTGCTTTTTGAGACAGGAAGAGAATTCCTCTCAGATAATTATTCTTAAGGTTAATTTATTTCAATAACCTGATTAGGACATTTGAGTGATGGGTAGGTGGGCAGTGAAATATTCCTCCCACACTTGAGAAGTGAGAAGTGTCCACACGTTCAGAAATATTCATATTTTTCCAAACTGATTCAGCTTTTCTCTTCTTTCAATGTCCTGGGGAACATGCTGGGAAAGGAACACAACTGAAAATGAAATGGAGAACTGCTGCAATTAAATGTAATTTTAAGTGGCATGAAATTAAGCAAACCAAGAGTAAGAAAATAAACACAGCAGACCCAGATTTTCCTTAGTGTAAGTTCCTTGACTTCAGTAGAGTTACATGAAAAATATAATTTTACTCCCTCCCTCTCTCTCTCTCTGTCTCTGTGCCTGAATTCTTGATGTCAGCTTAAAAAGGAGAGTAAGTGAGAGGGAGAGAGAAAAAGAGAGAGAGGAGCATATGGAAATTAACGTTTCAGCTTTCAGAAATGTACATTTAATGAAAAGTTTGGAAATAACCAACCTTTCATGGCCCAAAGAATTACTGAAAAAGATCTTCTGTGTTTGCAACCTTGTTGGCAGTCAGGCCGTCTTGGGCAGCAGTAATTTTCAGTCAGAGGATTGCCATAAAAGCCTGAAAACCCACAGAGCTAATAGAAAACAGGCAGAGAAAGTGAAGACTAACCAAGGAATTCGTAGGCTGAGGCTTCCAAGCTCAGTTCAGCTGTGTGAGGTCTGGCTGAGTCACGCACTGCCACAGATTGAACTGGTACATCTAGAATAGCACCAGACTGAAGAGCTTGGCGTGTAAAGTCTAGGGTTAGGTTCCAAACACTTTCCTGGTGAGATTTCATCCAAGGGAGTATTTTAGCCAGCAGTCTCCCTGCCTGCTAGGGAGCATCCCTGTTTTTAATTCTCTGCCCTTCTATGTTTAAGTTCCCATAAATATCATGGGAATTAATTTGTGCTTGTCCCTGTTTTAAACTGAGGCAGTACTATGCATGATGCATCTTTATGCTTTCAGCGACTTTCTGGTGTGTAAATCAGTCACTGTGGACTGATACAGGCAAACCTTTGGGGAGTGCTACAAGAAGAGTAGTGAAAGAAGACATGCTAGGAAATCAGGAGAAGGACATAGGTATGATTGCATTAACATATACACAGACTGAGAATAATATCAGTATGAGTCATTTAATAGAAGAAAACATCTTTGGACATTTGCTCCTAGACTTGTTTTCTTTGTAAGTTGTTGAGAAATATTTTAAATTAAACACGATTTCCCCACTGCTATGAAAGAAACAAAGAAAACTGAAATTTGTTAATATAATTTAGTAAATACCTGACAACACTTTTTAATTAAATCATTGGCTCCTAGAGAGCACTATATATATATTTTTTAAATACATTTTCCCACTCTTCTGAGGAAATGGGATGAATCCTTTATGATGGTACACATGATGTAATAACCTCACTTTTAGTCACCACGTACATCATAGCCCTAAGTCTACACTTCTTCCTTCAGCCACACTTGTGGCAGAGAGGCTGAAATTGGCTGGGTTTCCTTTTTCTCTGCAGTCCCCAACAGTGTTACACATCTCTTAAGTCTATTTGCCTAGTTCAGGACTCTGAGACCACTAAAAGCAAATAAAAGCAAGAGGAAATGGGCAAACACATAGAAAACCCACAAAAATGTAAATATAGGTGTATGTGAGCTCAGTCAGGGAAGGCTAAAGCTAATCATTCAACAAGATTGTTGGAAGGCTTATAAAATAAAGGGTATTTTTGTTTTTAAAATAGAAATGAAGTAGAAGAGAACAACAACAAAAAAAAATCAAGACAAGCTCTGCCTGGAGACACCTGCAGATGCTGACAATGGGAGCAGTGTAATGGGCTGGGTGCTACCTTGGGAATGGAATCACAAATGGGAAAGGGTTATGGCTGGGAAGAGAGACTTGAAGACACAGTTGCTCCCCCAAAGCAGACAGCATTCAGATCTGATGTATTTGTCTGGCTCCTACAGTAACTGCCCTGGGTTAAACCTCAGACACACACCAGCTCCAATTTTGGGCAAGTTCTTATCCCCATTTGCCTCCCAGCTTCAAACAGTCTTCAGCAGCAGACTGAAGGAAACAGGGGAAACAAGGAAAACTTTTAGTGCGCTCTAGCTATGGGAAAGAGACTTACTAGTACAAGAATTTTCAGAGCTGCAGAAGATCTGAAAATTGAAATGAATATGAAACCCTTTTTTTGGGGGGGTGCGTTATTGGTAAACGAGTAGAAGTAGAAGCACATAAAAATAATTGAAGGATGAGCCTCTAAAACAGGGGAAGTTTCAGAAATTCACTTTGGATAAGGCTTCAAAAATTCAGCTCATGTGAATGGAAGCTCCAGAGTATCTGCATCATCTTGGCATGGTAGATGTTTGCAGGACAGGATTTCTTTTGACTTTAAGACAGCAACAAAGCTAGTTGAGCTTTTTATGCCTGAACGATACTCTTCATGGATAACTTGGAGGGTGTTTATCTGTAGTCTCACAAAGGTTTTGGACTTGGTTTGGTGTTTGGATTAGCTCTTATTTTATCTGGCTGCCCTTATGAAGAGTACATTCCCTGCAATATAGAACTATGTGGCTTCCCTAGGGAGCCTGGTAGCCTGATAGTCTGACTCTGGGCACGCTTACTAGTTTGAAGAGCTTTTCAGGATCGTTGGCAATTGAGGGCATTTTTCATGGACAGTAAAATCCTGAAATCAGCAGAGAGATTTTTATCAAAACCAGATCACCTCTTCAGGACAGTGCCCTCTTCCACTATATGTTGTCCTGCCCTTTTTTTTTTTGCCGGTTTATGTTCTACTTTGAGGTGGCAAAGATGCTAGTGTTTGAGCTAGGGTGGCTGTCACCCTGGTAAGACTGAGTTAACAGCTGTGGGTTCTTTGCTCTTCGTGATTCTTGCTTTAACTATGGGGTAGGAGGGCCATCTTGGTATGGTTTGGGGTTGTTTGGATGTGTGTGGGTCACTTCAGCTGCAAAGAATTTCGGAACTATACAGTGCAATGTAAGGTACAGCTCTGGACACAGAAAATTAATAGTGTCAACCTATGGCTCAATCTGGAATCTGTCCTGTTGACTCGCTATATGTTTTTATCAGCTTTTACCATCCACTCGTGACAGTGCAGTATGTGTCATTGTTTGCAGCTTCCTAATAAAATGTGGGAAGGTTGAATTTGTACTTCCATAATTTCCTCCTTCTAATTTCGCATCTTGTAGAGATTATAAAGGCTCTTCTAGAGCCCTATAAAGTTTGGTAACTACAGGAACAGAGCCTGAATCTGTACTGAGGCCTGGGTAAAGATAGTCGGAAAGTGCAGAACAGTTCCTGCTCACCTTCTACCCCCTGCACAAACAGGGTGGACCCAAACTCGAGCTGCATTTTTACCTACTGTGTCCACTACAAAGGAGAATGCCTGGAATGGCTTACTCTGTTCAGCTTAAAATGAACAGTGCTTAATCAGCCGGGTTAAGAATTTTTCTCTATTCAGGAAGTCCCGTGTTTAAAAATAAGAAAATGAAAAACTGCTTAGTCCCTCAAACTTGAAAGTCAAGATATTCCCACACTGCATAGGCCAAATCCTGAAGGGCTTTATGATACGTTTCTCTTGTGCAGGGATGCCAAACACAGGAGGAATCTCTACACATGCACAGCAGAGAAAATCTCTGTGGCAGCTGTTCACATTTCCTTGTGGAGGGAAGGGGGAGAAAGTAGGTGTTTTGGGGCCTGAATCAGTAGCTTTGGACAGCACACAAAAGCTTCAGAGGCAGTGTCAGAGTGGGGAGCAATGAGCAGTGTCCACTAGTCCTCAGCCAACAGCCAGCAGCAGCCCAGCCACGGGCCAGGTTTGTGGTTTGGAGGTCCCTGAGCTCTTGGGACTGAGGATTCCTTTTACTCAGGTTGGCAGGGCTTCAGGCATCAGACTTTTTCTAAAATCCCTACCCCATTTCTCAGGATTTGATTATGAACTAATTAGAAGGCAATTTTCTCTAAGACAGCATCCTTTGATTACGTTGAGAAAACACACTGCAGTGTGTTTTTTTCCTCCTTTCTGAACAATTTTTGTCTTCCAATGTATGAAATATCAGTTTGGGGTTTTTCTTGGACTTGCATTTCAGTGACATGACAGTAAATCTGCCTGCAGAAGTCCAGTAACTTTCTTACACTTTGCAGCCTAAGTGGAAAGCTCAGTTGGGCAAGTTTAAAATGAAAAGTTCTGGTGCTCGTTACAATAGCAAAACCTTTTAATAGCACCAGAGAGGCAGGGGAACTTCACCAGATAACTAAATCGATTGATCTCTAATCCTTTGGGCCATACTTACTGTGGAAGACTTGCATGCATGGCTTCAATCCAGAACCGCATGCTGCCAAAAAACGCTTAGTACGTTAGCAGCCAACAAAAATGTAAGAGGCCTGCTCTGCATGTGGGAAACAACATAAAAAGAAGTGGTTTTTTAGCTTAGTCTGACAAACGTTAGCATATAACACTGATATTAAAATGAAATGGCAGAAAGTCTCAATCATATCTTGGATGTTGGGGGACTTGTATGTGCTAATTAAAAGGGACTGGGTGGCACTTTAGGCTGCTCTGTTGTAAGTTTCTTCTCAAGTACTCCAGTTCAAAACCTTCCTCAGGGAAGAAGCTGCTATTAATGTGCATTTCTTGCAGGCTGAAACATTAAAAAGAGATCTACTAAAGACAGATGTACTTCCTCCTCTATTTAGACACAAATACAGATGTTATTCATATCAAATATATATCATTCTCTGTCTCTGGTGACTGATCTTAAGGAACTATAAAATCTAGCTAAATATATTTATAGCTTTATAGTAGTGCCTATACCCAGATAACTCTTAATGCACTTCTCTATAAATATCAATTAACAATGCACATCAGAGGCAGGTCTGTATTAAATAAAAGTTCATGCTATGCCTTCCAGATACCACTGAGTCTCAGAGACTCTGTAAATGTAGAAATAGTTGCATTTTTTAGATAATATCACTAAGTCATACTGACCCTTGTGGTTTTCACTGTGTACTTGATACTTTCCACTTTTCAGCTCACCAATATTTTATTTGTATGTGTACACACACACACACACATATTCCATATAAATGCTTTATAAATGATCTTTCAGAGTGTTTTTCAAAAAATATCTTTGAGTGTGTCACTGTATCAATTGACAAATACCCCAAACAGGACAACCATTGATTTTTTGTTTGTATCAGGGTGACACAAAAACCCCCATGGATTACCCCATTTCTCTGACTACAGCATTCAGAGATATTTCTTACAGGCAAGTTCCAGCTTCATGAGGGCTTGTGCAACTCTTGTGCCTGTTGGGACTTTCTTCAAATTGTGGGAACACCAGGTAAGGATGGCCACAGTTGAAGTGAGGTCATGGACACACTTGATACCTTCCAGAAGTACCCCTTAATCTGGTACCTGTTCCCATTCGTACAAAGGTGACCCAGCAAAATCAGACATATTCTTCAGCAAGTATCTTCAAAGTCTAGAGCAAACACCATAATACCCAGGATTTGTGAAAGATTTGTTCTGGAATTTGTACATTTAGTAACACTGGTGTGTTTTAAGATGCAAACTGGACATGTCTAAACCATATTCTGAGCAAATATTTTTCACTCAAGTTCCAGCCTATGTTCACAGTGACCTCCTAATTCTACCACATGGACAGAAGTCTTTGAGTAGGTGTAAGGTTTGAGTCACACAGCAGTAAGCATGGCCTGAGCTACTCCCTGGCATGTGCCCAAAGCACACCACAGCCCACTCCATGGATGGGCAGGGCACAATCTCATGACATGCAAAGCTGTGGTTCATGTCACCTATCTCAGCTCTAGTGCCCTACCAGAAATGGCTTGGAGGTTGCATGTTGCAAGACATGTGGAATTTATGGGTGACCTGAGCTCGGATCACCCTACAACAGAGTGACTGTACCATGTTGTGATCAAGTGTCCGGTGTCCACCATGAGCAATGCACAGATCTGAGCCAGGGAAAATACCAGACTTCACCCTGCTGCTGAAGCTACACTCTCAGGATGCTTTGTAAGACCTCTTTCAGATGTCTCAAATCCAACACAACATGCCAGCTCTGTAGAGTTAACGAGATCAGGGAGAGGTAAATCACTTAGATCCTCTCAGGAAACAATCAGCAACTCACAAGCTGGGCTTTTTAGACAGACCTTTTGTAATGTATCCATAAGTTAGAATAGAGTCACTAGGCGTCATTGAGAAACATGTCATCTGCCTCAATATGCTTGGAATTAAAGACAGTTCACAGAGCAAAAGTAAGCTATTAATATCCTGTATTCATAATGCCACATTTCTTTGCTTTTTTTTTTGTATTTCTGAAAACCCTACAATAATCTCCAGTCCTAATTCTACCAGATCCCTTTCTTCTAGTTCACAACAATGAGATATTACAATACCTTCTGGAAGACAGAGGCACTGACAGAATGCACTCCAGCACTGCGTGTTCTACCACACCACAGCACAATGGGATGCCATTACTGGGAACCAAGTCTCTTCAATCTTGTTATGTCCTTCCAGAGCCAAATCCTGCTTGACTTACTCATGCAAAAATCCTATTGAATTCAGTGGGCATTTTGCCTGAGAGGGGAACAGTGAAGAGCCCTTTCTCTTATTTTTGAGGCTTTTCCCTGAAGAGGGGCCTGAGCATTCAAGTTGTTGTGTTGCTGCTGGGTGGCACAGGACCATGTCTCTTCTCAGGAGAGCTCCAGTAACCCATAAAACAAATTATCAGGTGATTAAGAAACTGTGACTTCTGATGGGCTTTGTCTTTTCAGTTTTGTTTTGTTGATCCCTTAAAGCAAACCTTTAATCAAATGCTTTTATTTATAAACTCTTTTGAAATCATAAGTTTTTATTTAATTTAGATAAATAATGCTAGTTGTTTGTGAAAGCAGAGCATCCAAAAACAAGACAAAAATATTTCCTCTGTTCACCCAAAAGTTGTAAGCTGCCAGGAGGGCTTTCTTGACAGAGCAGCATGTTTGTGCTATAGTCCTTCAGACCTTCCCAGATTATAATGGATTTTTTGTCCAAACAGAGAAAGACTTAACTTAGATTGGGGGGGAAACCCCAAAATAAATGCAACAGAGACCCCACCCTGCACCTTTAAAAATCATTAGTATCTTCTAACTGACCTGCTGAAAACTCAGGGTGTTTTCACTTTCTTATGATTATTTAATCTAACTAGTTCACATGACTCATTTAACTAGATATTACTGTCCTGATTAAGTACAAATAAACTATTAATGCAAGAACTGTACCCAGATAATGATCCATCAGCCCTTCCTTTGTGAACCCTAGGATCTGGACTGTTGAACATGCATTGACTTTGTATGATAAAATGATTCCTCAGATTTCTGACAGAACCCAAGATATGAATCTACAGGTTAGACTATGGATTTGACATGCCTGAGAGAACAACTGACAACTGCCCCTCAAGAATATTTGGATATTTTCACGTGTGGGTTCCAGTAGAATTAATTAATAAGATCAAATCTCTGATTTGTTCTTCCACCAAATTTCACCTAAGGACTAAAATTGTAGATTTGTCTCTTAACAACACCTTCTGCAGCTTCTTTCTTTTGTGCTTGTACAATGATTTCCAAGCATTTGGTGCCTATTGCTCACCCAAGAACCTTAACATAGCAGCCAACCATAAATCTGTTTCTTTTCCCAACAACCATAAGAGTTTAAAATCCAAAAATCCTCCTTCACAGATTTTAAGGATTCTTTCAGAAGGTCAAGTCGCCGTCTGTAGACATATTACTGTTGATGCATTTTCCAGTTCATGTTATCTCAGAAACAGTGAGCAGTTATCGCCATTTGATTATATCCTCCCCCACCAGCCCCCTCAACAAAGCAGGATAAATATATATTGGTTTTGAAGGATAATTTTGGTCAGAATTTCCTGTAACAGATCAGTTCCTTAGCATGTGAGTCCACCTTTTCCTTTCACTAAATATGCTCTGAAGAATTGTGACGCATGTATACAGTCAACAGGAGTGCCCTTCTTGGAAGGTTAACGCATAAATTATATTCCTCCTCCCTATTCATCTTCTGATATTTGAGTGAATGGTTGCAGCAGTAATAATTAAGTAACATGAACTTATATAAAGGAAGTATGGATCATGTCATTACACTTGCATGCATATAAAGTACCCCTTTTTTATGGGAAATGAGGTATTATGGCCAAAGATACTCATAAACAAGGAAAATAAGAGGAGGATGTTCTTCTCACCCAGATCCCTCAAGTTAACTCCGTGTCACTCAAACTCTACAAGTAACAGAATAACAATTCTCTAGGACTTCTTTTATGTTGTTTTGGATCCCATTTTGCTTAAGTAACTATACTTACTTAAGCAGGGGGAGATATTTACATCAGAATTAATAAGCAGGATTTCAGAGGATTCCAGGAACATGCAAGTTCTTGGCATCACATTTATTTAAGCTGTACCTGCATTTTCTTCCTAAACTGAAGGCAGTATCTTTCATCACACTATTGAGGAGAACTAAATTTCTTATGGAATGTTGGAAGTCATGGAAAATTTCTGATTATAGATTGGATGGGCTTTTGAGTGATCTTAGGCATTGATCAGCATGGCTACCCCATGAGTAACCTTCACTGGTTAGAGAACCAACTGTGGAATGCATTTAGACTGACTAAAATACACTTGGCTTGCATAGCTAAACAGGAATTATGCTGCTGAAGCACTCAAGAATACTCCTGCAACACAAAATGTAGGAATCATCATAGGACATGTTCACATAATTTTGTTTACATTAGTTAGCTAGGATAGCAAGGTGTGGTGATACATGCCTTAGCCCTGGCTGCATTGTCCTGTGCTTGCAAGCCCAACTTCACTGTTGTTGCTGGATGGAAAAAGGTCAGGTATGCTGGAAAACACTCCTTTATTTTACTGGGTAAGCACTCCCTCAAAAGCTCTGCAGTGGGAGCACTATCTGCACCAAGCCATTTCCAAAGCCATTTCTACAGCTCTCTTTGACACAGTTCTTGGTTCTAACTGGCATAAACAGTTCACTGAAATCATGGGGCAGAAGTAACTGTGCCTTCATTTTTCTAAAGCATTAACTGTAGCAATATTTTGTACTGGTGGAGATCTTAGATATGTTTTAGTTTAATACCACAGCATCAGCTGTATGTACATCTCTTCTGTTAAACAGTTAAGTAAAACCTAACCCCAGGTCAGTATCCTTAATTTCCACCAGGGAGAATAATAATAATTTCTTTTTTTTGTTTTTCCCTTAAACTGGTGAACTGTGACAGAGTTATTTTGCAGCTTAACAAGCCTGCAAATTATTCCTATTTCCTCTTTGGCATTACTCTTCACTGAACTGATATAACTAGTGTTTAGTAAAAACATTTCAGCAAGGTAAGGTTTGTATACTCACAAAGCTGGAGAAATGCACAAAAGTAATTTCTGGAATTGGTTAAACTTCTCTATGACTAACTTTGTGAAACTAGGATTGTTGAGTTGAACTATTAGGTGCTGAAGTATAGAGCAAAAAGAGCCGACGTCTTTCGTGTGATAATTCAAATAATTTCAATTCATTTCCTTCTTGGTTGGACAGAAACATGTTTTCAATAGTAAAGAAATCTTGAGGGAATCCATTGACCTAACCAGTCTTATAATGCAAGAAGTTAATGGACAAAAATGATATTAATCTTCAGTTTATAATAGCATTTTCTTTTCACAGAACCAAAGCCATACAAAGGCAAAGTATATTGTAAGAGCAACTACTACTCTGGTAGATACATGACCTTTGTTTTATGTAACAATTACTGGGTTGGTGGAAAAATAAAATAAAAAAACCCCAAAAATTTTTATGCTAAGATAATAAATTATAAATTATGAAAGTCTAAGGCACTAAGCAACTTGTAAGCAACAGTCCTGTCTCTTAGCAACGAGCCATGGAAAGCAGCTTGTTGATACGAATAGAGCAGACAGGATTGTTTTGCAATGATTACCACCAAGGAACTAAGAACAACATTTTAACACCTGCCTCAGGGCACTTCTGCACCTAGCTATCCATCTCTCCAGTGGCCCACAAAGCCTGGGCTGGATGCCAAGCGGCTTCTGAGTCCTGCCTCCTTCCCAGAGCTGGCCCACTTCAACAAAAAGGACCCTGGAGGAAAGATCAAAGAGGTAGAGTTCAGGTGTGTTGCACACTTGTGCCCGCTTCTATTTCTTTAAACACCTTTTTACAAAAAATGCATGATCATTAGTGTAAATGTTTATTTTTTTCCTCTCTCTCTGCCCCTTTAGTGCTGTGTGTCTAATCTATACTTAGCATTATGAATGAATGCAGACAAGTTTTTGATATTAAGCCAACATTTTTTTACTGCAGTTTTATTCTTAAATACCCAGCATTACACATTGGAGCAACAGTGCAATCAGCAGCACCTTGTTGTTGTTTTGCCATTGTGTTGGTTTCAAAAACATACAAAGAAAATATTTTCAGGAATAAAGTGTCTGCTAAGTCCCTGAACTAACATTAGTGGTGGCTCATTCATTCTCTCAGGTAGAACATTACAATAGTGAAGGGAAGCTGTAGAGAAGGATAGTAAAAATTAAGGGGAAAAAAAAAGGGTGATGTGAAATCCAGGCAGATGAAGCAAAAAAACTTAGGAGAGGAGTGAAAAGGGAAGGGAAGGGAAGGGAAGGGAAGGGAAGGGAAGGGAAGGGGATAAAATCGGTGTGAAAGTGAGAAGAGCATGATAACAAAGGATAGAAATGGGACAGCAGAGAAATAGAAAAGAGAAAGAAATATCGTGAAGGCACACACGCTGCTTTGCTGTTAGCAGAAATAATTTCCCTTGCAGAAAAGAGTGCAGGGAGAACAGCTAAAAGGAGAATTTAATTCTGATCTGCTGGAAATCCATCATTGACTCATGAGACCTGGCAATTCTTCCAGTCCACTTTAAGCCCTAAGTGAGTTGGAGCACTGATCAAAGCCTACAGGCCAGCTTAGCCTATAACCCCATCTATCTCCACATTATACCTGAATTTATTAAGCAATGCAACTGTGCTAAGCACGTTTCTATCAACATAGCTTTCCTGCTGCTGGCCGGAATGCATATATGCCAATTTTTTTTTTTTTTTACTCTGGACCAAACTGCCCTATACTTGCTAAGGATACCTGGAGGTGAGTTGGAATACACTTGTTTCACATGAGTCTTTTACATGAAGGCCAGAGACCCATTGCAGAAAGCCAGAGATTTGTTGCTTCTTTTTTTTTAATTCCCTATCCAGAGTAGACTGATTTAAACTAAATCTGCTAAATGTAACTACTGCCATTGCTGCATAGGCACATTAAACAAATGCATGGGTTGATCCACCTCAAGAAACTATTTGTTTTCCCTGATGCAAAATCCTGGAGGATTTGGTCATTGTGTCTTATACACCGTTAAGGCTCACCAGGCAAAAGTAGGCTTTCTCCTTCACTTTTCTTTTGGGTGATTGAATATGAAGTCCAGCTCACTGCACATCCTTATGTGAGATAGTTTAACACGGTACCTCGAGGCTCTGTGGTCCCAGAATGCAGCGCAGCTCACTGGCAGTAGTTCAGCTGAAGACTAAACATTTGGCTCAGTGACAGCAGAGCTGCCAAGAGTTGGCAACAAGAGACTCACAGGGAAGCAGCAGGCTGCTAAACCCTTTCACATTTTTAATTAGATCCACACACCCATGTCTTTGAGCTATCATAAATATACAGATGACATAGAGAGCATTATTTGGGGTAAGGGAAAAAAAAGGAAGAAAATAAAACTGTACTGTGGTATCTCTTACCTTATTAAAATAATTTACCTACAGCTAGTCTTTGGAACTGAGGGGGGAAAAAAAGGGGTTGTGACATTTAACTCAGATAAAAGTCTCTCCCTGCCTACAGTCGAATTCACCCTGCACACTGAAGATGCAGGGTCCTGAAATGACTGACACGTCGCCTTAGCTGCAATAGCATCGCCAGAAGAGGGCATTATTGGCAGCAACTCCAGTGTGTAATTTCCCAGAAGAGCTATACGTTCAAGCTCTAAGTATTCTTAAGTGTGTATCTTGCTATGATGTTGTTGTTAAAATTATTTGTTTGGGTTTTTTGTTGTTTGCACTGTTGTTACTACTTTCTAAAAACAACTTGATATTCTAAAAACTCTCTCATTTATTTTTTCTTATTAATTTCTGTGCAAAGATATTTTCCAAGTTCAGTTCTTCCTAACCTTTCTTTCTTCCTGACTTTCCTGTTAAACTGCTTCCTTCAAAATAATGATGATTTTTGATTGGTTGTTTAATTTAATTCCTTTATTTTTTATTAGTTATTACACAGAACAATTCCCTTGCCACTCATCACCTTTTCTTTATCTGACACTGTTGAGATCAACAGTAATAAAGACATATATCAAATACATTTTATATTGGCAATTGACATCATCATATAGGAGAATCCAATGCACAGGGTTAAAAGATCTCTTCTTATGTCCAAGGACTGTGACACTCAAAATATTGTCTCTTGTCTCTTTTGTTGTAGTCTTAACATTTTATTCAAAATAAAAACTGTAGCTCTATCATCAACCTGCAGTGTAAAAACATGCACAAAGGATCTTTGCAACTGGCCTGGAAGGGCTAGGATTTTTTTTTCTTATATTTCTCCTAATTTTAAAGAAAATCTAATAATGAAACAAAGTACTTGAAATGCTGTAGGGGGAAAAAAGAATCACATGTTGTCCCGCCTGGAAGCACAAATTTTATAAATAGACACTATAGCAAACATCAAAGGAATTTCTGTGCAAAGAAACCAACAGATCATGTATATTTTACATTGCCCATTTATTCCAAACTGCGTTAGCCACACACTGCCAGTTAACTCTGAATGTGCAAACTACAGTCTCTTCATCCTGGATATCTGGAAAATTGTGCGTGCCATCCTCACTTTTTTCTGCTGTTTAAGCTAAACTTAGCCATATCTTGCTTCCCTTGATTTTTCTCCTGTGTACTTCGCCATAAACTGAGAGGCACGGAGTGACCCAGTACTCGTGTCTCCTTGTGCACACACGGCAGGTCCTTGGTGAACATTTCAGCCCACAAGATCTGTGACCAGTTAAATCTGGTTACCAGTAAATCTGCTCTGACTTCAATTCCCCAGAAGCTTTATTTCTCCCTTAGTATTATGGACTCTTCTCTGCACCAAAGAGCTGACTGTATAGAAAGCACCTTTTACAAATGGAAATAGGAATGGGGTCTAAAGAGTGGCTGTGCTCTTCGACTGTGCAGAAGCCGTCTACTTGAGCGAGTTCCCTCCTCAGTATGTAGGCAAAATGTTCAGTTTTGACCTCTTTGGGCCTTTTCTTCACTCCTTATGTCCACCATAATATTCTTGCAAAATGCTTTGATGTTCCAAGGGCAGCCAAAGGGAAAGGAAACATCCCCACATCTTGCCAGGAATTCAGAGCCTCACTTACTAGGAAGCATTTCATTGGCAATTTTAATTGGAGGTGGACTGGGCCACTACAAACCTTCACACCAAAAGGTTGTGAAATAAGACATGTCAAGGCTGTTAAATCATTGTGTGGGGCTTCTTGTTAGCATTTGTAAAATGAGACTTCTCTCTTGCTTTGGGCTACCAGCATCCAAGTGAGTGAATAAAAATTAAAAAAAAAATTACTACAGGTAAACATAATTGATTCTCTTAACAGTTTACTGCTGCTGGTAAAGAGGCACCTTCTTAGGGGCAGATTCTACAAGTAGTATTTATGCTGAAGTGAAAAAGAAATTTTAAAAAGAAAAAAAATTACAAAAAGGTGATTAAAGAATCTACCTAGAATATTAACTCCAGATTTTCACCAAACTTCCACATGACAGAAGCTCAAGAACATTTCACAGGTACAGACACAGAAAAAACATCTGCTAACAATAGTACTAATAATACTGTTTCTCATTATTAGCTAAGTTATAAAAGAGATTTCTTTGACAGCAAAACCATATTGTTAATATCTTCTGTGTGAGTTGTATCAGTTTTAAATAAGCAAGTTTCAACGTAATTAATACAAGTGATCTTGTATCTCAGTTACATGTATCTTGTCTGGAAGAAGGCATTTTAATGGAGATGTATTTTTTAATGAAGTCTGGGCTTTAGTTTATCAGACATTCAAAAGAAGGAGTGGTGCCTCTTTTCTTCCCTCTCACTCTCTTTCTTCCTTATTTTCCTCTGGAAGGTACCTATCTTGATACTAACCAGCCCCAAGCGTGTTTACTATAACTGTCCAACAGAGGTAAATACCTGTGCTGATTCATTAAAATTCTTGTTCAGATCTGATCAAAACCTGGATGTCAAATCTGCGGTCTGCCCATGCAGGCTTCCCCATGCCAGCCTTTTTCAGACCTGCCAAATTACCAGGCCTCTGGCTATTAACAATTTTATTCAGAGATTTCAGCAGAAAAATGGACAAGTGAGAAGCAAGAATGGAAAATCCTGTTTAAATCATCTACTCTATTTCCATGTCACTGCTGGAAACTTTGCTAAATTTACAGACTTTGCTGTCATCAGTGCTAAAAGAGGTTTCTGTGTACAGCTTTTGCTGCATCAGATCCATGCAGCAAGCTGTTAAGAAAGATGGGGTAGATGGGTGTGATTTTGACCTTTCCAGAATGAGTTGTGCCTCTCTGGAAATAGAAAGACCTAAACCAGAGTTTGTGCACATTGGTGTGAGTATTTCCATCAACTCCACTGAGCCTTGGGGCAGCCCTGAGGGGAAGAGAAACATGAATGACGACTTGTGTTTGTCCCCATCACCAATCTCCCATACTTACATACCCAGAGTGAAGTTAGACCGTGTAGACCTGGCCTTGGACTGTTCTTTGGTGGGTAGATGTGTGAGAGGTTACTCTGCTGGTGTTTTGAACTGTCTAGGCACAAGATATTCCCCAATACTGAAACTGGATAATGTAGCACAATGGTGCCTCTCAACACCTTTCCCTGCAGAGATCATTTGGTTAAGCGTGACACGTAAAACTTAAAGCACATAACATTTTTTTCAGAGCTGGGTGTACCTATGACACTAGGAAAATTGGCAGAGTGTGTGTCTGGCTGTAAGACATGGTCAGAACTCTGTAAGTGAAATGTGAACTTCCAGTGCCCAAGCTCAAATCAGAGCTTCAGTGTTCTCCCTTTCCAGCACTGAAAATGAAAGATGGGAGAAAACAAAGCAAAAAATGTGCCTTTGTGCCACTGTAAATTTGGTTCAGAGATGCTCTGTTTTGGCTCAGCCACCAGTCAGTCCTTCTTGGACTCCTTTACTTATAGAAGTGGCTGAAGGACATGTTTGGCACATCCTCCTTTTTGTCCAGTCCTCCCTCCTTACATCCCAGTCAGGAAGCAGCCTGTATGCCAGACCCTGTGATGGCAGTACTCAGAAGGGAGCACAGCACAGAGAACATGCTTGAGAGCCCATTACCAGGCACTGCTTGGTCCAGTTGCACTGGAGAGGTCAGATTTGTGATCTCACAAACTGTGCAACTGCAACTGTAACTCTTACCTGTCCCCAAAATTTTCATGGTTGGGATCATGCACTGCAATACTATGCTAAATTTGTTGGAAAGGTTTCTTGGCTCTGAAAAACACGTCTCAATCATGTTTATTTCCCTTTGCTGCTCCACCTAAAAAGGCATGTCCAGGAAGTATTTATTTTCAAGTAAAGAGGCAGCTTTCATAGTCTCTTTCATCTTTTAATGAGACACAAAAAATATACTACTTTAAATCAACAGCACTGAATCCAATTAAAATATATGAAAAATGGTATCTGGTTTACTGTCAGACTTTGCAGATGTCTTGCATCTTACAAAAAAAAAATCCTATACACTTGCTTGTCAAAGTAAAATAATTTAAATATTAACTTTTTCCTGGTTTGTTATTTAAAAGAATCATGTTTTTTAATTGCTAGCGTATATTCATATTGTTCTCATTTCTGTCAGCAAAATAGTTCTAAACAACCCCATTTTAGCAAGCAAATTTATTACAGTTATAAATAAAGTGATTATTTCAGCAGCTGTAAAATGTTCCAATATACACTACAACTATTCCTCCAGTAAAGGTTCTAAACACACCATTTCATGCATTCCATGCTATGAGCAGTGGTAGTCCAGGGTTAGGAAGGCTACTTTTCCTCAAAGCAGCTTTAACAAACTCAAAAACTACACTTAATCCCACAAAACTCACAATAATAAAACTCCATTCAGTACTACCTTAACTAGACTTGTAGGAACAAATTATTAAACAAATAAAATGGACACCAGAAGCTTGCTTCTTGATGCAAGCAAGTGCCCCCCTGCCCCATCCTTCCACAAAAATCCTCTCATCCCTAACACATTAAAAATCAGGAAAAAAATTCCAAGGAGTTTCTTGTAATAGGCATATAATTTTGAATCTATGTGGTGTTTTGTTGCTGTTGTTGTTTTTTTCTTTTCCTTTTTTCCAGTCAGAAGTACTGCAAAGGATTTATTTATTGTGCCTTTATTTCAGCTTAACAAGGAATATCAGATTTCAGATTTCCCCTCTATTCTATCCTGGAGATAGTATCGGTACACTGAAGGCTGAGAGAAAAATCCCAAATACTGTTGCAGTCATTGTGAGTTTTTTCTCTGACTTCAGAGAGGCCAAGATTTCTCTCTCAATAGTTCCTTGTTTATAGATCACAGTATCACCTTAGACCTTTTAGCCATAAGATTGCACTGGTAACTTTTATTTAGGTTTCTGCCCTTTCTTCTCCCCTAGCCCTGCATCATGCTCTTCTTCTAATGTGAATTTAGAAGAGTGGAGGAGCAGAGTCAGTCACTAAGGACAGGGCTTGGGGGTTCAAAGAGAGCATTGCCCTTTACCACAAATACGTCTGTGGTCATTGAATTTAGCGGGGTTCAAAAAAGTCTGTCAGGACAAGCTTAGTTCAGCGTTCCTCAGCCTTTTCTCTACTAGAAAAGTTTCTTACATATCCCTCAGCTGCCAGTTCCAGATATCCTATAAAACTAAAGCTGAGCACACGCCTATGCTACCATCCAGACACCACTGACTGATGCCTGTAACTCATTGCCAAAACGTAGGAGCAGGAGCGTGCAAACTAATCATTGCAGCAACTATGCATTTAAAATATAGCCTGTTTTCCACTAACAAGTAGAAATAACATCCCATCCCACTTCCATCCAGGAGCTAGTAATACTGCCAGATAAACTTCCTATGAATTTTTTTTCAGCCATGAACCACAGAATGCTGAAACCAAGAGGAACCTTTCCTAATCCAAACACTGTTTCACAAAGAACAACTGCAAGTTTTCTCCCATCCACACCCAGAGCAAGGTTCCCTCATTTATGAAATGCCCCCAACTAGTAAAGATGTTTTCATTCCTACCTTCCCTGGCAAAGTCCCAGGTACAAGCAGCAACAAGCAGATGAAGCCTGATACATAATCTGCCAAGCCTGACTCCAGCATTCTTTGCTCCTCACATGACAGATCAGATACTTGGTCAAAACATCTCTGACAATGCTGTCATCCCTCCAATATCAAGGTAGCCTAATTTTTTAGGGAAAAGCTAGGTCTATTTGTTACTGTCTTATCTATGCTCTGCATAACCTCTAGACATTTACTGTATTAATCATCTCTCTTTGCTTCATTTCAACTCAACATTGTCATCTCTAAATACAGAAAACTTGTAATTGACAGTCACTTTCTCAGAACAAAGTTAACATGTTTTTTTTTCTATTAAAATTAAGCATGCTGTGCCCAGTTTTCTTAGAAAATGTGCCCTGGATAAATCTAAAGCAAAAAATTTTTAGAACCCTCCAGTGATCCATCATTTCAGTGATTCTGAAATGATTAAACCTGAAGTGAGAGCAGGTTTGTGAAGTTTGAGGGTGTCAGTATGGACATTTTGCCTAGCTCAACTGTCCTATTTACCTGTGTCACCTTCTAAAGAAACCAGAAACAGAGTTATATATTCTTATTTGAAAGTACCATGCATGATGTTTTGTTTTCCACCCTTCTGTTCTCATTTCCTTCCTCTCTCCAAGGTCCAGGTCTGACCCTTCTGACACAGTTCATTAACCTGGTCAAGAGAAAACCTGGACTCCAGTTCCAACTTTTCATTGTCCTTCTTGGTGTCCTTAGGAAATCACTTTACCTCTCTGCCCCTCTGCTTGCAGTCTCACTAGCTACTTGCAAATACAGACAAGACAATATCTTTCACTCTGTGTTTGCCTGATGCATCCAAATGGGATGTTGGTGGAGAAAGTAAAACAGCTGCTGTACAGTCTCAATAAATTATCATAACACCCCTAATCCATGCAGTGCCATTAATGTTGGGGGAATATTAAGTAAGTCAGTGCTTCATTTGTATCAGTATTCTAATGAGGAGGGAACATTTTCAGCTTTCTCATCTAGTTTGCATACATGAAACTTAAAATTAAAAAACCTAGATATACTGTCATTGCAGTGTCGAAAATTCAGTCAGGAATTTCATTGGGTTCTTTTCTAGAGAAAGTAAGTCACTGGTAATATGTAACATATCATGAAGAAACACAAACAACCCAGCAAGGCCTCTTCCTCTCTTTTGTCCTCTAAGGGTCAGTGGTTACTTCAGAGGCCATTTCAGCATCTGTTTGTGCTGAAACAGGTGCGTGTACCTGTGACCTGGATTTATAATGCTAGTAATGCTGTAACCCCAAATGGGATGCAGCACTGAAAGTCTCTGACACGAGGCAGATGCCATAATGTTGATGCCACCACTGCAGCTGTGGGGGGTAAAAGGGCTGCTCTTTTCATTATTTAGACAATTAACAATCAAGGCACGGGTGCAACTGGTGAACACCTTGCATGGCCACTTCCGTGCTGAATTCTTATAAGCAAATTTGGATCAGTCTGGTGGCTTTCCGCACTGCACAGCCACATTGCCTGAGTGTGCCAATTTCTGGCATGACTTCAGTATTATTGCCTGCTGACACAGGGGTGCTGCTGAGACAAGCATGACTGGAAAGTGAGGGATAATGAAGATGCTGTGTTTTACTGGCTCCTCTCAGGTGTTGTACCAGTTTCATGGGAAGTTTGTTTCTCCCAGGACAAAAGCTACTGCATTGGCTAATAGAAGGAGGAGTATTACACGATGATGGATGTGTGAAAATGACACGCCAAAACAAAACAGCACGCCCCGTTTGTTCCCTAGGGGAGAGAGTGGAAGAACAAACCGCATGTGACAATGTCAGTCATGTTGCTTAATGGACTGCTCTGGGACTTTCAGCTACTACAGTGATGTGGACAACGTAAGAACCTGTTTGGGGCTGCATAGTATAGCAGTAAAATGGTGAAAACTTGAAGGTCATGCCCCAGATTTTTAGAAGACAGACTGAAAAAGTTCTATCATCTTTTTGGCATGGTAATTTTCACCTGCATGCTGGCCTAAGAGTACCTCAGAGGAGTCCTCTGTATGGTCTCTATACAAATTTGTGAAAACTTAAGGGATTTATGAGGAATTAGTCTTGATATATTTCAAATTGCAATTAGAAAAAAGTGCAATTATTGTAGTGTTCCATAGTGTTCCATTTCTATATCTTCTAGGTGAAAAATGAAATGTCCTATTTAGTGATAATTTTCTCTTTCAGGATCTTAATAATTTTAATATTAGAAAAATAGAGAATTTAAGAGACAAAATTTAAAATAATTTGGAATTGTTGAAGAAAAAGTGATGACTGACATGCACACTTTTCTCCGTCAAAATTATTTGAGAACACTTTTTAATATTTCTGTTCTTGTTCCTTATTTAGTTTTATCTTGATGAGGAAAATTATTCCTCATCCTATTTGGCTCCAGACTTTCCACTCTTGTGTCTCTGTGATATGATGTAGAAGTCCACCATAAAGACTATGTGGATTCTAAGGTATTTTAGATATTTTCTATTGCAGAGCAGTCCTCCGCCACCCTATTTTGATTTGTTAGAGCAGTGTGCTGCTTTTAAAATTAGCCTGAACACCTAATAATTTGTTTGGATTAGGGTCTGGACAGTAAACCACAGAATAAAAAGACTATACACAATCATGTTCCAGATCTTTCACAAACAAAAGAAGAGTTATCTAAAATTCACCTCTGCTTTTAGTAAGGAAACTATGTACACAAGTATGTCATGAATTTTTACAGTGATGTTTAAAATTTGGGTAAGCATTAGCATAAAACAAAAAACATACAATATCTAACATAAATCCCTGAACATTTCTCATGTAGGAAAATCTCAAAAGAAAACTCAACCAAGGTTCAATTCATATGTAAAGTCAATGTCAAATTGTTGTAAATAATGAGAAATAAGGGACAAGAATGCAAACTGCCAATGGTAGACAAATACAGTAAATAACAGAATACACACACCCAAATGCCTATATATTTTAAAGTCTCTTGAATAAGTGTTTCAAAGGGAAACAATAAGTTAGAATTCTTTTAGAGTAACATAAGATGAGTTTCTGGGCACAAAAGGGAGAAGAAAGTGAAGGAAAAGCTGGATATTGGCTGCAAAGCATTAAACACATTCCTTCCAATAAAAATTATCGAAAGGAAAAAAATGTAAAGAACCAAGCTCACAGACGTAAGTTTCCTTGAAATTGCAAAGGCCACCTCTCAAAACACACATTATCTATTTAAAATACACTGATGTTATCCACCACCTCGATGGTATTTATAAACTCTTTTTCTCTTTTCTTCTGTCATTTTATTTTAGACTCATGGCTTTTCCAGTCCTCAGTCCTCCACTAAGGGAAAATAAAAATAAAAAAACCCTCCCAACCTTAGAAATCTTGAAATGCCTATACGGCCACCTTCAGCCTTAAATGAACCTTTCTGCAATTTACTGGAAGAATAAAGAGCCAGGCAATCTTTCAAGCATCTTAATTGTTCTCTGAGTGTAATAGAACCCTCAGGAGACATGACCCTGAGTTGGCTGTAAATCATATTTGATTCCATGGACTGTGCTATTTCTCCCTGTCCATGGTACATATATGACATGAAAGTAGGTTATTAAATCACACACATGCTTATTTTTGAAACAGATCTTATGAGTTCCTTCCTTTTTTTTTGTGTCTTTTCTTTTACGCTGGGCAGCCGGAAGTGGATATGAAAAACTCAGGGGAACAAATGGTTTCTTGAAAATTAAGAGGGGGTGAGAAAACAGTAATTAATCTGCCATGGCTCTTACAATATTTTTTTCTAAGAAGGCCTAGTCAATCAATCTTCTTCCAATCTGTCTACCATTGTCCTTTTACCACTAGTATATCATCCATTCGCCCACAACCTCATTTACCACTTGTCTCCCTTCCTATACTGAATTAAAACTCTGCCAACCTGAAATGGTTCAAAACCTTCCTCCAAGTTATGCCAAACAGCTTCCCAGAAACCTCAGGCACACACCTATCCCCTAGGCTGAGAACCACTTCTCTCCTCATTTAACCTTGCTGGAGCTCAGCACCACACCCTTGGCTCTGGGCCGGTGCAGGAACCACCTTCTCTGTCTCCAACAGGAGCACGCCATCACACCGTCCTCTAGCACCAATAACCAGCCCTCAGAATCAGATGGCTTCTTGTTTTATAAGACAGTCCTTACTGAATTTAGAAGAATTCATCTGCTGTCAGTCCATGATCCTGTTTGCAATTAGAATTGAAAATAGAATAGGAAAAGGAATAGGAAGAAAGAACTGCAGATCCTAGCCTTTGCTCCTGTAGGGAACAAAGAAAACTACCCTACCAAAGCTTGTCTCTCCTCTGCTTTATGTTTGTAGCTATAAGGTAAAGCGTTTTCTTGCCAGCAGATAGATCGTTAAAGGGATGAATAAGCTCCAAACCTGAAAATATTGGCCTGTTATAAAAATATAGCAGCAAGGTAATAGCTGTGACTTAGTTTAGCAAATCTACAGTAATTATCTGCCCCGCTTCTACTCTGTGCACAATGCATGTACTCTGCCTGTCCACATCAGTAGTTGAAATGGGATCGTGAGGCACCAACCAACCAGACCCAGAACAATCAACCAGCCCCAGTCAAAAAAATTGTGTTTAAAAAGCTGTATGCAAATAGGTTTATGGACAAACATGGGGCTAAATTCTTCATGTGCATTATTGTGTGGAGAAACATTTTCTAGGAAACTGAACTGGAATTATATGGTGAAAATTCCAGGCACTAATTACAATACAGGAAATAACATGTAAGTGTGAGAAGCAGCTTTTCTACCTTTAGGGTGATCAAACGCTGGAACCAGGTACCCAGAAGAGTGGTGTAGTCTCCATCCTGGGGGATATTCAAGCCCCAAATGGACATGGTTCTGAGAAACCTGTTCTAGTCAATGCTGCTCTGTGATGGAGTTTGGTCTATCTGGTCTCTAAATATCCTCGCCAACCTCAGCCACTGTTATTTTTGGTTCTGTGGGTGACCTTTGTGCTTTAGTACTTTCTCAAGGGCAAATATATGAGGTCAGACCATAGGACTATGTACATACAGTCTCTGTCTCCCACTGTTACTGTGGTGGTCAAAAAGAACCAGTGCAAGACAAAGAAAACAGAGGTGTTTCTTTAAAGATCCGTGATGCTGGATGATGAAAGGGCAGATGGAGGTTGAAGGAGATAGGGCAATGTAAATGTGCACATGAACTGCAATGGTGCAGAGTACTTTTTGTTCCTGAGCATTACCAGCTCATGCCTGGTTTTGAGACTTCCACTACAGCGTGGAAGAAAGCTGCAATTCCACCTGTCTGGTGCACAACTGAAGTATTGGGGCACTGCAAACTGTTGAGTGTTGCGGTGGCTAGAATCGCCGCTGGGCAGCCAGAGAGCCCAAGAGCAGGTCAGGCCCGTTGGTGGGCCATGGCCAGGGCTTAAAGCCCTTCCCCCTTGTTAGGCCATAGACTTGGCCCCCGCCCAGTCTGTCCCCGTTGATTGGCAGGTTAGCCTAACGGCTATTTTAGTCCTTATATGTCCATTCCCTAGAATGTTCTCCCCGATGAGAATCACCATTGGTTCCTCCCCTTGTAGTCCCGCCTTCCCTCTACCCTGATTGGTTCCCTTTGCTGTCCATCCCCCTCTTCCCCTATATAATCCTGTACCCCAACCAGCATCTTTGTCTTTGGTCCCTGGATCCCTCACAGTCAGGACAATAAACCTGGCTGCTGAACCCCACACTGAAGACCCTTCTCACCTCCTTTGTCGCCTGCTGTTGCCTTCTCCACCCTCCCATGTGTCTGGCCCGTGGTGCTGAAGTGGCTTCCCCTGGCTGGGGGCACTTCTGGAAGGCCGCAGCAACTTAGCACCGCCACACGCTGCGGCAGTTGAGCAGTGTAACAGCATCCTGAGACTGACCATCTCCTAAGGTGCCTTGCTCTCTCTGCAACTCCAAAGGGAATCTGAGGTAAATGAATTCAATCCCTAAGCCAGTTGCCTTACTGAAGAGCCTGAAGGCACTTATGTAATGTGGACTGGTAGGTGGCACAAATCCTCCCAAAGCTGCCTTAAGGTGCTTGACTACCACACCACACCACACCACACCAGTTAAAGGCTCACTTTAATGCTGCAAGTCTGGCCTCCCGTTTGAGGAAAACAGAATCACCATTACAGACTCACGAACCAGGTGGGCTATATAACACTAAAAAAGTTTTTCTGCAAGGAAAGCAAAAGGGCGGACATGCAAAACAAGTACTGAAGAAGCATAAAGCATGCACCAGGGTTTCCTTAGCAAAGATTAAATGCCAGAGATTTAGTCAACACTAAGAACAACTGTGGAGCGGTATGCCTGCAGTTCTCCTGAAAGCTCAGTATAGCCTCTTACAACTTTAATATTAGAATTAAATGAAGAAAATTGAGAAACCAACTCAGATTTGACCTCTGGGTATTCTGCTCAGTAAGTCCAGCGTAGCCTAAAGGCAAATAAACTAATGAAAATTATTAACTCACTAGCTGCTGTCTTAACATATGCCAGGTACAAAACAAACATCCTGCAGTTTCAAGGCTGTTTATTTTGGTCCTAGGAAGCATGCTATGTATCTCACTTCCCAGGAAGACAATGCAGTTCTGTGACATGAGGTTACAGTACAGATGGAGTGCTGGTTGATTGCATAATGGTCTGGTGTTGGAGAATTCAAACATGAGCTGTCTTTATAGATTGGAAGTGCCTGTCTTGCACCATTTTCAGGTTTGTTGTCACTCATAATATTTGAGGGAATGCTTCATGAACCAATAATGCATCTGCGCTGAAAATGTTCCACAGGAGCTGTCAGCCATCCTATTAGCACACTCACTGACACTGGCCACAGTCTTAAAATAAAAAATAGTTTTATTGAAGGATGTACTTGGCACTTTTCAATATTAAAATAATAAATAAATAATGGCACGCTTTCTGTTACAAATTTAAAATGCAACTGTATCTACCTGGACTCACTTTGCAGACATGCATTAATTCGTTTAGATACATCATCTGAAAATCTCTTAACATGTCAGTAATGTGCATCTCTTAGTGAATTATAACATTCCATATTTTTAGTTGCTAATGACCATTAAAGACACTATAAATACATATTCTATATAAAATGTAAAAGCAGGTGGATTTTTTCCTCCTAAAAATTTAAGCTTATTTCTACCTTGTCATTTATTCTTCAGAATACGGAGTTCTGAGGTGTCCAAGACACACTGTTCTGCTTCTACTCAGGCAAAATATATAGAAATTTAGCCATTTTAAGGAATGCAACCTGATGTCTTTCCAGAGTCTGCACTGTAATGTATGTGCCTTTCATGATGCTGTGTTATCTCAAGAATTATCTAAAAATACTACCATTTAACTGTCTGTACTAGTAAGTCCTGGGAACAGAACAGGCTCTCCGTTTGAAGAAGAAGCTTTTGTGACCAGTCTCTGATGAAAAGATGGGAACAAGCAATCTTTGTTTCCTGTCCTGATCAGTCTTACTCCTGCTAAGCCTCGCCCACTATTCCAAAGGTGCCATTCTCTGATGGAGAGTCATGCTCAGGGCAGGAAAAGCTGCATTTAATCAAGCTCATGTTCAGCAAGCTAAAAGCTTTGAGTGGTTGGCTTGGAGTTGGGTAGGAAAACATTCTTCATTCCTGAATATTTGTATTATATTAATAATTGTTATCTAAACAAAAGCAATGTGATGCCATTGCAAAGTGATAATTTTTTGGGGTGTCTACCCTGCGTAAGTCACAGGAAATAATTCTTTGATTACACTTCTGAAGCTTTCTGAGTACACTGAAATAGGTAGGCTTCAGGAACTCACAGGCAGACTGAAGTGATTTTTGCCCATGAAGAATGTTGGAAGGAAACAAGTTTGTTTAGGTAAGACTAGACAGAAGGGGAACATAATACATTTGTTCTATTCCTAAATTCAGTTTGGTTTTTTTTCCTAGTTTGAATCAATCACAAGGCATTGTGATTTATAGGGCTTGTCCCTCCTAAAGCATCTGGAAACACTAGCTGCCAGACTGTCCTTTTCCTGGGCTTCAGCAGCAGCAATGGCAGCAGCATCCTAGCTGATAATTTGACCAGAGACTGGAAAGCAGCAGGCAGCTCCTTCTGCAGCAGCGGAGATGGGGCTTGAACATTAGGACAAAACCCCCAAACCGAGCAAACCTCAATCCGATGGTATGCAGAAATAGGTCACGTGCTCATGGTTTACAAGCTTTCTTCCTGGCAGTCTTTCAGACTAAATCCCAGTTAGGGGTAGCGGGGGCACAGCTGACTATGCATCAGCTATGATCTTGGCCAGGGCAATCTCTTGTGACTCCCAAGTGATGCACCTCTGGATTTCAGTGTTGATTTTACAACCCTGGCTGCAGAAGAATACTGAAAATCATGATTATTTTTTGAAAAAAAAAAAAAATCTGGAGAAAAAAGGAATTTATTACAAGCGCTTTGTTTTTAAAATCAAAAATATTCAGTTAACCTTGATGTAAAATAATTCTGTAATTGTTATTATTCTTCTAAGCACATGTTCAGGGAAGCTTCAATTTCTCTTTTAGAAAATACAAAACATAATTAACTTAAAATTATTTTCCCAAAATATTTTCAAGTCAAATTATTTATTAAAACTGCTTCTTTCCCGAAAGCAATATGTTCTTGGCTAAACTATGTAATTAGTAAGTTAAAAATAAGTGCTAATCATCACAGAATATAGAATTTCAATGGATTCAGTGACTAACCAGTTTTTTCTTCTAGTATTCATACAACCTACTCCTATATACAGTACACATGTGGAGGTCCTGAGATCATGGATGACTGAGGCCTCTAAAAATTTGAAGTAAAACATTCAACCTGACTGGAGTATTGTGGTTTTGGCAAGTATCTACTTTTTCCAGTGGTATTGCTAACACCTTGCCTAGATTGAGCTTGAGCTAGATCTGTTCATGAGCCCTGGTCTCATTCAGGGCCTGGGACAGTGAGGAGATAATGATATGTTATTGTAAGTGTTAAGCACTTTTACATGCACCAAATACTCCTCTGACTGTAGCAGACATTCAAATGTATCCTTTAAATAATACCTTTCCTCCTAGTGCTCTTAAACAACTATGCAAACTATGGACATCATACCATTGAGATGAAACCCCTTTTTCAGCTTTGGGGAACTTATAAAATGTTTCACAAAATGTTATATCTATCTTTAACAGAGGGATTGTTGTAAGGCCTTCTCTATATTTCAACATTTAAGAATTGATATGGTCCCACTGGCATTTAAAGGAGCAGTTATGACTTATTCCCAGCTCACTAAACACTCCATTGAGAATTCCAAATAGTTACAGATGACCCACAGCTCCCCTCAGTCCTTACCTGCCTTCATCCTGAGCAATGGTGGAAATTGAGACTACTGTCACACCAGCCTTTTCCAATGCCTCTTTATATTAAGACAGGTCAGATGGGGTCACTGGTCTTTGATCTACTGTATTTCTTCATTCTTGTTTTAAACTACCCAACCTTCCTTACATTCCCATAACTCATGACAATGAAAGCAGCAGCTGTCTGCTCCACTTCCTAACTAATAACTTCTGTTCAGAGTGGGAGGGTAAAACAGCTTTATTTTAAATGCAGGATTTTCTGTTGGAGAACCAAGCACTAATTGCTTTATGTTGTGCTCTTGTCTCTCCTCTTACTCCAGGAATACCTACAGACCACCTCTGTTTTCCCTTTGCCTGTTTCTACCCCTCTTCATTTCTGTGCTAGAACAAGAAGCAGAACTTTGCTACCTTTGTGATTATTAGCGGCCCTGGGTTCATACTGATTAGTCCCAGTGGCACAGGGTTAATGAGTTAAGTGTGCTTATTCAATTAAGCCACCTCTTTGTTTTAGCTCACATAAATTTTAACCTGATCGCTTCAAAATTACCTTTGGCACTATTCAGTAATAGAATAAATTGAATAAATTGAATCAAAAGAAAAATGAAAGCCTTCTTAGTTCTTAAGTATGTGTGTACTTGATTTGCCCTCAGTAAAAATAAATGGATAGAAAGCTTAGTAGAAGCATTCTGATTCTGAGTTGATCTAGTTTGCATCATGGAACACAGGCAAACTGGAATTGTTTTGGGTCCTGGCCTAATGTTTGGAAGAATTTGGCACTCTTACAAATTTTAGGTTGTTTTCAGTCAGAGTTACTCAGTTATCTATTTTCCTCAAAATGCCCTTGGACTATACCTTACTTACAGCAACTACTTCAGTGCATTAGCTTGAACAGAGGATGAATGAGCCATTTCACTGGAACAGCTTTTTCTAACATAGCTGCAGAATACAGCAATTTACTTTCCTCAAAGTTGCATTTTTGGGACTGTAAATTAGTAGTGGATGTCACACTGCAGGATGGAAGACCAGGTGATAGCTACAGTTAAGGCGCAGCAGAACACAAGGTTTTTTTGATCAGTAAATAAGATATTGAAAGAAAAGCCACTGGATCCCAGTCCATAGTTTCTTACAATGATTCTTTGGCATAATAAAAAGGTATTTGATTTTGAATGCTGATTATCATTGAGAAGCATCACATTTGAATCTCTCTGATTAAATGGAGGACTTTCATAATGGCATTACTAATTACATTTGTATACACACTGCCCTTAAAAAATACCCTCTTAAGGTAAGATTCACCTTATCTAACATTAATCATTTAAAAATTAGGCACCTAGTCTAAGCCAATTATCTCAGCTGCCTCTGTATTCAGTGAAGAGAGACAGACACCTCCAGAGCATGATTCATCCCACACATCTTAGAAGGGGATGAATCTCTTGGTAGTTTGTTCCACTTATACCATGATGTCATCAAACACAATTAGGTGAAATGACTTCTGGACTGAATACAAATGAGAAACTGGATAAAAATTTTAAAAATCAAACAAAACTAAAAACCAGAGAAAACCCACTAAATGAATCAACAAAATCTTTCCAGTAATACCATATGAAATGGGATCTTATGAAAATTAATGCAATGTTATTCATACATCTGGTTTTCTTAACATAACAAGGATATTGTCCTTAAAAATGGTGACATTTTGATTATATTCAATGGTGTACAGAATGCCCTGACCTGAACAAAATGAAGTTTTTATTCTACAAAACTTTTGGCAGGCAAGCAATTCCAATCTCTCTGCATCCGAATGATTTGAGTCCATTCTCTTGGGGATGATTGCTACCAAGATTTCCACTGGACTGCAGTGATTACACCTTTGAAAATGTCTGACGTATTTTGATGTTTCCTCTAACATCCATTAGTTTGTAGCTAAACTTCCACCTGAAGTATACTCATTTTTGTTAGAAACTTTAGGAAACCTTGCTGTTTGGTTACTTGCTGCTATTGGTAATGTCACGTAGAGGGGCATTTACCTGATTCACTTCCTATACTGCACATAACCAGCCTTTCCTCTGGACTGTGTTCTTCTTAATCATATGCCTTCAAATCAACTTGTAACTTCCCTTGGGGAACATTCATAAAAAAAATATTTTGCAGTAAGTGTTTCAAGGAGCAAAAGAGAGCTTGTGTGTCCTGTAAAAACATAAAATAAAAATATAAATTAAATCACATTAGGGTCCTGCACAGAATAAACTCAAATTAAACTTGTCATAGAGATCACTTACTTATTTGGCAGTTTAATCTGGCCTAGGATCCAGAACTGATTGCTGAACTATCTCCTAGAAATGTGATCTTCAGACTTCATCTTATTCACACAGAGACCTTGGCAGCAAAAACAGGCAGTACATCACTCCAGCTCTAGCTCTGCTGCATTGGCCTCTGGTTCTGAATTACAGCATCTATCACATTCTGGCTTTTGCTTGCCAAGCTTTTAAAGGTGTGCTCTTGCTCACTGTACCTTATGAACAGCTTTCCCTTCCATCATTGGGCCTGCTTTTGAAGTTTACTGATATCGACTTATAAAATATTCTTTCTCTGCATGCCTACCCCTCTGACTACTGTGTAACTGAGACATGCATGTATATCGCGAGTGTCAAGTCCCAGTTTGAAAGTGCTTTGTCTTGCTCATGCAGACTGTGAAAACTTCTGCCCATAAATATCTGAACCTCATATGCTTTTAAATCTAGACACAACATACATCCTTTGGTTAAGATCTATTTATAATTAATAGGGTGGCATGGACTGGCAGATTCTTCACTGCAAAGACTAAAGACATAAACTCTATGTATATATGTATACATATATATCTGGAGACATGCTCTATTCCTCTTTTCCATTTTAATACCTTCATATATCATATTTGTTTTAAAATTATGTTTTGCTCTGAATTTTTTATTTTATAATAAATAGATTAATTTTGCATGTTGACAGGACCTGGCCTCAAAGTCACATTCTCACTCTTTAGCAACCTGATCATGAAGATAGCTCTGTAGCTTTCAGTACCCTGTAGCTTTCAGTACCCTGTCCCTGTTTTTTTTCATATTACCCTGTTGTGGTTTAACCCCAGCCAGCAGCCAAGCCCCAGGCAGCTGCTCACTCAGTGCCCCACCAGTGGAACAGGGAAGAGAATCAGAAGGTAAAAGCTAGAAAACTTGTGGGCTGAGATTACGATAATTCATAAGGAAAGCAAAAGCCACGCACACAAGCAAAACAGAATTAAGCATTAATTCACCGCTTCCCACAGGCAGGCAGGTGTTCAGCCACCTTCAGGAGAGCAGGGCATCATCACATGTAATGGTTCATTGGGAAGACAAGGCCATCATTCCCAACATTCTGCTTCTTTCTCCTTCTTCCCCACCCAACTTTGTATACTGAGAATGATGCCATACAGTCTGAAATATCCCTTTGGTCAGTTTGGGTCACCTGTCCAGCTGTGTCTTGTCCCAGCCTCCAATGCACCCCCAGTCTCCTCACCAGTGTGGCAGTAAGGGAAGCAAAGGCCTCGGCTCTGTGTAAACACTTCTCAGCAATAACAAAAACATCTCTACATTTTCATCACTGTGTTCAGCACAAGCCCAAAACATAGCCCCACCCATACCACCAACTGGGAAGAAAGTTAACTACTACAGCCAAAACCAGAACATATCCAAAATGTTGAAAATCTCTGAAATTAAATTACCCGTTGACTCTCCAGCAGTTTTGTTGTTTTTTTTTTTAAACTCCAGTGTTGCAATTCAGTGATTTAGACACACTAGGCATCAAACTCAAACAAGAACAATCAGGAAGAGTTAAACTCCACACCTGAAAGAAAATGCTGTAGTCAACAATACACTCTATTCTTGTCCATTGGTATACAACTGTATGCCATGAGAGGCTCTGTCAGCACCACTATGTCTGGGCATATTGCCCAGTTCTCTCTTCTGGGGTATGTCCCTGGGGCTGCAACTCTGGGAAGTACTCAGAGGGACCAACCTTCTTCCTCATCCTCCCTGCAGAGAAAACACATAGGTCTACCACCAAATCAGAATTGAAAACGTCTTAAGACTCTGCTAGATCTTTTCTTTTAACCAGCTAGGGTATAAATCTTTGAGCACATATTTCAGGGAAGATCTCCTTTGTGAGATAGCCATATAGCTCTACACAGAACATGCCTTTGTGTGCAAGTGTTGTTTGTCTTTTATTAATAAACAAATTGATTTTATATTCAGAATGGTATTTTTAATGTCAATTTCTGACTTCTTTCAATATTCAGTGATTGTGTAAAGAAATTAAAAAGCTATTGTTAGCAATAGTTGATGAAAATGTCTTTGGAGCATGCAAGAGACCAGAAATCTACACAACAGATCTAAGACAACTAAGGTCTAAGCAGAAATAGTCAGAAATCACACCTATAGCTTATGACTCAAAATCTAATCCTCTCCACAACCCTTTTAAAAGGGAAAGAATTGAGGAAATAATTTTGGACATTTCAGGGAGACAGAAAAGGAGCACATTTGCTATCATTGTCCTCTTTCAGAAGCCCATAGAAAGGTATCTGTGGGAAAACAGGAGATCTGAGATCTTAACAGGTGACTCTTCTCCAGAAAGGTGACAAATGAGGGTGTCTGGATCAATGAAATGCTTAATGAAAAAAACATCTACAAAGCAAGTGGAATAGCAGGCTGCTTGACCATTCAGTTAAAAGTGTATGACTTCATTTAGTAATTCATTATATGCAAAAAAAATTAGATGCTTAAATTACTCCAGTGTTGAGAAGAAATGTTGATAAAACCTGTGAGTTCACAGATAAAAATACTGGAACCTTACCCTATACTTTTGAAATCACAAAGCCTTTGAAATAAAGGGTAAAAGGGTAAAATTCAGTCCCAGGAGAATGGAAAATACAACATATGCAAGCTGATATACACCAAATAAAACCACTTTTATAGACACAAATTAGTTGCAGAGAACTATGGGGAAGTCCACTTCAACAATGTCAAAGATATGCTGCATTTTTATGTAGTAAATATGTTACTGAATTCCATCACTATAAAAAGCTGGAAGATATCACACAAGTTCTGCTTTCTCATAGAGCTCTTTCTTACATGCTTTGGGAAGGAGGAAACTGATGGCATCATTACTGTTATTATAAGTGTCATTACTGTCACTTTTCTCTTTTGACAGGACATGGTGATGTAGTACCTCACTTTATCGCAGTTTGTATTATTGCATGAATGATGCAAATGACAAAGTTTGGAGAGCACAGGTATTCCTAGAAAGTGCCAAGCAAACTACAAATCATATTAGGATAATCTGAGGACTTGAAAAGTATTGTTAGTTGAGTAGTTTTTCATGGCTCAAACACATAATGGTACTTTTGGATCACTCATTTTCTGGCTGCAGCATTGAGCACTGGAAAGAAAGTAATGTTTTAGGTAATGTAAAAAAGAGACTTCACCCAATTTTCTCCTCTGTTAATCATAGAATCATAGAAAGGTTTGGACTGGAAGGGATCTTAAAGATCATCTAGTTCCAAACCCTCTGCCATGGGCAGGGACACCTTTCATTAGAGGTGAAAGTACTTACCTACTTATTATTGTATATTTATCTGTTAGATATAGCAAGAGGTTCCTGGCAGAGATCAAGCCTGCATTTTAATGACAAAAAAAAACCCAAACAACTTCTTTGTGGCGGTGGTCAGCCGCCTGGCCTGCGGGTCACCCCACGATAAAACCCAAAAACAGGTGCATTGGGCAGACCTGGCCACCGCCCCAGACTCCCTCGTTTAGAGAGACCTATGCCTCTTTGCCCAAGGAGGCATGGGCTCTCTGACGCTTACATAAGAAAGGTTTTGCTTTGGCAATCAGTTCCTGTACCTTTGATGCACCCCAAATTAAGGACGTGTCATGTACCCCACAATTCCCCTTGTTATTCATGTAAATCCCCAAGGTTTGCTCCACTCCCAGCTGATGCATATGCGATACCGGTCTGGAAAGTTCTGAGTTCCTCGGTAGATGGTTGGTTTTGGTTATTAGCTACGCCCCTCTGTTGCTCCTATTGGGGTACCTTCCATGTCAATCCCTTTCCCTCCGACCCGGCATTGGCAGCTTCCTATGCAATCCCTCCCCTTCGTCCCCCCTTAAAGGCGGTGCTCCGCCCTCCCCCCCTGCTCTTTGTGTCCCCCTCTCCCTCGTGTTAGCTTCCCTGTGCTTCTCAAATAAACCCTTCCTGCTTGCACCCCCCACGAAGAGTCCCTCTTTGTTCCTGTCTCCGGAGCGCCTTTTCGACCGAGCCCTCGTCGCACCCTTGGTGCGTTTGCGGCCAGGGCTCCGCTCTCGAGCCCGGTCTTGTGGCCACAGCCCAGCGGGGATCAGCCGCGGAGCCCCTTCAACAAGGCGCCCTCACGGGCAGGGCCACACCGCGGCACTTCTTGTCTCACTTAATCCAAATTCAAAGTGAAAGACAACAGGTAGATGCAATGTGAGAGGAGGAGGAGGGTGACATTGATGATTACTGCAGTAAACAGTAGCCAACAATTACACAGTCAGTGTTTATCCTTCTATGCAAAATACAGTATATGTGGAAAGCTGCTATATCATTATCTTTAGATCTGTCTTTAGTTCCCGTAATGCAGCAGTGTTCTTTACAGCTACTTGGAAAATTATTTTCCCCAGTGGAGAAACATAGGAAGCTTCCTATTTTGTCTGTATGGAAAAAAATTTAAAATAATTCACATATTTCGAAACATTAGGGCCTGAAAGGGCCAAGCAAATCATCTAGCCTGGCTTCTCATACATCTCAGGCAATCTTTTTTCTCTTAATTATCTCTTTATTAATCAAAATAATATATTTGAATTAATGCAGAGGGTTGTCCTGCCTTGGTGCAGAAAAATTGGTACACGAAGTATCCTTCATTTGCTTTTGCTAATTTGTTATTCTGGCTAACTACCCTGACTGTTAAATATTTTGATATCTTCCTAGTTTAAGTTTATCTGGCTTCACTTGCCAGTCATTTGTTGCAGTTCTGATCTACTCTGTTAAATTTAAATGTTCATTGGCAGCTGGACTCATCTTCCAGGAAGGTAATTCAGGGCAATTGCCAACCAGCTTTTAAATAAATAAAGTTTCTCAGCTCACAATACTTTTCTCATTTTCAGAATAATTTTTCTTTCTTTTTTTCCACTCCCACTCTTAAATCTCTCCCTGAGAAACTAGAGTCAGGATACACTGTCCATTCCTCAGTATGATGTTGCATGTTCTAAATTACAGCATGCTTTGCTATGTTAAATTACACATCACTTGAATGAACCCACCTTGCTTTGTCCTCTCCTCATTGTTATGGCAAATGTTGCCACTTTTCTCGGCAGTAACTATTTTTCACAGAATCACAGAATGTTTGAGGTTGGAAGGCATCTCTGGAGATCATCTAGTCCAACCTCCTTGCTAAAGCAGGTTCCCCAGGAGCAGGTTGCACAGGATCATGTCTAGACAGATTGTGAATATCTCCAGAGAGGCAAAACTCCGCAGCCTCTCTGAATCAAATTAAGGTGTCCATGATGGTACACACACAGTATGTCCTTTCTGACAGTGTGAACTTAAAATGAACAACATAGCTTGTTTCTTTAGACAACAGTCTATGTATTTGAAGCTAAAGTGCACAAAGCCACGAGGGGATAATGATTTTGTGGCTAAACACACCACAGTTGGCTGGGGGAGATGTCAGGGACTTCTTGGTGAGAGGGGAAGAGCTGAAGCTGAAAACCTCAGAAGCTGATTTTCTCAGATTTTCTATAAATACAACTGCTCTGTACTGTGTTTAAACACTTTGGATTAGTAGCTACAGTTCTCTGAATTCTGCATTTATTTGTCTGAAGAAGGTAGGTGCTGGAAAAGCAGAGAGGTTCAATATAACTGTTTCTGCTGGGTTTTGTACTCTGTACTGAGGTCCTGCCATGAACAGATTCCAGCAGGGAACTAACATTACAGTATCAAGACTTAGGACCTGATTCAAGTTGCAGTCCAGTCTACTACAGAATGAAATCAGCTGCTTCACACTTCTGCAATCTCCTCTCATCTGTAGAGATCACAACCTTATCCTCTTTCATTCCTTTTTCAGGGGTTGAGAAGAGGAATAACGGAGCTTTTCCAGACCCTCTATATATATGTAGCTTGAGCATATATCTCTTGCTTTCCTTGTTTTCCTCTGAACCAGGAGGAAAAGTCTTTCCATTGAAATGCTAATAGAGGAACAAACTGTATAATAAGACTGCATCCCCTTTGGGCCTACATGTAATTTACACATAAAATGAAATTGCACATGGCCTTGTTTCATAGCATATTTGTTTAATTATCTTTCTTAAAAGCCTTTTTCAATTAATTTTCAATATTTAAAAAAGGAATAAAAATGCCAATTTATCTGTGTACCTGATAATTAAGTACAGTTTGGGGAATAATTACATTATCTAATAGCAGAAATTTGTCCAGCTCTAATAACTGACATTTTTCAACAGTTTTGCTTGTTTTCTTGTTCTCGAACTGCTTTAATTCAAAAGAAGTTTACATTCTGCATGTGTCAGTCAGTCCTCACTCTTCACATCAGACACTGAGCAGCTGACCAAAACAGCTCTGCCTTTGCTGACAGTGACTCAGGAAAGAATGGACAGATGCAGGCCTGAATGTCTCCAAGAGGGCCATTTGCACAGTTCTATTATATACCAGTAAAAGTATAACCAATAGAACCAAGAAAGTATTAAGTTATTCATCACCTCTCACTGACTTTGAGAAATCCTTTGACATACTGTGTTGAATTCTGGTAATCTTTTTCCAGGAACACTTGAATATCCTTGCTCAGTATCAGTGGGAACAGATGTGGAAGAGAGCTATTCAATAGATAATCACAGGGCAGTGTGTTTAAAAAATAAAAGAAAAAAAAGGTTGTTTAGCATAGTCGACAAAGTACGAAGAAAGATAGAATTACTGTCTGAAAAAACGTGTTGCTGGGACTAGTACCAAAGACAAAAATCTCTAAAGCAATGAGGTCCTAATAGCAACTTTTGTGCCAAAACCAGCCTGCTGATTTTTCCATTGTGGAGGTCAGGAAGAGCTCTATGTGGAAAATATCCTGTCTGGACATCCATTTCTCTCCTTCACCATATGAGTGGCCTAAAATTGTCCATTACAGCCTGGCACACTGCTGTGAAGCGGCTGATGAAGTGTGGAGGGGTTCTCCTGCAGGTAAAGCACTTGAGTCTGCATGGTCCCACCTTCTGCCATTGCACCAGCTCACGGTGAATGGAGAAGCCCCAGTTCTGATTCCAGTTTACTCATCCGTGAGAGCTGGAGCAATCCAATTAGAACTAAAGGGATATACAAAATGGCATGAGCAAAAGCAGCAGCTTGGGGTTTCAAGGTAAATAAATGAAATCACCTCCTGGAGATGACTGGACATAGCTAATATTGGCTACTATTGCATACTGCAGGGCAGAACAAGACTCATTGGTTTGTCAAGAACCCAGAGCCTTCATTTAGGTCACTAAGGAACAGTCAGTAGTAAAATGGACTCCACACAGCTGTGGGCTCCTCTGCCACAGAAGGAGCTGGAACTTTCTCATATGGGTCAGAGGCATAATAGCAAAGATCTATTCCATCCCCATAAAGGGAACGGCTTCTGTACTGCTTACCTACTAAGCAATTATGCTAGAGTGTGGAAACCCTTTTGTCATTTAAAAGATTTAGTGAACAGCAGAGGGTTTCATCTTAACTTCATTAAAGGAGAAGATTTTCTACCTATATGAGCTGTGATGTTCTGTTTCTGCAGCTGAGCTAGAGGCAGTAAGATGGAAAGCATTCATGTCATGCATTTCACCAATCTCAGGGTTGAGTGAGGGATGATTTGTGCAACCAGGATGGTAGAGGAAAAAATAATGAGAAAGTATTAATGAAAATTCTTCTCAGTCAATTCTTTCCAATGCCATTATTACTAGTTGCCAGGCTCAGTTTCTGTTGCTGAATCATGCTAGGAATGCAAGGGGAACAATAGGCTTTCAGGTCAAGTACTTGCCAGCTGCCTGACAAGGTAAATATCAGGTTTTATTCAAACAGCAAACATCTTAAGGCAAATGCTCTCTACTCCCCAACAATACAATGTTTCTCTCAGTCTGTAGCCCTAGTAGAAGAACTAGTAACAAAAAACCCCCAAAAACTTGAGAAACAAGCTTACCAGCCTTTTTTAAACCTTTCTTCTCACCTTCTCCTACTTTTTTCTCTGCTTCTGGTTTATATCACTTCACCCTGTAGTTAATCAGGCTGGTGCTGACAATTAGGCTTGTTAACACTTTCCTTTCACAAGGCTTGTTCTCCAATTAGGCTGCCTGCCCTGTTCCAGGCAGCCAGAAGATAATGTGACTGTTCCCTGTATTTAGTCCCAACAGCATCTGCAAGGACACCTGGCTGCTAAGGATAGAGCTTTTAACCCCTGAACTGTCAAGGCAAAGTGGACAATAAAACAGCTCAATTTATAATTAAAAATAGTAATATTTTTAAAATATCTTTATTTGTGTATGTGTGGTGTGTTTTTATTGTTGGGTTTGTTTGTTTATTCTAAAGGAATTAAAGTTTCAGCTAAATACGTTGTAGGTGTCACAAAAGTGCCTGTTCAAAGCCTGTTATAAAAAGTGCTTGGTATTCAGTGGAAGTTAAATACCTAAGAAGCTTAGGCATCTAATTACAAATTTAGCTACTTACATATGTGGAAAATTTAGCTTGGAATGCTTTCTGTGCAACTGAACTCTCATAATCTATGTTCAGTTCCTGTACCTGAAAGAATGTATCTCTTTTTTCTGAAAAAGAGATACATTCTTTATTACATATAAGGTAGTTCAGTCCTGAATCAAAAGTTTCTATTGCACCCAAAAAACTACACAAATGTGGGATCCTTTTTCTGTCCCAAGAATCATCTCTTGTTGTTTAAGGAATGCCATTTTAAACAACAGAAGCAGTAATGACAAAAAGGTGAAATAGATGATTAGCTGTCTATTATGCTGCTTCCCTTCCTGGTCCTGGAATGGAAGCTCTGTGTGATTACAGCTGCAGTACAACTGAACCATAATACTATCTTGGGTATGTCATACATTCAATTCTATCACAAATCATTTGCTGCCTTTGCCTTGAATAAGGTTTCACAGACTAAACTCTTAATTCTGATTACAGCTGTTCTCCATGCAGTCAACATCCTATTTATGCTCCCAAGCTTGCACACACTATGTTGTCTCTGTGCTGATTGCTCTCTGTTAATTTGATATATGAATTCTGGCTTGCCTCAGTAAAGACCATAAAGGATTTGATGATGATGATGTGGACCTGAGAAGTGTTTCATAGCCAGTGGGCAGTGAATTTTAGTTGGATCAAAGAATATACCCAGGCTGGGGCCATGGCACCAAAACTACTCTAAGGGGAATACTGTACATCACACGGCTTGATTTTCAGGTCATAACCTGAGTGTTTCTGTTTGGACATATTAACAATAATAGTCAATCCAAGGAATCCATGATTGCTGATGACATAAAAGTGGATCTGTAGACTTGAGTGGTCATGAGGAGTGACTGGAGTTTTTGTTATAGCACTACAGTCCAGAGTTTGTCAGTGAAATGGCTAGATGTCAAATGATACCTGTCAAACACAGAAATGTTTAACTCCATTCTTGTGCTAATATCTGTACTAGCGAGTTAACAAGATTACTCCTCCTGCTGAAGATGAAGCTTCTGACTAAGTATTCATAGACTTATTAAAAATAAAAGAATACAAGAAAAACAGTATAAAAAAAGTATTCCTCAAATCAGTCAAATTTTAGCAATGTTTATTTTATTCCTTATCATATTTCCCTCATGCTCGGCACCTGGGGGGCCATTTATTGTGGAAGTAATTACAGAAGCTATTGATAATGCTAACATACAAACATCAGCTGCTTTCCATGCTGCTGGAGACTTTGTGGTTCACTTTCATAAAGACTTAATTGAAGAGCACTGCTAAGGAAGGCAAAATAGACACTCCTTAGCTTGGTTTGATGAGTTAAAGCTTCAGTGATTCTTTTGTGGAATACTAACAATAGCAAGAATACAATTTTCAACAAATTAAAATTTAAGAACAGCTACTCCACAGTCTCCCAGTGGGTTAGCTCCTAGTTATATTTGGTTGAAAATGATGTTATAATCTTGACTTTTGTTAAAAGTAAAATATTAATGAGTATTTAGTCTCTTACAGTTATGCAATATCGAACACCCATCTAAATGAATCTGGCTTCATTAGCTCCAAAAAATATTAAATTTTGTCCAAAGCTGCCTCTATCTTAACACCTCTGTAATTCAACTTTTTTCTTTAGGAATTGAAACACTGCTGACATATTTCAGTGGGCATTGTGTACAACTTTTGACTTTGAGAACACGTAGAGTATAGAGAAAAATAGGCATATACTCCCAGGCATCAAACAAAACTGCATGATCCTTCTTTTCAGACAACCATTCCTATCCAACTCCACTGCAGAGAGGACAGCACAGAAAAGTAGTGGATACAGGAATGATGGACTTGTGGAAGAACGTAACATAATGCAGAAATATCAAGGGTGTTGTAGATGTTGAAAGCAAGGGAAAGAACCCTGAGGTATGGAGATGTGGAAAGAGTATTCTGTAAAGCTGGCCAAAGACGTCATGCTCAAATATCTTTTTTCCTAAGACAATGGTGTTTTTGAAAGAACAACAATTTTTGTGAGAAGATTTGTCATTTGGGGGAACATTTTACATTGCTGATATATTTCAACCAAATGAAATACAAAAATTTTGAGAGATGAAAATTTGAGCAATTTTTTTTTCCTGGCAGGCAGTTTTAAGAAGACAACATACTTTTTGCGTCCTTTTTAAGTAAATAAAGGACTATTCCTTTCAAAACAATTTCTACAGTATTAGAATGAAGACAGGAAAAGGAAGAGAGTTAAAAAGACAAACAGAATAGATCTGGGAAATAAAATATGAAAAAAGGAGTGGCATGGAATATGTCTGGGAGAATGGACAGGAATGGACAGGAAAATGATCACTGTGAACAAATTACAGGAAGTCAAGAAAAGCAAATAAATGGAGAAAAAGATGGTGCAAAAACATATGGGCAAAACCACATCCTTCTCATGACTCTTGGTAAAGATAATAGAAGATTTGGTTTCGACATTTTAGCTCTGCCAAGAAACTCATAGTGTTTCAGCTAATCTGTTCATTGGTTTGCTTCGATTTGTGATTTTCTTAATGGAGCCATCTTTGAAATCAATAGGAAGAGTTACTGCCTGTGTATCAAATGGCAAGAAGAAAGCAGGTGCCATCCTACCTGTAGAGTGGAGGCACAGCTGGGGTGCAGTGTATGCCCACCCCAGCCATGCCTCATGTGGTTTTTATCATGCCCTTCAAAATTGTGGACTGCACTGCAGAACAAGGCACAGGGAGAGAATTGCAGAGCCATTGTAAGCCATGGGGAAATCCTAGGGCTGATGACAGGGTTTTTCTGTTTTACTCACAAGTTGTTACTGTATGCCCCAACTTCTCCAACTTCACCATGCTTTTCCCCACAGTATTTGTGGTGCTTACACACTTCTGTGCCTTTTCCTTTTGTTTTGCCTGAGAACCCCACTGCTCTAACTTATGCCCCTTTCAGCTCTCCCTTCTCTGTGGCAGCTCTCCTTTGCTACCCCAGTTTTGATCCCACCTTTGTGCTTTTCAGCAGCACTCAGAACCTTCTCAAAGCCAGAGTTCAAAGGAAATCCCAGAGAAGAAAGGCTACCCAGGGCTATGCGTTTGCCGGCTTAAGCCCAGTTTTTAGCTCCTATCAGGATTTATTTTATAATGTCAACGTGTTACAGCAACAAAATCCTTTCCATAGTCTCCCGAATAAACCCCCTCAGAGGAGTTTAAAGGTAAAAGCCTACACCCAGTGTTTACAGGGAGTCCTGTAAGAGATTCGATTGTGCTCTAAAAAATAGGGAAAAATGTTGTTAACTGCCATAACTAAATATCTGAAATGAAAGAGGAGACTAAGCATTTCACCTAGTTGGAAACTTTTGCTGTACACAGCAGCAAAACACAGAATACAACACAAGGGAGGAGCCACTGTAATTGCCTTTTGCTGTGATCTCTAGATTTTTGATTGAAAGGATCATGTCTAGGGTTCTATGCTCGTTCTTTTCTCATAAGCTCTCAGTACTTAGAAGTCTTTTCTTCCACTCTTAATTTGCCTGGAGCAAGGCTTTTATCTAGACTTTTAGCCAAGAGGCACCTGCTGAAATATTCATTGGTAGAAATTGTGCCATGGGTGTTTTTCCCCATTTGTCCAGTTCTATGTCATTAAAATAAGGTTGAATGCAATGAAAATAGGATTTGACACAGAAGAATGGCATTCTCTCAAAAACTTTATATAATAGGCAATTAACCCTTTTCAGTGCAAGAACTGAAATACTCAAGACTGCTGAATAGTATCCTCTCTCACTGGCCCTTTAGCACCACATCAAAATGGAACCGAATATTATAAATTCACAAGGTAAAAGAATAAAATTTTAATCTGCAATCTTTGATGAGGGTGATTTAAAGATTTTGATATTTTATTTTTATACTGATCTCTACCTAAACATGATGGTCATTTGAGAAAATGCAAAATCCATGCATCTTTAAAATCTTATAATGTGTACCTAAAATCCATTCTTCTTTCCTTCCTGCCTTCTCATAATACTCATTTGGTCATATGAAATGATTCAACTGACATTTTTTGTTTGGAATTTGGTCTGGTAATGAAAATAGAAGTATTCAAAAATTTCAAAGGATAAAAATTAAATTGAATCAAAGAGGATTCCAGATATATACAACTAAACCTGGAATAGTTTTGACCTTATACAAAAGCTGGCCTCAAAGCTCATCTGTTAGCCTTGCTTTGAGCGTGGGTCAGGTGAACTCTATGTGAACTCTGTAGGTCCCTTCTGATCAAAATTGTTCTGTGATTCTATTTTATTATTGTAATGGAAGCAGATACTCAATGTGCAGAGAGGAGTAATTTTTTAAAAAACAGAGTTCAAATTTAATCAGTTAGCAACAGCAGGAGGTAAAATAAAAGTCTCCAGTATGATATTATTTCACCCTGCATTTGAGGGGCTAATCCTAGGCCTGATCTGAGAGTCTTCCCAAGAATGTAAATTCAATTACATATAAGACATTTCCTTGTAGACATACTGAAAATTTCTTTGCATTTACTTGCATGGTTCCTGTAAGATTTTGTTATCTGATAACACAGATACATAATACTTTAACAATCTTTCTCATCTCTAAAGATCTCAAAGAACATGAAGAGCAGTCAGAAATTAAACCATGCAAAGCTCTTTTAAAATAGGGAAATATTTTGGTTTTGCACATGTATTAGGATAAAAACAGACACAAAGACATTAAGCCATTTTCTCGAGACTTTTTAATGAAAATAAAGGTCAATTACAATTGTGCATCTAAATGATATAACATAGGGTTTGCAGCCTGTGGATAGCAAAGACTAGAACAGTTTCATATGATATCTCTCTGCCTCCTTGTCTTCACAACTCTGGATTATTTAGAAAACTAGGTAAGTTATAGCAAATCTACTACAATTCAATGAAAAGATTTTTTGTCTCTCCTAAGTGGTCATTTTTATAGGTTACAGTTTGTGAGAAGTTTTAGATGTATACCCTTATTCAGCAAGCATTCTTACATATGCATTACAAACTATCTAAGTCCAAGATTTAGTTTAAAGTTAAGGAAGAGAGTTTAATTTTAAAGTTAGACAAGGAGATAGTTGTTGGTGTTTGGCTGATGGGAAGGAGTCCAGACCCATAAGACATTGTCTCTGGGTATCTGCAATCTTCCCTAGACAATATCTGGAGGGATATATAAATAGATAAATAGATATATACATGGAAGGTGCTGCTGAGTGCCTCAAGGTCTCCAAACTGAGGCACATCTGTGCTAGCCCAGTGAGAAATTCCCAAAGCACAAGTCCAGTCATTCAATGCTGTCTGAGTATCCTGTATCAGTCCCTTAGGCTCCTGTTTTAAATTGACCACGAGATTTCTCAGAATAGAGATGGGGACCTGAATCAGGAGCTCTAAGGTCCACACATGCAAACCTGATGGGAGCTCTGCAGTGTGTGCTCTGCACTGTCAGACACAGGCCCGGGTCGTGCTCTGTCCTGCTTTATTCCAAAAGGAAGGAAGTACAGGGAAAGATCCGAAAGCCACAATCCAAAAGCTTTGATTCCTTTTCAACTGTTAGAAAGCTAGGAATGATACATTTGGCATGAAGTCTCTAACCTTTTGGCCTGCCAATTACAGAGAAAAAAATCCAACCACTTCAGTTGCTTCAGATATTTCCTAAGATGCATAAGAAGAGAACTTGGCACTCTATGAGTAATGTGCTGGGTTTACCCTTTTTGGCAAAGTGAGGCTATATTCCCATCTTTCTGCAGTAAAAATGCTGAGAAAAGGCCTTGTCTGCAGGACCTCACATCCTATGAAAATGTAGTACATGTATCACCAAATTCTGTTCTCAGGTACCTTAGTGTATATCTAGAGATGCTTTACTGAAGTGGATGGCCGTGATTCCAGCTTTACAGCAACATCACTGGCAGTAGATTTTGGCCTTTGGCTGCTTTTTTTCAGACTTTGCTCAGTGCATAGTAGCATATGTGCAATTTCAAAAGAAAAAAATCGTAATGTTGCCATGATAGAAGTACAAGTGCAGCCAAGGGTGTTAGAGCACTGTTCTTGATTAGATCAAAATTGCTTAAAACAAGACTGACTGCTTCATTGACTTAACACAGCTGTAGGATCTGAAAGATTCCGATGGAAACAGCACCAGTGGTCTCCACAACCTCCTTAAACACCAGCCTCTTACACCAAAAAAAAAAAAAAAAAGCAAGGAATGAACTACAAGAAACTGTAGTAAATGAGAATCAGAGTTTTAATGGATAAATGTAAAAATATTTTTCCAAAGCAAAGCAAATACCCTGATAACTACTTAACACCACTGAACAGCACTCAGAAAATTACAATCTAATAAAAAGGCAGTTGGCATAATTGGTGAATGAACTTCCTCTGCTACTCCACTGTACTCTGTCCAACCTGATATGTTAGCAACAGAATAAGCTTCACTTAACCCTCGGACTGGATGGATTAGGAGTTAAATACAGCAAGTCTGATTATGATAAATAAAAAGAGATGGAGAATAGCAATAAATTGCTCTGCATCCCAAGAGTATGAAAACATTTAAAGTTTATGGATCTGGCACAGGAAAGAATGATCATGATTACAGCTGGATTGCATTTTAGTATTTAAATTGTGATCTTTGATTGAACACAGTCAGTTTTTCTAACTGGAAAAGCAAATGCATTCCAACTTTTTTTTTTGTGTTAATTCACTTATTAACCAATTCAGCAGTGACTTTTCCAAATATATTTCCAATATTCAGCATGAATTTGCTGGTTTTGGTCAATTCCCCTGCCAGTGCATGTGGATATGCAGATATGGGATACACAGACCTTCAGAATGAATTATTTTAAAACTCCAAGTGAATATTTGTGGAGCTGTTCTGCAATAACCTCCACTCATATTAGAGATGCAGATCCCTTTTGGACAGTTGCAGGAATCCCATGTGTTGTATGGATAGGCTTGAGAGAAAAAAGAAATCTTTCCCTGCCCCTACACCTCAGTTTCTAAAATGGTCTCTTGGGAGCACACAATGTATACATATGAAGGTACATATCACACAACCTTTCTGATGTTTTTAGCCCCTTCTTTACATGGTATACTGAGAATTTCACCTGAAAAAAACCTACTTGTTAATGGTTTCTAACATCTTCTACTTTCTCGTCTAAACAATCGCAAACAATGAATGGCAGCAAGGAGAGAATTTGCTTCAATAATGTCATTTTTTACTATTCCTGTTAAAATAAACTCTAAAGAGCAATTAGATAAAACACAAATTATTACTGCTAATGTAGTTTTGGACAAAATATTCACTATTGTACCCAAAATTTAAGCACATATCACAGTGACTCAAAACCCACCAAATAGTTTTGGTCTTGAAAACTGAAGACCAGAAATGACCTTTAGCAGATTATTTCCAATGCTTTAATTTAGGCTGAAGAAGTTTCCACTAAATTGTTAGCATATCTCTTTGCAGGCAGATCTTAAATATTGCAAAAACACTGACTGATATAAAAAACTTGCATTAAATTGAATTTGATTTAATTTTTCAATGGCATTCAATGAGTTATTTTTCTGATATGAATCAAATCTTGCATTCATAGCTCTCTCGGGTTTGGTATTTCCAAGAACTAGAGTGATTACCTATGACAGATACAGTTTGTTCTTCCTGCTCACTGATATCTTTAAGAAGGCAGACAGCATGTAGGATCAATACAATATTTACACTTACCTCTGAAACTAGAAATAACTTATAGACATGGGAATTTCACATGAATTGACAGAAGTACAACAGAAACATTATATGCCATTTCTTTTACAGAAAGATATTGGGACAAAAAAAAAGCCAGAAAACCAAACCCCAACAAACAAACAAGCAACAACAAAAAAACCACTCCTGGAAAAAAAATCAGGATAGGAGGGTAATGTTAGTTAGTGCCTGGCTTTGAGTTTCCTTCAGAGACTGGATATAAAAGGATTACAACAACACACCTGACAACTCCCTGGGATCACAGAGCCTTTAGGTGATTACTTGGCATGCTTGGGTTCTTCCACAACTTACATCACAGAGAGTGAGGACAGCTCTACTTTGTACTGACAATTATTTGTGGAAAACGTGGGCACAATTCTGTCTTGCCAAACAGTGTCACGTCTTCCCTTTCATTACATTAAACTGGACTAAAAACCTATTCACCATTAAGATCAGGTTCATGGAGAAAAAAGTATCTCAAAGGGTTACTCTGCAGTCACCATTCTCTTTTCCAGGGACAGAAAAACCTGTGTACATGCTTTTGTTATACAGAAGTGGTCACAGAAAATTACAAATACTTCCCTAATTCCATTTCCTAAAAGTTTCTGTGGAATCTGCTTTACTCTTTTGAATTCATAGATAGTACTTCTCTAAAGTAGCAAAGATTTATCCAACTTTTTGTGTTTAAATGTGGAGCTGAAAGCCCTAATCGCAATTTAATTTGACTAAATACTTACATACTTTATGGTCAATCATCCAGATCTTTTACAAGGTTCCTTGGCTTTGGAATTACTAATCTCAAATGGTACTATATATGAGCCTTGTCTAACATGACATATATTGAAACAGACTGTGGAACGATCACTTAGAGATGAGAACCTTGCTACAGTTTTAGTGAACCAAAGCTAAGAGGCAAATTATTCAATTATAGTAAATTTGCAGTAGCTTAATATTTGATAAAAGTGGTTCTTCTATCATCAGAGCATCATACTGAAAACCCTTGAGCAGCAAAATAGCTCTAGAAATGCCAAGGATGTTTTAGCCACTTACTAAAAAAATTAATCTGATTTTTTTTTTCTTTTTTTTTTTTCTTTTGATTCATGTCCTGGTTTTTTATAAACACTTTAGATCATTGTACAATAATGGCTATGAAGACGTTTTTGGTTAGTGTATTGATGGTCCAATTTACCTTGGATAGCAGTGCACCAGAGAGAGCAGTGCTAGTGGAGATAATTATGGTCCAAGTTGTGGCCCTGTAATTAACCCAGGGGCTGTCACTGCTCTGGGTGGCACCTGTAATAACATCTAATGCAAAGAACTCTGCTCTCCTCTTTCAGTATAACACTGAGAAGTCTGTGGGAGGGGGAGGGTGTCAGTCCTGATTTTTTCTACAACATAGGCCTCAGGTCACTGTAATTTGTCCCAGTCTGTTGTATGTCTCCCCCATAGATATGATCAAGTGAGATAAGACGCTGATAGTGAAGTCAACCAAAAGAAAGAGTTTTGTAGGACAGGCAGTATAGGCTCATGAATCTGAGAACACGCAAGCTTACAGGAAGACATCAAAAGTCTCTCTTTTAAAATCAGTGGTTTGTCAGTCTTCTTCTGAAGCCATTATTAAGCTCAAATTCAACAGCTAATTTAATGCTTATATAAATACAAGAGTAACAGATTGCAGTGTCTTTCAGCTCACCAATTTGTTCTGTAATCAGCAATCCAGATGCTCACTTTCCAAAATGGAGGATGTCATCATGTACAGTCTCAGTGGTGATGCAGTTATAACACGTATATCCCAGAAAACCTTGTACGGAGTAACTACAGCTGCTGGTGACAAAGTTGTGAACATCAATTCCATCTAAGGATCATCTCCCAATTCACTTGCAGTTTTAAGTCCAGAAATTAAAGAAGTTCTGTGAATGGTCAGGAGAACATAACATCTTTGGCTCAGATGAAAATATTTATTTACCAGTTCTAATTCCTCCTCACCCTCAGACCATGTAGAATTGGATAAATGCATCAGGCATTTTTTTCCCTCTCCTTTTCAGTGAGTGTTGTAAGCAATAAAAGCTTAGCACAAGTTCACATAAACCAGTGTGCTCTGTACAGTACTTTAAGTGAAAGGATAATGCATGAGTGAGTATAATAAAGATTGGTTTTTTCATAATATGTGCATCAAGCTGTTCTTTGGGAAATTATTTGTAGTTAGGAGTGTACTAAAGAGAGAGATCACTAAAAGGTAACTACAAAAATCCTAATTTTCATTGGTTTTTATTCTACTTTGGATTTCTGAACTGCTCTTGATTCATATCAGCAACCAATCAGCATCAGCAAATGATGTTGTGCCTAGAGTGCTCAGTCATTTATCATAGAATTAACTCTGTCTTATCTTTACTTCTGTAGCATTTATAGTAAGTTGCAGTTCTCTTTGATTTAGCTGCTTATTTATTTTTAAGTCTGAATATAGCAGACTATACTTCTGCTATAGAGCAAAAGGTATATATGATGTTATTGTTACTTCTACTGTCACTTATTAAGATAAGCCTTTACCTTTCTATTTTTCTAATTGTAATGGGCAATTTAAGCCTGACTAAGCAAAAAGATGTTATCTGTAAAGTGGAGAAGATAGTGTGTTTTTCTTGCCTTTTAACCCAAGAATTGTCGATTTCTTTCAGCCATAACAGGGCTTGACACTTAGGGCAGCTCAAACCTGCTTTGCATACTGTGAATTCCTTCAACAGCAGCATGAATTGTGACAGGGACTAATTAGAATTTCCACCCCCTCTATTCAACTCTTTTATTTTTGATGAGTGCCGGAACAAGTAGAGGAAGTTTAACTAAAGCCAGATAAAGCAATTAGTCTCCAATTTTGGAAGTTAAAGAAGATGTACATTGCAGTAGGTACTTCTGAGCACGTACATACCCCAGTGAAACTAGGGACAGTCTTCCTGGTTGCTTTATTTGATCTTAACTTCTAGTTTTATGTACATAGGGAGCAAGCTAGTATTTTTTCAATGTGAAATAGAGTATGACAGTTAACCTCCACCCAGAGTAATTTACCCCTTTTGATCTTTCTCACATGATATGTAAGCCTTTCTGAAATCAGGTGAAATCCTGTGGGTCAGGGATGCATACATCTCCTGGGGTAGACTGCAATTAAATAGACTGCAGTGTGGACACATGAACATACAATTTACATTTGTTATTATTATCCCCACTAAATATTTATATTGCTGTAGCCTGTAAGAGCCTCACTCAAAAACACTTCCTGTTATGTGCCGCTCTACTTCCAAATAAGTCAGAGACTGTTCCAGTTTGTAGCATCACACAAAGGTGCAGTGGCATTCATCAGCTATATGGCTGAACTAAGAAGGGAACAGGTCTGTTTAGTACCACCCTCATATGCTTATCACTGGAAATGATGCCTGAGATATTTATAAATTATGCTTCTCAAGACTGCAATCCAGGTGCCAGGTAAGAAGAATATAACTTTGCAATCTCTTGTAACAAACCACCCTGTCATGTAGCTTGGCTCCTCTGACTGAGAGCTGATATTGTTCTTAGTATATCTATTGTGCATTTTCTCGTAGTTGCCTTGTGCTCATGATCTGGCCATATCCATGTGCAGCATTTAGATTAAAACTCTCTGCAACTAGGTCCTCTTTGTACAATACCTGGCATGGGATGAGACCCTGCTCCCTGATTAGGGGTCTTAGCACTACTGCACTATGAATGAGTGGCTAAAAATAGCAGAGCAAGGACATAAGGATAGTGTAGCTTTAAAAAAAAAAAGTAACTTAAACTACTCTGCAAATAAATATTAAGTAATGATGATAAAGTTTAAAAAAAAAAGCTACTATAAAAGAGCCAGTACATCTATTTATTACAGCTCTTATGCATGTGTTTAACATTATGTATATGAAGAGCCCCAAGATTTCAAGGATACTAGTCATATACTTAAAAAATTAAGCTTCAAGTTAGTGAAATATAGCCTTAATGAGGACAGCTTGGATAGTCTAATATGCACCATGAATTAATCACCTGACAGACTAATTATGCTGTATTGAAATGTTGATCCCAACTATAATCATACCAAACTTGTCAAGCTGTTGAGAACCGAGGCAACTTGTAAGGTTGTCTGTGCAGTACACATGCAGATATTCAGCCAGAGATCAGCCTGCCTCAAAGTTAGCTAACTTCCATGAATCCTTTGTGTCCACTGACTTGAAGGGGAAGTTTTTCATGTAGAAAGCTCAAAAGATGAAGTGTTCTTCCTTAGGAGCAAGGAGAGAGTTCCTGAGCATGAAGTCCAAGGGAATCAAGTCAAATTGAGAGTGGGGAAAACTGCTGAAAGCAGTAGACTGTGAAGAATTCCATCACCTGCCAAACTTGTGAGGGACCCATCAAAAGAGACAGTTCCTTCATTATTAGTGTCATATCAATATATCAGGACAATGGACACTCTCTATGGTATGCTTATCTGAGCAGGGTGCTCATTTTAAGAGAGATGTTAGGCAGGTGGTTTGATGGTAAGCCAAAGCCTGTAAGTTTTGAAGGAGGTCACGTTAGGACTTCCAAAGCTATTCCCTTTACATTCCACTTTTGCATGCCTAATTTACTGCTGTGGTCAGCACATTATAACTATGAATGAGGGAGCCATTTCATTCAGGTTATTCTGTGAAAAATCCAAGCATTCTCTGCAAACCTGAAAAGCCAAACTTGTAACCTGAAATTACATAAATAACTGCATTTAGAAATAATATGAGATATCTTTTACTGTCTCAATCTAGACTGTTTCCTTCATGGAGAATAACACTGGGGAGTTTTCAGTATTTTTTTTGTCTTTCCTTGATGCTTTTTGGTGTCGGTTTTTATGCAATATAAGGATTGTGGAAGGCAGACCTTCTCCTTTTAGCAAGCAATATCACAAATACAGCTTTGGTTTCTACCTGACTTGTTCTTTAATTACAGAAAATTAAATAAAAGAACTTCTCCCACTCTAAGTGTATTTGGGAAATGTTCAGACACTCTCTTAAAAGTGCAGAACTTTAGTGCCTTTAGGATATAACAATGCTTTATTTGGATTCAAGTGATTAAAGAGCTAATTTTCTTAGTGGGAGGTTAGTACATTTATACAGAGAAACTGCATTACAGGAATATGGATACATTTGAGTTCCACGGGGGCCCAGGGAATTTCAAATTCCCATCTCTCTGCTTGTAGCAGCAAAGACCATAAAAAAGAAGAAAAAATCCTTCAGTGTTTTGTATCTTCTGAGTCTGGTGTCTTCTATATAGCTGGAGACAGTTACATTCATTTTTTCCCGGGGGACTAACTTTTTCTGAAGTAGTCTGTTTGGTCTTTTTAATTGTGAAGTCATGGAGTTAATTTCCTCTGCATTGGTTTTCAAATGATGCTGTAAATGTGAGGTTCAGATTCTGTTTCTGTCTAACTGATTTGGTTAGTACTTTCGAAGAAGTTTGATTTCATCCAAGTGAAAAATTTAAATACAGGAAAGTAAAGATCAGAGTATAAAATCTGGGCAATAGTACATAGTTTTTATAATGCCATAGAATTTTTTCCAATAAATAAAAGGGTTTTGTAACTGTAATATTTTCCATTCTATGTACAGAGCAGAATTGCAGTAAGTATTTGGAAGAATTATTTCCCTTATTTTTTTATGCTGTACCTATCTGATGAATCAAGTTTGATGATGCTGTTCATTGTCCTGATAAATAAGTTGTCTGAAGGCTTTTCCATAGTATTATCTGGAATGAGTGCTGATTTCTAGATGATGAAGGTTATGGTCTCCAGTTGAAAGCCAGGCAGGCCTTTCACCCAAGAGTAGTGGAAATAATCAACAGTGAATTTGGCCTGGATCCAGGAATTAGCACATTTAGGCTTGCAGCAAGGTCATCTTCAGTGATTCTGAGTCATTGGCTTGGGTTCACCCAAACGAAGACATCTCCAACAGAGCTGCTGGTTCATGTTGTATTGCCCTATACTGAGTTCTAGTGAAAAGAGTTGTGTGCTGAGTGAAAGCTGTGAAAACCTTTAAGCACATGTGGTTTATACATTTTGTCTAACCAAAACCAGTACTGCTTTTACTGTGTAGATGGGTACAATCACCATCCAAGCTGAAGTGAAGCATCACCTGTAGGGCTCTGGAAAGTCTCACGCTGCTTCTTTGGCAGTGGAGGTACAGTTGTGCACTCTTCACACTCCTTCAAGTCTTTGGCTGGTGATTTCTGCAGGTTATCCATAGCAGAGGAACTGCATTTTGGAGAGGAATTTATTCCACTGCGATGCAGATGGATGACTGCACAGAACACCAAAAAATGAACTGGAAGGAGATTTCCTCAACAACAGCTTCTTTTTACATATCTACCTGCCACTGAAAACCAGTTATTTTCCTGATAATATTTCCATTTATTCATGTTTAGGTCTTTTTGCTTTTCTCAAAACACTGGCACTGGAAGTGACTTAGTACAAGTAGGTATTACAATGCATTTCTCAAGTAATAAAAAAACCTGGTCTTTAATTTTCCATCTAACTGAGTGCTGGGCAAGTAAACCTTGGCTAATTACTGACTAGGGTTTAAAGAGCTAACCAGTGGTGGGTACAATATCCAGGCAAATCAATTGTTTCAAGCCCAGTCTGAGCTCTACTCTGATTTCATAAGGATCGTTGTATGAAATAAATTCCATTACCTGGGGAAGAGACTAGGAAATACTGTAGATGTTCTATATTGTTGTTTGAAAGCTGAGGAGATTAATGCTAGATCCTTTATTTTAGTGACACGGCACAGTAATCTGGATTCAGACAGTTGGTTTATTGAAAGGAAACCCTTTTTTTGTCTGCATTCCAGGATTTAAAAGAAAAAATAGAAGCTGGGATTAGAGCCAGACTGAGGAGAAACGATGCAGTCTGTCAGCGAGCCCTCAGGTAACAATATCATAATTTATAAATTCCACCAACAATAGGATAGTAATTAAAGATGTAAGTTTCCCTTTTCCTGTCTCTATTTTCAGCAGAACAGATTTCAGAATGCTAAACGGTTGTTGTGTCCCAAAGCAAGGATTTAAACCAAACCCAAAAAAACTCAAGGAATCAAACCATACACAAGGGCTCCATTTTTGCTTCTGTTATGACTTGCTCTTCTTACTACTTATGCTGTAGAAGCTAGTGGCACTCTGGACTTTCTGACTTGTATCAGTGTATGATCCAGAATTATTTTCTCACAAAGGCAAATTGGAGCATTTTGTGGTTTGTTTTGATCTAAAATGAGAAGGAGCACATTGGCCTGGATATTGTTGCATTCCTTGGAGCTTGTGAATTTGCCCTAATGAGCTCCTTTCCTGCTGTATCTAGTGTTTGGCCCATTAATTCACGTCTCTTGGGCTAAATGAGCGAAGAATGGGGCTACACATGGGGAACAGAAATAGTTGGCTGGTATAACAGGACCTGCTTCCCCCAGTTACAGCAGCCCTGATAATCTCATACTCTTTGTAGGATCATGTTGATCAATACAGTAAGTTCACTGTTGGCAAATTCTGGTGTTTCAGTGACAAACAAGTGCTACATCATTTTTGTTGGGACTAATTAGAGTATTTTCAATGCCTATCTAATTTTTGCTTATTTCATCTGTAATGGCCCAGAGTTATGGATCTCAGTTTATGTAATGTTTCTACAGTCCACAGGACAATGGGGTTCTATTTGTTTTGGGCAATGCAGGGTGGTACAGTAATAGTAAAGCCAATAATATTAATAACAATAAATTAATGATAGAAGTTAATACTGTGAGTCTTGTCAGCACTCATGAGTTAAGCAGTGTTGGACTAGTCCAATAGTTAAATGGCAGGCTGTCAGGGAACATTTCTATTTACCAGCTGGTACTGTGCATGTGCCCAAGCATGATGTTAGGACATTGTGTTGTATCAGGTCCCACCAGACATAAAATTAAGGTCTTGACCACTTACAGCCATAAACAATAAAAGCCATATAAAATAAATACACTAAACACAAGGCTTGACTGCAGTGCCACCCAGAATCTGCAAAAAGATTTCTGACTGTTGGTTACTTAATCTGATCAATATTGGCCAAATCAATCTTTGGCACACTGCTAGGTCTCCTTCTGCAGTGTCCCTGGATAAGGTTGCTTTTCACCCTGCACATTACGTCATTTCACAATGTTTCCCTGTAGTGCCCCTAACCAAATCCTGCACGTCACTGGGTTTTTTCAAGAGTGAATGGTGTTTTTTCCCTACCTACAGATCTGAGAGTTAAGTTAAACAGTACAATATTTTTATGGCCTCCATACCTAGGAACTGGCCTTCTAGTTTTCCTTGGGGAAGTACTGAATTGTAACTATCAAGGTATTTGAAATGGATTTGTGTCTTGAAAATGTGTATTTTTCCAGGAGGAAAGTGACGTATTTGATTTTTACTTTACTATTTTCAATTGTCAACTACAACTGTCAATAGCAATTTCAATTACTTCATTTTCTTTATTCCTCTTTTCTTGTACTGAATGTCTCATGAAGAAAGAATAAGTGAGAGTAGAAAGTTGGACAGTTTTTCCAAACATATCTCCTTTTAGAAAATTCTTCTTATCTTTATCTTTCACAACAAAAGCAGAAAATCTGATTTTAAGGTCAGTTTGCTTTTCTTCTTTAGGCCTTGAAAAGCAAGGGAAAGAATTCTGATCTACCCAAATTTATATCCTGATCAAATAGCCTGAACTGAACCTAAGCAGATAAGTAAGGGCTATTTGGATTTACTACACCCTTTCTTTGGTGGGTCTCTCCACTTGATGACCTGAAGTGGGACTGATTAGTCCCCAGCTTAGGAATAACTGGGAGTACCCACTAGGGCACACAACCACTAGGATTGCCTCTGCCCAGCACATCCAGCAAAAGTTTTGTGCAATGAAAATCACTCACACAAAAACTGTGTAAGTATCAAAACGATTCTAATATTTCCTTCTGCAGGTGACTGTCTTTTCTTCTTTCATAGCCTCCAGGCAATATCCTTCAGGACTCGTGTATATGTCTTTTCCTGATTTAAAGAAGAAAATGCTAATGATTTTACTGGACAATCCTTGCAGTCATTACTGCATTGATGGTAAAAACTGATATTCTCTTAGAAGCACTTGTTTTACTAATCTCACTTAGCCCAGCAGCTTAACCTGCTTATAATTCAAAATATTTAAATTTAGGAAAAAAGAGGAATGAGTAGGAATGAGTATTGGTTAATGAAATAAAATCCTAAACAAATAGTGTCACAGGTTGTAATTATTTAAAGCTCACAAAGATTTCTGGGAAGGCAATGAAATAAAAAATAATGGGTGAATTCATGAGGGCTGCCATCACCATGAATACCACCATGACCTCATCGACCTTCTTCCCAAACAGTGCTACTTACTCATTTCGGGATTCAGTTCACAGTCGCTCTCATGGCCTTTAATGGAAGTGAATGACTTTGGGGTATAAGCAGGGCATGATTATAATACCATAATGAACTACCTCCTGCATGTATATCCCTTACCTTGTACTAGAGGGAATTAGAATGACCTCAGCTGTATGTCATAGGCTGTTAGCAGTGAGCCCAGGTATGTGAGGATGAGCTTAGTCTTAACATGGGAATATGTAGTAAACTGGGGGCTGAATCCATAAAGGACCTAGGTCATGCAACATGCAATTTTTAGGTGCCTAACAGCTTAGTGAAATTCGCAGTCCCCAGTGTCGCAGCCAACACATGAAATGCAAAGAGTACGGAACCTAGAGATGAACCCTTTAAAACCAGGAAGCTTTAGGCATCTCAAAAAGTGCATATCACACAAGAAGAGGCTGATTTCTTCTCTCAGGGGTCTCTTGAGATTCCTAATCACAAAGGGAGCTGGGCACCTAGTTCTGAGTCAGGCTTTCCTTGTGAGGTGTTGTGCATAGAAACAAATACACCTTCAACCTAAGTCCCTGTCAGGGAGCAGTTTTGAAATCTTTTATCTTTTTTGATCTGGAGCAGAGACTGAAGTTTTTTCATTTTGTTGGGTTGTTTGGGGGGTTTTTTATTTGTTTTTGATTTGGTTTGGTTTGGTTTTGGTTTGGTTTTTTGTTTGTTTTTTTTGGGGGGGTGTTGTTGGTTTTTTTTATTTCAGTCTTTTTTTTTCCTCATCCAAGAACATTGTCCAAATAACTTGGTTATCTGACATGCTGGATGAAGTGTTCCTTTGCTCCTAGCAAAGAAGTTAAACACTGTATATATAATTAAAGACTCAGATTTTGGCAGCAGATGAGTGAGATGTTAAGGATCATTGCAATGCTTGAAAATTGGATTGATTTGTCCCAAATCTCTCTGTAGACCTAACCCTAAAAATGCAGAACATTTGGAGCCTGTATCTAGCAATGTTTAATTTTGTAATGGCTGTAAAAATGAAGTTCTCTTAGTTGTGCAGCATAGCAATGAAGTCTTAGACGACCACCGTATTTGGCATACTTACCTAATTAGCAAATTCTCACTCTTGTTATAACACTGTAGATGACAGTAATTAAAATTATAGCTGGGTAAACCGAGGCACAGGAAAATTCTGACTTGCACAAAATCACATGAAAATCTCAGAAAACAAGGTCTACAAATGAGTCCCTTTTTGTTTGCATCTCTCTGTTTTTCATTTATATTAACTCACCTTCTTTGTTATGTGCACGTCTGCAGGAAGGAAAAATATCTGAGACAATGGTTATTGCATGTCACATAAATTTGTACGAGATTCTCCCTCCAAAGGTCAGACACTCATGGAAATAAAATCAAATAATTTAGTATTTTAAATGGATATTAGTTAGCTCATGAAAACAGGGCTGTTTGCAAGATACCTAGTCCTCTCAGTTTCTTGCTCTCAGGCACACACCCATTCCTGGAAATGTGTTCTCTCATGTTAGGAGCTCTGGTCTAACCATCCCAATATGTAAGGTTATGAAAGGATTTGCTTAAGGCATTTTTATTTTTATCCGGGCAAGCAGTCAGGAGAAGAAGAGGGAGGCAGTAAGGGGGAACAAAATGATCTTGGATTTAACATGGATGAGAAATGTGAAAATGTGTAACTCTCAAATGCTTGTGCTTTGGGAGACAGTACTACTTCAGATTAAGAATGAATGAAAGAGACAAGTGATGTGCAGTTTCTTGTTCAGAATGAAGTAGTACAAGAAGAAAGGTTTGGACAAGGGATTTGACAAATAAGTTTGAGTATAATCTAATGACAATGGACTGGGCAGACTATAAAACAAATTGGCATGTTCCCATCTTCTCTAGTAAGGGGAAAAAACAGAGTGAAGATAACATGAAACAACTGTATCTGTTGAAGGAAGGTTTCTGCCCAAAACATTAAGCCAACAAAATTTGAATCTGAATCTCACAAAGTCAAAGGAAAGGGCAATAACACAAGGTCAATGCATTTTTCCAGCTTTCATTTCAGCTTTCTGGTCAGGCAGTGTGATCTGTTAAAACCTTTATTTTCAGTCAGTGTTAAGTGAATGTGCAGCTAGAGATGCACCAAAATGATGATATTAAAGTAAAAAAATATCCCTTGAGAGCACGCCTCTGTACCTCCTCATCCCTCCAGCATAGTTAGAACTTCTTCTGGCCAACAAAGCCAATCTATAGCTATTATATCTCTTTGTCTCTTTTCATATCTCCTAATAGAAGCACTGTTGTAGCTGCTGGCTAGGAAATTAACCAAGTGAACTCTCTGTCTGTCTCTCTCTCTTCTCATCAGATTACTGGAAAAATTTAAAAGTCTCTCCCTCTCTCCTTTTTTTCTTTTCAGGCTGGTAGCACACTGGAGGGGCTTAGACTGAAACAGTTTAACTCTCATATATCTCATTCTTCACTATAGTTGGTGGACATATCCTTATTATCAGCCTTTGGGGGGAATGATGGGTAGACTGTGTAGTTATATCCAGATGGTGATTTAGGAATCTGATTCATTAAGAGAAAAGCAAACTGTAAAGCAGCAAAACTGAGAGGAAGCCTGGAGACAAAGCAGTGATCTGTGGGCATTTTTCTGAGGAGCGCTGGGAGGAGATTGAGCTGTTGTGTTCCCATTCAGGTATATGGGAAAGTACATAAACATTCTAGTTAGAATGGATGCAGCTGAGGATCCAGAATCCTGTGTACTTAGTTCTTGCAAAACTTGAACTAGCATCTCTTCGTATTTTGGATCACTGTCCATTCTGTTGGAATCCGAAAGTTGTAAAAAGTATCACAGAATCATAGAATGGCTTGGGTTTGAAAGGACCTTAAAGGTCATCTAGTTCCAACACCCTGCCATAGGCAGGGACACCTCTCACTAGATTGAGCTGCTCAAAGCACCATCCACCCTGACGCTGAACACTCCCAGGGATGGAGCATCCACATTTTCTCTGGGCAACCTGTTCCTGTGCTTCACCACCCTCACAGTAACGAATTTCTTCCTTACATCATGTACTCTCTTTCAGTTTGAAGCCATTCCCCCTTGTCCTGTCACTATATGTTCTTGTAAATAGTTTCTCTCCATGATTCTTGTAGGCTCCCTTCAGGTGCTGGAAGGCCATGATTTGGTCACCCTGAAGATTTTTCTTGTCCAGCCTGATCAGTTCCAGTTCTCTCAGTCTTTCCTTGTAGGAGAAGTGCTCCTCTAATCATCTTGGCGTCTCTTCTCTGGACTTGCTCCAAGAGGGCTATGTCCTTCCTTTGCCGCGGACCAAGGTGGGGTCTCACCAGACCAGAGTAGGGGGGCAGAATCCCCTCCCTTGCCCTGCTAGCTACACCACTTTGGATGCAGCCCAGGATACAATTGGCTTTCTGGGCTCCAAGCACATTTTGCCATCTCTTGTCCAGCCTGTCATCTACCAGCAACCCCAAGTGCTTTTCAGCAGGGCTGCTCTCAATCTGTTTGTCTCCAAGCCTGTGTTTTTAGTGGGGGTTGTCCTGACCCAGGTGCAGAACCTCAAACTTGGTCTTGTTAAACCTCATGAGATTGCCATGCGCTCACTGCTCGAGCTTGTCCAGGTCCCCATGGATGGTATCCTGTCCTTCAGGAATGCCAACCATACTGCTCTGTTTGGCATCATCTGAAAATCTGCTGAGGCTGCACTTGATCCCTTTGTCTTTGTCATTAATGAAGATATTAAATATCATTGGTCCCAGTACGGATCCCTGAGGGACACCACTTGTCACTGAGGTCCATTTGGACTCTGAGCCATTGACCATGACCCTCTGGATGTGACTGTCCAAACATTTTCTTATCCATCTAACAACCCATTTATCAAATCCATCTCTCTCCAGCTTAGAGAGAAGGATGCTGTGGGGGACCATGTCAGAGGCTTTGCAGAAGTCCAGATAAATGGCATCTGTGACCCTTTTCTTGACCCCTGATGCAGTCACTCCATCATAGAAAGCCACAGGCTGATCTGGCAGGACTTGTCTTTGGTGAAGCTGTGTTGGCTGTTCCAAATCACCTCCATGTCCTCCCTGTGCCATAGTAGAGCTTTTAAGGAGATCTGTTCCATGATCTTCCCAGGCACAGAGGTGAGGCTGACAGGTCAGTAGTTTCCAGGGTCCCCCTTTCTAACCTTTTTCCAGATGGCTATAATGGGTACAAAGTCCAGTTACCTTGGACTTCACCTGACTGCCACAACTTTTCAAATATCGTGGAGAATGTCTTGGCAACTACATCAGCCATTCCCTCAGAACTTTGTGATGCATCTTATCGGCTCTCGCAGACTTATATACATTAAGGTTCCTTGGGTGGTCATGAGCCACTTACAGTGGGAAGCACTTTGCTCCCCACTCCCAACCTGCTGTCCATCCACTTGAGAGCTTTGGAAAAAGAGATTGCCATCAAAGACAGGCAAGAAAGTTTTTAGTACCTCAGCCTTCTCCTCACCCATTTTTCCCAGTTTTCCAGCATTATTTATTTGGGACAGTACACTTTCTTGACCTTCATTTTCTGGTTAACATACATGTAGAACTCCTTGTTATTCTTTGTTGGGGAGGGAGCGGTGGTTGTTTTTTTTTTTTTTT
>VZRQ01002219.1:783190-801643 GCA_013397975.1 Machaerirhynchus nigripectus
CCTTTATCTTATTTTGAGACCAACTATGAACTAGAAAATATAAACTGCTTCACTTGTGAAGATACTCAGTGGAAATATTTCTGTCACTCCCTGTGGAAAAGATGCTTGGTTCCAGAGCTATTTTTCTGTCTCTCCTTTAAAAGCTTATCTACCCAAAAATTTTGGTTGGAAAGAACAGTAATATGGGTTCAGGAAGTAGGTTGATTTTTTAGGGATTGACTTAGCAAGATAAAAGCTTCTTTTGGGGAATGAGAGGGTCATATAGCAGTAAAAAGTATAATGTTTTCATAACAGGAAGAAAACTTGAAAAGTTATATAGACTTCAGAAATTAAGCCAAGAATTAGATTCATGTGTTTGATGAGCACTCTTGCAAAATGATTTCTTTTTTAATTTGTCATCTTAGTATCAAAATGTATATATTTAATATTTACTTTCAACACATACTCTCAATTCAGGCCATTAGATGTGTACATACCACATCACAGAAGGGAGACCTGTACTCCTGATGATGTGAGAAGGTAAAGCGCAATAAACTGCATTTTTGTGAAATTGCTGGTCTTATTCTACAGTTGCTACGTGCATCTGGGCAAATTAGTTCTCAAGCAATTAAGTAAACAAACATCCTGTCCCACCTGAGGGGTCAGCAGACCTGTTTCATCTGGTCCACTAATTTTCAGTGGTTTCACACTGGCTGGAGTTAGGAAAATTAGCTGTCCCTGAAAATCAACAGCTGACAAACACTTGCTGGGCCACCCATGCCTCAGAAATATATCCACCCTCTTATCTTAAATGTGAGGATTTCCCCTGCTTGTGACAGGCCAATGGTGCTTATAGCCTCTAGGGATGCCCCCAGTTTCTGGCCTAAAACATTGGGGAAAACATGGGAACAGGCAGCTTATGAAGAACTCTTTCACTCCTTACTGAAGGAGAACTTGATGGACAATTTTTGTGAAATTGCAATTTAATTAGAAATGCTCATATATTGGCCTCAAAATGTTTATGCCCAAATTGCAGTGTTTTGTTTTTGTTTTTTTTTTTCAATTTCCATTATATTAAAAGCAAAGTTCCCCTCAAGCCTTCTTGGCCTGAGGAGTGTTGTATGGCGCAGTGACAAAAGCACAGTTGAAAATAAGCAAGTTGAAGTGTTGAAAGGCATGAAGAAGTCTGGCATTATTCTTCGCTCATTCCTTTCACTGCCGTGATATCTGAGGTTGGACAAGGCAGGACCAATTTACTCAACTAGAAGGTGGGACTGATAATAGTACTGTGAGTGAGTTGTTGAGAGAATTATTTAATTAATGTTACCAAAATACTTCAAAATCCTCAGCTAGATAATATTATAGAAGTATCACATTTCATTCAATAAAGATTGCTTTCCAGCTGGGAGTGCCCATTCATGATGCAGCATTTACAGTATTGCACAATGTAGAAGGTATATAACAAGGACAAAGAAGAAAGATCTTTTTGAAGAACATATTTGATTTTTTTAAAGGGTCCTTTAGGCTTGTGACTGTGAAGATCTACTGCACAGACTGGGGAATCATTACAATGAATGCAGTGCATTAAAGCAAGGGGCAAGCTGTTGCGGTGGTTAAGTCCACATTACACCCACCATGTTATTACAAAGTGGTCTTTCCCCACAGCACTGTGCTAGAAAGTTCTCCCTTGGTCAGGACCCCACTGGCCCCTGGTCCTCTCCCGCCTCCCCTCCCTTCTCCCATTGGCTCCCATTATGTCACTCAGCCTTGCCTCTATCCCCTAGCCCTCAGAGTATTGGTTTCGGATGCTCTGCCCGCCCTTGGGGCCCACCGGGGGTACAACCACGCACCGGCTTTTATTCTGTGTTCTTTGCCTCTGTTCCCTTCGAGTGTGTTGGTTCCAAGAAGTGCCTCGGAGTTGCACGCAGAGAACCCCTCTCGCCTTTTTGTCCCCGGTTCGTGCATGGCCTGTGTGTGAGAGTGGCTGCTCGCGACTACCTGCGAGGGTGAGGCTGTGTGCACGCGTGGGTGCTGGCAGAGCGCCGCCTAAGCATTCCCACGAGGGACCCTGTGGAAAAAAACGTGGCATCAATCCACTGATGCCCCTACTGCGATAGCGAACTCAGCATTTAGGCTCTTAAATAAGAACACTGAAAATCGTTCTTGTTCCTTGTATGCTCTAGAACCAGCACTCTAAAATATCTCCCTAATGTAAAACAAACTATTTTCCTTTAGCCCTTTTATTCTGTTTCAAATTACAGTGGAACTCAATAATGAATAAACAGAGCTGAATTTTTCAGTTACAAAAGGTAGCAGACGAGGTGATAATTGCACTTTGTCTCTGTTTTGAAGGATCCCTCACTCATTCTCATGGCCTGAAATAGTCACAATGAATTGAGAATATAGGTACAAGTTTGGGAGTGCTCTAAAATTCAGGCCAGAGAGCTTTGTGTCTAGAGATAGAAGATCACTTACGAAAATCAACTTTATTATTGTCTTGTTTTAACTGGTGTTAGGAAGAGAGCAGGGAGTGAGAGCAGAGTGTGAGGAATGGTGACTTAATGGCTTTGGTCTCTGCTGTTACTTTCAGCCCTAGATTTTATCTAACTGGTTTGAACCTTCCTTATCCTTCAAGTCTCTCTCTTTTTCTTGATTACTGTCTTGGAGTTAATCTCCCTTTCCTGGTCTTTCTGTTCTGCCTTGTTTTTCTACTCTCAAGGTCATTGGTGAAATCCCTCTTTCCATGGTTTCAAGAGGGCAGAAACATCCTCCCAGTCATTCACAAGAATCTGGCAGCTGGTATTGGTACTTCAGACACAAACATGTAACTGCCATACGAAATAACTTCCTAAGGGCCAAATTCTGCTTGCATTAGTAATGCAAATAGTGCCATTAACTTCACTCTGAATTGATGCTGTTAATTAATATGGTGTTATTTTTCTCTTATTTGTGGTTATTTTCAAAAGTCATCAAAAATCAGAACAAAAAAACCAATGTAATAACATGCTACAAATTACTTTAATTATGGAGTAATATTAAAAGGTATCTAAAAATGCATTAAATGTTTTCCTCATGTTATTCCAGGTTTGCAGTGCTGCGGTTGCCAGAGCATAGTTACACTACTGCAATGCAAGGACGAGGGTTCATGAGACTCTCATATTCTTTTTTCCACACTATATAAACTCTAAAACCCCAAAACAACAACAAAACAACACCTCCCAAACTCCAAACCACAAAGAGATATTTAACGGATTTTTTTACATGCTGACAAGGCACTTAATCCTAGTTTTTACAAAGTGTTAATATTTTTTTCCTTTTTTTTCCTGCCTGTCTTAAAATCTGACAATCTGGCAAGGATTAGAACCTTGCTTTTCTGGGATGATATGTGCTTGCTCCTGCCACAAGAATCTGGTAATACTATACATCTACCTATCCATAAAAATTCACTTTAGTTTTCAAGAGTCTCAAAGATATTAGATAAAACCTAATGAACATTAGACTATATGATCAAATAATTGATTGTATTCATATGTAACGTAGAGAGAATTGAAATGTTCATGCAGAAGTTTAGTGAGTTGCCTAAATTCCTGTGATAGAAAAAGAGCAAAAGACAGCTCACTTAATAAGGTCCATCCGTCGGCTATTCTACCTCCTCTTACTAATGTCTGCTGTGTTCGGAACGCAACAATATTTTAGTGATCTCCAGCTAAAAACATCCCGACCAAATCAATAAAAAAACTGCTAAAACAAAACAAAATACCCAAACACTTCAAACAAGTAAAGACACCATTCATCTATCCATCAGGAACACCTAAGTGGTGTTAGCCTCTGATGTCAAGTGCATATACATGTCTGTGCGTTACAGTATTGTACTGCAGCCACAAATGAAAGTCAAAAATTAACTATGAGAGAACAGAATAATAAATCAGGGGGTTTTTTGCCTACAGATGATCAAGAAAAGCTAACCCCATTGAGAGGAAAACATCTAGTATTGTTCTTAAAGTGACACTTGGAAGCAAATATCACAAGTACAATAAGCCTGAGAATTAAAGTCAATGCAGCATAAATAACAAAGGCCATCAAAAGACAAAAGTTGTGCAGAGAAGAAAAGTCCTAAAACAAGATAATGAGATAATGTTTTTATTCCTGTCTCCCAAACTATAAAAATCTACCAAATTTGAAGGTCTAATAAGACCAAGCATTCTCTTCCAGCTACGTACATAAATATCTTCAGCATTTTATATTCCCCTTTGATTCTATATGAAGATGAATTTGCTTCCTGCCCCCTGAAACTATCATTGATATTGGTTTATTTAGAAGCTTCTGCAAATAGACCAGAACCAGGCACTCTGAAGAGGGAGTTGAGGAAATCAAATGCAGAAACAGAAAAACTTTGCTGAGACCCTCTTGACTCCTGAAGAGTCCAGTGCTCTAGGCAGGATAGGTGGTAAAACAACAGAATCAGATTCACTGACCAGCTTACATAGTGCTGAACTCAAGTGTAGATTTTCAGATAAATCTCAGGAGCAGAGCTGCAGGAGCACTGTGCTTTCCGTTTCTATATTTAATGTAACCTGTAGTTCAGGTCCATCTCTGTGACAGATTATTCAAGAAAATGGTATGTTTTATGTGTATAATATGCTGAATGAAGGGTATCAGCTCCTGATAGAAAGTCCTACTTGCAGTCTTTCACATTTGAGGATTTTGGGATGACTTTGCTGCAGAGCAGAAAATATTGCAATTGTAGGGAGAATACTTGTCTCCCTGGCCTAAAACTTCCTTTCTTAAGACTTGGATCCTGATCTGGGCCACAGCATAAAATAACAGAGGACCAAGACAGGTTGTGGGGCTAGGTGCACTGCCTTAGTCCATTTTAGAAGCCCTTCTACTCATGACAAACTCACAGATGGCAATGCTTCAGAATGTGGATACATGCTTATTTTTTGCCATTTCATTTTTACTCTTAATTCTATCTGAATGTAAGATTTCAAATAAAGACTAGAAGAATTTTACCTGAAAGAGGAAAAAGCAAAAAGCTGTGAGAAAAAGAAACTGGATTTCTACTGGAGACTGTTTAACAATCTGAACTAGAGCTGTCAGCACCATAAACCTACTGCTATAAGATCATGCAGCTCTTTTGCCACATCCCAGAGTATTTGCATGCTCTGCTTTCTGCCACATCTGAAATACTTATTCTTGATCTGGTTTTATTTCAATTCTGTTCCATAAGAACCACATTTTCTTTTATCAAAGCAGAAAATATTTGTTAGAACATTTTATAATTCTTTATTTTAAATGGCAAGATATTCAATTCCTTCTTGGATATTAAACATTATCCTCCTGGTTACAGATGAGAGAGGCACATGTCTCAAATTCAAGATTAATCCTTTCCTCAGGTGATATATATAAAGGGAAATTTCCAAGGTTAAGTGTACATCCTATGCCGTTTTAGCTGATTACAGTTTTATGAATGCAATTTTAAGAGGTGCTTAATTCCCACTGAAACCATCAAAAAATTCCATCTACTGTGCACACCTCACTGTTACAGAGACTGTTTTTCAAATGGACCTTTATTTTCAGAAAAAAAAGAAGCTGCAGTTCTCCCACAGCAAGTTTATGGGAACACTCCAGCTTTATAGATTTCTTGCCTTCTTTACCTCATGAACCCAGGTAAATGGGGAGAGCTCTTCCATAAATAAGCAAGCAGAGATTAGAGCACCTAGAAAGCAGCAATGAGAAACTTGGCTGATGGTGCTGGTTCCCTAAAGTTACCGCAACAGACAAAACATGTAACTATTTTCAGTCTCTACCCTTTCAGCTCCATTTCCCCTCACAGGTAGGCCAGGCAGCAGTCTATTTTAGCATTACAAAATCATTTCCAAGGTGGGAGGGACTTGTGGAAAATTACACCTTATTCAGAGGGGACAGACACAGTCTGGCAGCATCCTCTCAATTCTAGAGGGGGTAGGTGTCTAACTCCTCAAAAAAGAATATATTTGGGCAGGTTAAGATTTTGTCTACCCCCATATGCTCAATAAAACCAGCCAGAGGAAGTGCTGAGGGGATTTCAAGCTACATCTTTATCATGGGTTAGTAAAGTGCCGAAGGCAAGTGTAATCAACCTCATGATTCAAAAGAGAAATGACTCAGATGAAACAGACTGTAAAGGGGATTTTTTTCTTGGAGGACTCCCACACAGGACCCTATGGTTCTCCCATACTCCACCATGAAGTGAATAGTGCTCCAACAGCTAGAATCTCTCCCACAAAAAAATGTGTGTTATTTCCTGTTTTCTTCAAGCCCCACTTCTCTGAGTGCTTATATGAAGTTGCAACCTGTTTCTGGCTGGAATGGCAGCACAGATGATTATTTTGGGTAAGACTGCAGATAGAAGAAACTCTCATGGTGCTGTCTCCCCCACAAGTAATTTTCTTTTTTTCCGTTCAAGCATCCTTTCCTCCTTGCTCCAATATTTCCTCCAGCCCTTCTATTTCCCAGGATGACGTCTGCCCTGGGATCTGTGTATAAAGTTCCTGAATTGTACGTGAAGTCATGACATTATAATGTAAGAACTTTTGACATTCACAGAACTCATATACATTTACAAGCATCATCCAAAGAATCCCACAAAGCCCAGGGAGCTGCCTTGGAGAAAAGTGTTCATCGGTCTAGCTTGTTTTACAGGTGAGAAAGAAGTTTTCCCAAACCTGACAGAAAGCTTTGTGCAAGGCCAACTAGTGAGCCAGAGATGGAAAGAAGAGGATAACCCAGGAGTTACTGACTCCAGCCATGTTGTCACTGCGCCAGTCAACTCTGTTTCAAAATAAATAAGCTTTTTGGTTATAGAATTTAAATGTCTCAAAATCTGATAACAATTTCAACAACTATGTTCTCTAGTGCTTTCAAGAGGGAGAGATTTCTGATGTTTTCTATCTGTCAGTAAGTGAAAATATCTCAGGACCCCCATTTACCTGTACAGTGACTTTTTTCCCTCCTTTTCAGCAGGTGGAAGTGGTATCAGAGCCAAGAAAGAGCTATTCCTTGTTGAAGTAATTGAGGGCAGCAGGTACAAGAGCCCAGGAGTGTTCAAATGCTAACAAGAATGTATCAGGAATACATACAACATATAAAAATTCACAGAAATGCAAGGTTGTCGAGGTCTTGTGAGTATTGTTATATATTATGAGTAACTTAATGACCTAAATTAAACAATACTTTCTCTGCATTCATTAGTTCTGAGGTATCATCTCTTTCCAGACTCCAAGAATAGACTGTCTTGCAATTGAAATTTGTGAATGATGTGTGCCATAGGCAGTGGGTGACTAGAATTTCAGTTCCTATATAACTTCTCTTTTCAGTAATGATGTATTGAAGAGACAGTACGCAGAACCAGCTCAGGAGATTTAGTTTCTCCTGTAGCTTTGAGGCCACACAGTTGCAAAGTCAGCAGTACCAGAATCTAATGTTTCTCAGATTTTCAGAGCTTGAATGTTGGAGAGATTTTCTGGGATCAGTTTTTCTTGCATGTTCTCTGCCACTTGAAATGGTAGATTCCCACCAATGTGCACCTTTACTCTTGTATTTTATTCGTCACTGGTCTAGAAGACAATTTTCATTATATGGTCATTACATCAATTTTTTTGCTAGTGTACAAAGAAAAAGATTTTACGTGCTACTTTGAACTTCAGTGACAGTTTATTGTGTTGCCTGGAGAAAGTTTTGCATAGTTTCATTTCCTGTAAAATGGAGAAGCATAGTACTACTAATACACTGCAAATGAAAAACTCATGAAATGTAATTAACTTTTTACAAATCATGAATCTAAAGTGATATATGCTTCCAGAGTATAGCAATAATATTGTTATTTAGCAAGGAATTAAAGAAAACTTCTAAGCTTTTCACCTTCTGTGCCTCTTAACAACATATCCCTGTCACTGTCATCACCACCTTGCACTTCCTTATTCTCCTCTTCCAGTGTGCAGTGTTTAATATATCCTAAAACCCATATGCTGGCTTTGAAGGCCTGAAAAACACAAATCTGATCTTTCTGATGTGGACTGTTTTAAGTGAAAAAAAAAACAAAAAAAACCAAACCCTTAAGAAAGAGGAGAAAAATTAATGAACAGAGGAAACAGCCAGAACAACTGCTCCGAATGACTGTGGAGGACAGTGATGCTGGTTTTGGAGTGGCTGTTTTACTGTTCCTGTGTGGACTGATATAGCCTGTTGTGAGCCATGGGACTTCAGTTTTCCCGCTGAAGGCATTTCTCATCAGGTGAGCCAAAGCAGTCAGCCCTAATGCCTCTGGTCACCCTCAACTCCTGCTGGCTGCCAGGTGCCTAGCAGATAAGGAAGCTGACAGATGCAGAAGATCTGTGATCCATATTACAAGCACGGGGCTGTATCCTACCTTGTGCTTCTCTTCCTCTACCCCATCTGAAAAAAAGTCCAGCCTACATCCCCAAGGGAGAATTTCATCCTGAGGATTGTTAATGCCTGTAATAATGGGAGAAGAGGGATGCCCATCTCACTTCCCAAAAGCCCACATCTGGTGTAACTTCATTGAACTACGCACACCTCACTCAGCTTTGCTATCAGCACTATAGCACTGCATGTGCAAACAGCCCACCAGGCTGAGCAGCGGCTGCCAAACCCAAGGGTGTCCTGAACATGGCCCTACAACAAAAGACATCTCACTGCCACTGCTGCTGCCAAAAAGTAAGGACAGGAAAATCACAGGAAGAAGCAAAAGTGGGAAAATCACAGGAAGAAACAAAAGTAACAGCCAGATCTGATTTTCTGTTGATTTATGAGGTAATATTAATATTTAGAAATACACCATTGGCTCATAGCAGGCTGAAGAAAATTCAATACACCTATATTCTTTTGAAATCTAAGATTCTGTCAAAAAATAAAAAGCTCTGTGAAACTGGTCAGGTTTTTGCAACGACTTCATTTGGGGGAAGAACCAGGAAACTCTTCTGATGATGCCGAAACATCCCATTCCTACATTTTTGGAATGAAACCCTTGGACTTGACACTTGAAAACAAAACCAACTTTTTAAAATTCAGATAATAAATTTTATCAAAATTAAAAATTAAGCAAACACTATCTTGTGAATGCCCTGAAATTATTACTTTCTAATTATTTCACTTCATGCAGAGTTTGACAACACTTAATTTTTCCTCAAAGTCAGAACTAGTTTTGAATTCTTAAACTCCTTTGTGAGGTAGAATATCTTTTTTCTGCATAGTGTTAATGTTTTGCAAGGGAAAATATTGTCAAAACCTGATGAATAGGAGAACAGGACAATTGTGTCTCTGAAGCTTAATTGGTGTAGAACCATTCAAGTAGGGATTTCAGACCCTCTGTAACTTGTTTTCCAGGATAATGAGATGCACAGAAGGGAACTTAGATTTATCTGAATGAAAAAAATTATGAATCTGGTTACATTTCATGGAAAAATCAGACTGAGTTTTGGATTTCTCATGAAAACTTATTGGAAGTTTATGTGAAAGCAAGTTTTGCCTTACAAACTACGTCCATCCAAATGCTTTGGCTTCTAACCCCAGAGGTGAAAACTTGTTTCCACTGGGTGGAATTTAATCTGGTCTGAATGAATTCTTGTCCATGTTTTTCCACTTGTCCCTTTGTCTTCTTCTATGTCTTTTTTCTGTTAGTGCTATCTGATACCAGTGTTTTTCCCATTCCTGGGTGAAAAATGTTCTCCTCCTCCTACTTGCAGTCATTTGGAACAGACAGCCATTTCTCTGCCTACCTGAATACCCATGATTTTCCATACACAACCTAAAAATAAAAATTAAAAAGCTTTGTCTTTTGACTTTCTGAATGTTACCTCCATCTTGTTATTAATGTTTTTATATTCTGTAAATGCTTTATTTAACACAGTAAAGCCTTTTGGGATAGCCTTTATATGATAGAAATTACAAAAATGGATTTACATTGTGTTGTGAATGATGATACTTAAACTACTTATATGCCTACATTCTTCCTCTCAACCTCTATTCCTTTATAAGCAGAGAATGGAGCATACTTAAGGAAAACAAGATTCATTTCCTTAAAAACCTCTAAGCTACTGCATTGTTGTTTGTTACTGTGGTTTCCGTGAGAGGAGAGGCAGATGGATAACAATGTGGGTGCTTCTAAAGCAAAGCATTTCCAAAGCAATACACAGATCAGTGGCTGTTTTCTTCACCAGCTCTTCCTTCCTTCCTCTTCCTCTTTCTGCTTGATTCATGACAAAATGTGAGACCCTATGCAGCAGGAAAAAATAATTTTCCCACATGGTGGAATTTTACTGATCTCAGGGTGTGATAAGATATGGCTACACTCTGTATTGAACCTGCCTCGAGGCCCACGGGAAGCCTTGACCTACAGGCCACCTGCACAGTGTGAAACGAGGCGATAGCGAGCCCGGAGACCGCCAGCCACAGGGACAGCAGTGAGAGCCAGCCGCGGGCACCGGGGGGCACAGTACAGCAGGAATCACGTCCTGCAGGCAACAACACAGGTGTGCAAAGCCAAGGGCAGAGCCCAGGTACACAACATAACCGTCCTCTGCCTGGCCTGTCATTCATACAGCCATGTAAACTGATGTGAGAGTTGCATCTGGGACTGTGCTTTTCTACCCCGTTACCTCCAGAACAAAGAAAGGTGGAGCAAAACAATGGCAATGGCTTTGACTGTCCCTTCATCAGCTCGCACAGAGTGCAAGTATCCATAAACCAGGGATAGCTTGGTGCAGTTGTGTGTGTGAACAGACAAAAGTTGTGTATGCAGTGCTCCTAACACCAGTATATTGTGTCTGTGTCTAGGTCCTCCGAAATCCAGACAGCTATTATGAAGACATAACTTCTGGTGCTAAAAATCTACCCCTCAAAAATCTGTGTCTTTTAGTAACTTGCAAATTAAGAGACTTCTTTTTTAAAAACATGTTCAACAATGTGTGTTACCTAACTCAGTCTCCAAGATCTTGTCACTAGCAAGACTAATAATCCAGTACTCTTTCAACAGTCTTCACAATAATGGACATATTTTCAGCTTTCTCAGGTCGGGCAACTTATCAAAGAGAACTATGTGGCTCCATGCAGAGCTGCAAGTGATTCTTAGCAGCTTACCCTACAGTACCTCATGCAGGGACTTGTGCTACATTCCCGTGGATTATGGACTTCATCAGAATCTTTGAAATGAAGTAGCTATCCAATATATGCAGGGATCTCACAGGCAGCTAAAACTTTATTGACACTGGGGAAGTGCACACATTTATTTATTAAATAAGAAAATACCTTATACACATGCGCAGAGACACATGAACACACACATGCCATCAGAGTACATGGGGATGAGGAAATCTGCGACATTATCACCTGAGATAGAAGAGATGAGGGAAAGAGACTTCTGTGCACCGCACTTATTTTACCCCTGTTTTTCATTACATGGATAACCTTAGAACTGTTCTTGTTAGCATTTAGAAAAAGGGAAAAATCTAGCCTCCTGCAGGGGAGCTATTATTGCTAGAATGTACTAGCATTATCTTGCTTATGGGGGGGCATATTGTTTATGCAGTCTATTTATCAGTGTAGGAATATATCTACCAATATAGCAATATCTCTGCAGTAATGGCATACACGAATAAAAGAGTTTTCATGAACACAGAGTTCCTGCCTGTAGCATGTACATCTGAGATACTAAAGGATTATTTACCTATCATTAAGATATGGATTTTTTTTATCTAGTCCAGTTTTTCTTGCAGCAGAAATCATATTAAACTCTCTAGCTATTGTATCTAACATCCATTGGGCACCTTTTCATTCTGGGTAACCTAATATAAATGAAGAAAATAAATCCACAACAATTTGTTGAGGCGCTTTTTTCCCCCCTGTCCCCCTCCCCCTTTTCCTGAATTAAATTCACATAATAAAATCCAAGGGTCGCATTTCACTCACATCTGCTTCAATTAACGTGCATGACTTTCTATGAAATTTTTAATGGAAGGAAAAAGCTAAACATAATATTTTTAAACCATTGTGAAGGGTAAAAATGCTGCATACAACACAATGTGCTTATATGTCACACAACAGTCAGACGGGCTTTAAAATTCAGTGTGAGCCTTCCCAGTATTCCATTTCTCTCATATTTTCCCATTATAGGGTGTCTTTTAAGAGATTTTAGTGATTTTAATTTAACGAAATATTGTTCTATAATGTTGCTTTAGGAAGTGTTTGCTTGTCTGAAACAACCAGGGCTAATAGTAACAAAAACATTAATAATAGTAGCCATATAATGGCTGAAAGCTGCAGTCAGTCAAGAAATTCTAATGCAGTATTTGGTTTTTTTCCTCTTGGATAATGGATTTCTGTTGAATGGTAATTTTTTTTCTTTTTAAAGATTGCTTTTTGTTTAAAATTTCCCATTTCTGTTGAAAGACAAAGGGTAGTTTGGATACTGATAGAAGAATTTCATATAAAAATCGTAAACAATGAAAAAAAGGTTTAGTAATATTTTTCACTAGGGAGAAAAATATTTTCTGAGAATAACATATGAGGAGTAGGTGTAAAAGTTGACTTCATTAATCCATTAGCTGTATGTGCAAATCAGCTCATTTACATTGCCTTTTTGGTACCCCAGCTTAGTGTATCCCCCACCTATCTGAGATGGCTCAAAAAGGTAATAACACATAGACACCTGGTTGCATATCATATTCTGCCTCCCTTCTGAAACTTCTGGTGTTTGGCATCTCGGGGCAGCATTGGGGAGCAGATGGAGAATGAAGTTACTCCCATCTTGCTGCACACAAGACATTTACAGCTAGAGAATAATCCAAATGGTCTCTTCTTGTGTCGCCCCTAAGGCTGTCTGAAAAATTGTCCTCTGCCATATAAAGGAATCACTGACTATGCTTTTATGCCACTGCAGCAAGAAGATGTTGCAATTATAGTCAGCGTTAGAGCCAGAGGTGTCAGTTTCCTCATGTGAGTAATGTGGAAGTAGGTATCTTGTTTGGTCCGTGGATTAACCTGCAAAGTCATGAGTTTTCCCATCTAGGTATCTCACACGCTGTCTTCAACCCACCTGAAGTAATTCAAAGGGGTATAACTGCATGTTATTTTGGCTGTGTTCTGTTGGGTGGTTCCCTGTTTAATCCAGCCATATAAGGGTTTCAGCCCAGGTCCTTCCCAGACTGCCCTTTTGAATCCTCCTGGAGGAATAGTGCCAATAAGCAGGGTGTTACAGGAAAGAAGCATGGACCAAGCACCTCCTGAGGGACGACAAATCAGCTCTGCACAAGTCACAAGAGAAAAAGGAGACCAGAAAACACAGGGCTGAAACTCAGTGGTACCGAGGGGATCAAATGAGGTTTTCCTTCAGTTACTGGAGAGATCTACTTGTTCTTTATCAACCTTTCTTCGTCCTAATCCCTTTTTCTTTTGTAATATATTTAAGAGAATGAAGTCCTCCTAAGGAGCCTGAATTGAGAAAATTAGAGCCTCCACTGACTTATTTATGGGCATGTGTTAACCTGAAGGTTATCTTATCCCAAACCTCTCCTGCAATATAGTCATATCTCTCACAATAACTGAACACCACTGAAATACTATAGTCGAGTCTTGTGTTCTACTTCTATAGATGCATAATACACATACAATGATACTATGTTTATTCATTCTGTTTATTGGTTCAAACATGATTTTTAATGTGTAACATAAAAAGAGGTTTTCAAGTTTAATTGGACTGTCAACCCCATCATGCTCATCTTTATCTCTGGCCGCTTTTACTTCCAGACTAGCATTTTTTATAGGATATCCACACATAATAAAGCATCCAAACAACTTTTTCACGTCATCTTCAATGAATTCAGAGGATGCAACAGTTTGCACACTCCTCTGCACACATTTTATTAATCCCACTTTCATTCTGCAAGGCTGCAGTGAATCATGTCATAAATATCTGTCTTGCACTCATGAGTTGATATACTATTTTCTTCTATGATCCCTTCTCTCAACTCATAGCTTAAAAATCTGGCAAAAGTATTCCATGTTCTATTTTCTCACTTTAGTGAAATTTCAAAATGTTACAGAAAATCCTGTTCCAAAACTGACAACATCGCTCAATCTTAAGGTGTTATTTTTAGAAAATCAGAGAATATGATTGTGTACGATAAATATATAAGATCAGGCTCAAAGCTGACATAAAATAGACACTGAAATAAATGGATATATACCAGCTTGCACCTATCGAGGTTCTGGTCCAGAGAACATGGTGCTGAAAGCCTTTTACAGCATTATATAGTTTTCAGACCCACCTAACTGTGATTTAATGTCAACTACATGTCAAGTACCTTATTTTTGAAAATAGACTCGTAAATATTCACACAGTTCAAACTGAATCCATATGCAACCATGTGCATGATATTGACTGTGTGTAAATTAAATGGTGTTTGTGAACCCTATCAGCCTTTGCTGACCACAAAACAGAAGACAGTAGTATTCTAAGCTGGCCAAAATTGCTGTTCAAAATCAGTTCCACCATATCTATGATGAAACGGTCTTCTGCCCTCTTTCTTCCCCACATATCTTGCCACAATAAAGATCTGGGTACTTCGTGTCGTCATTTGTAATTTGATGCTGAATTACTGGCATATGGAAATATACTACCCTCTTTGTAATAGGATTCTCCTTTTGGTATATTCTTTCCTTGAATGCTTATTTTTCAGCCAGTAGGTCACCAACAATAGATGTGAAAGTTGGTCATCAATGACAGATGTGAGAGTTACTCTGAGGAGACCATATTCATCTTGTGGTCAGATTTGTGCTTAGACTTTAAGCCTAAAAGTAAAAAAAACTCAGAAATTTTTATTTTTGGTTCAGTAGCCCAACATTTCTTTAGACTGTTCTCAGCAGATTTTTGGCCCTGAGTAGTGGCATGTGGCACAAACTGACTTGTGATATTTTTTTTTCTGCTTTGGATGTCGGAGGTCTTGTGAGATCATCTGTTTTTTCCTAAAATTCCTGCCATCTTGAGCCAAAACCTCATGAGAATAGTTGTTCTTGGAACATTTTTTTTAATATGAAAACCAGAATGAGAAAAATAGGCCTCTCTGGTTTTGGATTTGCCCTACAACAAAACCCAATACTTTGTTTAAATACACATATTCTGATCTGAGGTCTCCTTGCTACCCTCCTCCCTCAATAAACATAAAAAGGGTTTTAATTTCAAAATAAAGTTTAAGGCTCTTCTTGTAACAGATTCTGAGTGGCATCATATTCCATGGGCACTTTCTAGACTCCTTGACTTCTTTCTAGTTACTGCTTTTCGTTTTGATATTTTTGGTTGGTTACTTTTGGTTCTTTAATTAAGAGGTACATGTTACCTAATAATTAATACAACACCTGTGACTGCTTGCATAGCATAATGTTTTATGCTTCCACCACCCAAAAGCAAATAAAATATATTTATTGTTATCTATTATGTGTTGGCTATTATTTCTTCCAAGAAAATGAGAAAAAGACATTCAAAGCTTTTAAGGAGAAAAAACCAGAAAACTGACAATAGATCATTCTTGATTAGACAGCAGAAGTTAATACCACAAGAGATATATTTGGACAAGAAACTAATTTTTTATAAAGGATTATGCTATGTACATAGATAACAAGCCTATCCCAATGTAATCTTACTCTATAAAAGAGGTTTTGATGTAGAAGTAGAATCAGCAAGTTAGCCAATGTGAGAGTAGGAAATTTTTATTTCTGGGAGATATTTTTTTCACAACTATTATTCATTACAGAGCCTTTCTCTTTAAATGAGATCCTTTATAAAAAATGCACTGAATTAGCTAGCCACACCTGATCCACAAGTTCATTTTTCAGATTCCTACATGAAAAACTGGGGAATTCTCATAAAATAACCAATTTTGATGAGAATAACAATTCTTTTTCAAGTCAAACTGCCTGGGGCTTAATACTGAAGATGGTCCACCCGCCTTTGGAGCTGCACTTGACTCCCTGGACATTCAGGTGTGCCTTCTGTGTTGGGGTGTAACTTCTCTGACCACTTGCAGGTGCCTGATGATACGGAGAGTCTCTTCTAAATCAAATCCCCAGCTCCAGCTGATGAATCCTGAAAGATCAGACACTCCTCTGTGGAGGAATGGGACTGATATCATGGTCAGTTCTGCACCGTAATTATGTCCCAGAAGTTCCCCACCCTTTGGCTAGTCAACAATTTCAGCTTAAGCTGTGAAAAAAACAAAGGAAAAAAAAAAGGGGGGGAAAAAAGGAGCTTTCTTTGTCAGGAAAGTTAAAATCTTTCTTCTAAGCCATAATTACCAACAATCTCAGCCATTGTTCTGTAATGAGGTTTGATGTTTTAAACTACAAAGACACACATTTGAGATATAGAACAGTGTTGCTGGGTTTTGTGTGTATTTCTTTTAATTCTAGAAATTGGTTTTTCTTTATTTGATATAAATCTGAAGGCAGGATTTCATTCTAGATACACAAGTGCACGCAGTATGGACATATCAAAAAGAATTAATCTATACAGGTACAGATAAAAGAAGCAGGAGTAAATGTATATAGGCAGTGGGTACGAGAGAAGACAAAAGGCAGGGAATAAGCCAAATACAAATAAAAGGGAATATGAGAAGACTGTTGTATTAGTTTAATACTATGGGAAATTAAAGTACTTTAAGATCCTCAGATGTAAGATACTATGTAAGTATAAAGCTTTTTTTTTTTGTCTAAAATTTGAGTTGAGCCAATGCAGTCTGAAAGCAGCTCCTAAATATGATTATATGAGGCTATGGACACAATTTCTGCCAGGTATCATGAATTTCAGTGTATTGCTGTGTTATTAAAAGCAACCAGCAGCATGAACCTGCTGTATTATTAAAATGTTACATTAGCCTTAATAGTTAATCCAGTATTCATATTCATATTGTGGGCTCTTCTTCTAAGAGAGGGTAACAGCTTTCTAAATGCTTTTAAGATTTCCAGGAATAAAATTAAAACATGTTTAAGTACTTGTTGGAAATTGTGTGCAGAATTCTGAATAAGAGAGCTATTGCATTGTATCAGGACCCTTAAGAGATTCAGCTGAGAAATAAATTATGTAAACAATGCAGTATGTGTGTGTGTCTACAGCTGTATATCACCTATATCTATGTATACAAATATCCTTATCCTTTTCTGTCAGTCTGGAATGTGTTATACTGGAGACACTGAACCTTTCAAAAGAGATGCAAGACATGTTTTTAATGTTGCTTCAGAATTCAGAGGCAAAACAAAAACTGGATAAATACTTCATTGCATTTTATAAACAATTTGCTTTCTGATAATTATTATGGAGCAACTTTTCATTCTTTTTAATGAAGTTTGACTCTGAATGCATATGCGGGTAATTAATTTTGGTGAAAGAATTCAGTTCAGAGTAATGTATCCTAAATGAGACTTGTTGAAACCCTCATGGTACCTGCAGTTACAGTGAGAAGGGCAAGCACTGATGGAGGAGAGGAGGACAGGTGCCAGTCAGAGGTTGCAAAAACGATCTACCTCTGCCCCTCAGTTCTGAAGGGAATTGTACTGGAGCTACACGAAGGCCCCACATTCAGCTTGGCTGCAGGTTCAGATTGGATTTCCTCTCTGCAGCTGCTCCACACTCCACTTGCACGAAGTCCAAACATCTGGATTTAATGTGAACGGAGTGGATTTCAAGCTTATTTCTTCTCTTTGTGTGTGTGAGTCTGTGTATGTGAAATAATCTTTCTAGAATGCTTTATTGCTTTCCTAAATCTTTCATTTGTTTTGCATCCTTACAATTTATTTTGGTGTGAAATCCACAATCAGTAAAGAGCCTTGTCTCCTGTTTCCTGCTCTGCCTGTAGAACATACTATTGTTTGTGTTTTCTGGAAAACATATTGAAGACCTAACTGAAATACTTTTAATCATCAACATTTTTTTTACAGCTTCTTCTAACGTAGGTGTTTCAGGTGCAGAAGTCCCTGCTGATGACTTTTTTTTAAGAGGACTAATAGGAAAAAAAAACATTTAAAGGACCATAAAGATTGATTTTTGAGCTCTCTTCCTTGGCAGTGTTATATCTCCCCCTCCATTTATGATGTTCTATGTCTTATATAGATTGGGAACAATATTAAACCTCCTGTGAGATAATGAAAGAAAAAAAGTATCAGGGAATAAATAGCTGGTTTGCTTATCATGCCTCCCAGTTTGATTTTGGTAGGTTCCGGAGAACACAGGTGTAGGATACTGAATTATAGCAAATAAAAGACTAAAATCTAACAAAGCTACCCGAGGGTTTGGCTGGAGTCCCTGTGCAAACTGTGATTAACTGAATACCTGTCCTGGAATGCTGGTTTGGCAAGAGGTTATACACACATGAATGAATCTGTCTGCATACTTAGACACTGCAGTTAAACTTCTTTCTCATAAAAAAA